>CM023481.1:313503648-313987025 GCA_013339685.2 Hyalomma asiaticum
GTGACGTCACCGCGCCAGTGTTCGTAATAAAAGCTCCGCGTCGGCGGCGCCGCCGACAGAATGCCCCGCTTCTCCACGCCGAGCAATACTTCCTTTCCTGGTCTCCTCCCTCCCTCCCCCCCCCCTTTTTTTTGTTTTTTTCCCCCAAATATGTAGTGTAGAAGACGCTAACGCAACCTTTTCATTCAAGATTGTACATTTGCTCGTATGTGCCACACGTCACGGGGTAGAATTGTGTAACGCCATGAGTTGGACTTTGTATGTACTATTTCCACACGGTGCATGTTCTGATCTTGTGTTTTGTATATTATACCAAGTGTGTTACGGATTTGCCCATGTTGGACGATGTATATATAAGAGTCTCTGATACATTGCAAACCAGTGCTTTGTCATGAGTTGAATAAACTTCTCTTTGACCGTCGTGAAGATGGGGCGACCGAAGAAGAGGACGTGCGGCGCGGATGAGGCGACTTCGAACCAACCCCGAGTATCGCGATGGTGAAGCGGCCGCGAAACGTCGGCGATGCGCAGATCCGGAGCCACGAGCCCCGTAAAAACGACCAAAACCAGAACGATCCGCGCCTGCGAGTTTGCACATCCGGACGACAACGAAGGGGATGACCTAGCAATGAAAAAATAAACAGTGTACATAATTTAATGTCTGAGTGCCCTGCGGTTGCTTGAGATGCCGCGCAAGAACCTTGCGAAAATTTAGCGCAACCGAGATAAAGCACCGCCAGATTCGCTATTTGCACAGCCTTCACACGGTCAGAGTGACGTTGCCCCCTATTTTTCATTTATTTTTGTAGACTATTTCTGAGGCCCGCGACACCACAAAGCGTGAGCCATATAACTGATTAAACTTGACTTTTGCCAATTTCCTAGTATTTTTCTCTCAGTAATTGACTCATACGTGTCATGTCGTTATCAAGAAGAAAAGACAATGGGTCCTGACCTAGTTCACTGAATACTAATAAACTTTGAAAAAGCTAATGTCTTCCGATTTAGTTCACGTGATAAGGCAATTATAGTCCCTGGTGGAGTCATCATACTGACCAACTCTTCTTTCGTAAAAGTAGTTGCTGTTGCAGATAACATTGCGCATATCTTAAACAATATATGCCTGGTAATAACCACGCCTACACAATGTGTCAGAAGTATGTCTACGTTATCAACATTGCGATATTACACGTCAAAACGTTTTGGCGGAATACGAATGTGTGACGAACATAACAGATCGGTCATGACATCAATAATCTGACGCGCTTACCAGTTACGTCACGGTTAAGGTTAAAAGAACAGCTACGCTCTTCTGACGGCTTTCACGAACAAGGCCTGCATTTTTTAAAATGAACTGAGGCAATGAACTAATATTAAAGTATTAACCAACTTTTAAAGTGTTGATTTAAACACAAAATAACCAATAGATGAGTTGCAATGTGTTAATTGGTGTCCGGATAATTACTTTCATAATAATAGGTGCAGTGGTTTAAATTTTTATGGGCTTCTATGAAAGTGCGAGAGATATGAAAAAGTACTACGTACCTAGGCGCAGATATAGCATGTTTCATTGCATGCGCAAACATAGCAGTTCATAGCATGTTTGAGAACGTTGATGTCACAGCGCGCAAACGCCTACTCACGTGGTACTGTTGCTATTATAACATGCTCTACAACTTCTCAATTGAACAATGAGCGATTAGAGACAGTTTAAAGTTTGGTAAATTATGAATTACACGGATCCATTTTAAATGTGGTCTTTAGATGGTCAGGATGACAGTAAACAATACTAAGGCGGTTGCATTGCACTCTCGTGGCGCACGCTTGAGTATTTTTAAAGCTTGCAGCTTGCGCAACTTAACATGTATCCTTTTCTTCCCCTATAGGTCTTCCTTTAATAATTTCTGGGGTTTTACGTCCCGAAACCACGATGTGATATTGAGAGACGCCGTAGGTAAGGTCCCGGAAATTTCCACCTCCTGGGGTTCTTTAACTTGCTCTGACATCGCACAGTACACGGGCCTCAACATTTCGCCTCCGTCGAAACGCAGCCGCCGGGATTATGTCTTCCTTCAAAAGTAATTGTCCTCGGAGCTTCTCAGACAAAAGAGGCCTGATCGATGTCCCATTGCGCTGTCTCAGTCTGGTTTTACCGCGTGCCCCCATTGCCAGTAGGTCAATCCGCCTTTGGCTAACTAACATCGACAAGCTCACCAAGTGGCATTTGCGACAGCTGACCTTTACTATTTTTCAAAATCCTGGAATCACCTCATATTCTATAGGATGCATTGCGCTTCATTCGCATGCTTCATGCACGCTTTACTGTGTGTTCCCGTACTTGTGTACTAAGAAGTTACTTGTTGGATAGTGGTTGGGAAATGCTTGCCTTGGTCGTCCCAAGTGAATGATCTCTGAGTAATTAACTTTCATTACAGCATCGCAAATGTCTCGACGAATGCCTGGATCGCTATGATGCAGAAAATTCTACTTTTGCTGGTACCTCTTGCCACCTAACGTAGACAGTCCACTATATTCTTCAACTCTATGGCCTATAAATTTCACTCAGTTAAATCCCCAAGTGTATATTATGCCCAGTACGGTTTACCGTATAAATCCATTGTGTATGTCGAAATTCTGTAGTGAAGCTTCCTAAAGCATCACAGCATTAACGTTACGTAAAGCAGCCGAACGTTAATTGTCAAGTCAAAGGCGTCCTTTATAACCTTCGGGAAGTTATCAGTGACCGGCAATCTTTACATATAAGAAATGAACCTTGCAAGACACGCACAGCGTTCAATTGAACAGCCGCGGACACATCTTGCATCCTGTCACTGGACACGTCTACTATTTTCTCCATCACAGTAGAAATACGGGATTGTAGAGGCAGGACCTTCGCAAAAAAGAACTGAGATAGCGCCTTGTGTCGTGTTGTTGTGTATGTCCACGCCTGTTTGCCCTCCGCTCTTTATAACGCAGCCTATGTATTTTCTCCTCCTATCACCATTGCCATGTCGACATTAGTATACATTGGGAGAACTTGCAAAGCAACGTGGCTTCAGGCTATATGTATGTGCATATAGACGACGTAACTGCTACGCGTGATAATTTTCGTCTACCCATCCCCCCTCCCCTCCCCCAGTTTTTTTTTTCTTTTTAGTTTGAAAACAACGTCCTTCTTGAACACAGCGCTTGAGGAGTTTGTGAAGCTCGCCCATAGATTGCTTCAACAGTGAGCCTCCTTTGGAAGTTTTCGATTTGTGAAGCTTCTGCACGCTGATTATTGTTTGGCAAGGTGAAGAGGAGCGGCCGGTATCAATCACCCTGCTACTCCAGACCATTTAGTCTTCTGTCCGTAGAGAAGGGGTACGCCTTCTGTGGGCTGTGTGTGTGTGTATGTGTGCGTGTGTGTGCGTCGTATTACACAACCCTTTTTTCAGCACAGAACAGCCAGCTTTACACACCTGATGGTTAACCTCAGTCTTCTTTCTATCCCCCTGTGTTGCGTCTTCTATTTTCCACTGTTTTCACTTTGTGACCTTGCCGCGCGCAATCGTCGTGCTCGATGCCATGAAGTTTCGCTGCAACTACCGTGGTAAACGAATCGATCCCCGAAAGAGGCACTGCTGAATTGTCCAGACTGTCTGTCGTTGTGCACCTGTGAAAACGAAGCATACTCCCCTGAGGGAACGTCTTCATCTGCGGCCTAGTCGAGCTACTCCACGCGATCTTACCACAGCGCACGCAAGGTGGCCAACCGGGCCCAGTACCTGGTTAACCTCGGAGCCTTACTTCCGCGCCCTCTCCGTCCATTTCAATTACCGAGCTCCCACTGAAGACGTATGGCTGCTTAATACAATGTAATCCTCTGTTCGACTTCGCGTATGCAAACTAAATGGCCCGCCTGATCGCGACGCCCCGACAGTGCTCGCCGAGTGCTTTCGAAAGCGCGTGCACTTACCAAGGCCGCCGAAGAGCACGGCTGACTCGGGCGTAGACATGACTCGAGCTATTCGCTGTGCACAATCATGACAGCAGTCCGGAAGGCTTGGAAGCGTCCTTCCCGGTATAGCAGTAGCGTGCGTCCGGGGGTCTTCGCGGAGTGTCACTCGACCCGCGCTGACACACGGTGAGGCTCGAAGAGAGGCTGGCCGAGGATCGACGGCGTCGACGCGTCCTTGTCACGCGCGCGCCCCAGCCAGCCCCAGCGGCGGCGCAAAAGGCGCAGTCAAATGAGCCGCTAGGAGCTCGTCATGGCTATTTTTTACGCCGTCGTTTAGCCATTCCGGGTGCGTCGGGCGTGTTCTGCACACGGGATGCGCGTGGCCGACCGCACCTCTGCGGGGTCGTTTTGCATACAACCGTCGCACGACAAAGGGCCGTCCTGTTCGCGACACTGTCCCGCGCCGCGGGTAGGAAGGCGCGTGCGCCCACAGTCCTTGCGGCTTCGTTGTTTCTCTGCGCGCAGAGAAGTCCGGTTTCGTGCGGCTTTGGCGGTGCGACGCGTGTCAGCCCCGCGCTTGCCTTTTCTGCGTAAAGGAGGCGCGTTAACGCACTAGCAGAAAAAAAAAAAATGATCTTGTGATTCAGTTCCGCTAATCACCTAGACAGATGACGATGCGACTTTGAGTGACACAGCGTTTAAACAATAAGGCCGTTTCTGCGCAAATTAAAAAAAAAGGAATAGATTAATACAGATGGCAGATGAGAAGGTTTAGCTTTATGACGTTAGCACTTATTCAGTGTATTTTGATTGCAGTGGTCATATTGACTGGAATGCAAGGCACTGCCTCAAAAGAAGACAGAGAGAGAAAGGGCAGTGACATTAGACAGTACATGGTGTTACTTATGGCATATAATGAGCCAAAAAGATAAAACGACTGGTTCGTCGACCGTTTAGCACGCGACAGTACGCGTGGGTGCTCGGAGGTGGCAACGTCATTATGCCTGTTGCGGCACCGGCTGTGCTGTGACTGTCCAGAGAAATACTTCCCGCTCTGTTCCTGCGTCACCAACGCCATTCTCTCCAGCACCGATCGACGATTTTGCAGGGAAAAACAGCGAGTCATACCTGAACTTGGTCGACCAATTCTTCAAGTCGCATGCCTGGGCAGCTCATCTTTACGGCGCTCGGCTTCTGATCCGAAGGACGTGGGATGGAATCGTGGCCGCGGCGGCGAAATGGTGAAGCCCGCGTGCTGTGCGATGTCAGTGCGCGTTAAAGAACCTCAGGTGGTCGAAATTTCCAGAGCCCTCCATTACGGCGTCCCTGGCTTGGGGAACCAGACAGGGGTAGCTGACATAATAGTCGAAGTAAAGAAGAAAAAAAATTGACATGGGCAGGTCACGTGATGAGAAGACTAGACAACCGATGGACAGTTAGAACGACGGAATGGATACGAAGAGAGGGTAAGCGCAGCCGTGGGCGGCAGAGAGTAAGATGGAGTGACGAAATTAAGAACTTCGCAGGCATCGCAGGCATCAAACGGAATCAGGTCGCACAGGACAGGAAAGGATGGAGAGCATTGGGAGAGGCTGCAGTGGACATAAGATGGGATGATGATGATGATGATGATGGTGGTGGTGGTGGTGGTGGTGGTGGCGAATCATATCATGTTTTGAGGACGTAAAACCCCAGAAATCAATCAATGGCGACTTATCGGTCGGCGGGCTCGGCATGGACAAACAGCAGGCCCTTAGAAACTAAACTACTTGGGCGAATTCTTCGGACCACATGCGTGCGTGACTCACCTGTTGCTCACGCGTCAGGTGATTGCGCCGCCACAAGATGAAGCAACACGTGTTAGCCTGAGTGGTCATTAGCCTGCAGTCATCCGTGACGCCTCCATCCTTAAAACTTCAACGACCAACGGTGAATGGACCGATGAGCAAGCAGCAGGGACTGCACCAAGAAGAGGAGCCCAGTAACGAGGAGAAACTCGACTACTGGAGTGAGCCTCCATTAACCCTCTCAACTTTATTAAACATTCCCTTGTATATAAATTTCTGTTTTATTGGAGACCGTATCTCCTCCCTTGGCACGGCATCATAAATGACGCGAACATAGGCAGGACGGACGTCTGCCACGATCTATATGCAGAGCCACACACCTTCTAATCGGTGATATAGCGAGTATGGACAAAGGAGAGCGGGCGTTAAGGGTCGCCAACCCCAACCTAACAGGAGACAGAGGTGGGATCGCCAACCCAGATCTCACCGGGATAGAGAGAAATTTCAGCGGCATTTTGGTGTTAGTACCGATAAACTTTATGCCAATGTACGAAATTATTATACAAACGCATGACATTTCCGAATAATTTAAACAACTACGACGTATCTCACCCTACCTATACTCACCATTTTCATACGCCCTCCATTTAACATGCCGGATTCTTAGCTGACATAGGAGGAAGCAAACAAGTGGCCGGTTGGTTATTCTATATACGTTGCCTGTATTGAAATGGGCAACCGCAACATGTTAGAAGTAGCAGATCAGTATGGAGGTGGAGATGCAGTGAGTATACACCATGGCGCACGTTCATGAATAGCGTGTGCATATGCCACAGTCGTCCTCAACGCATGCCAATTTGTCTTGACTTAGGAAGATTAGTTGTGAGGCGCCCACGTATAGCCTTTGCGTTCACATACAAATGGATGATCGTCCAGTCGTCCGAGTGCGTTGTGAGTATAGTTGTTTTTGCAAGTTTAGCACCGCAGCCCAAGCTGTTGTCTCACGGATTGCAGTGTGAGCTGTTCCAATCAACAATTAAAGCGCTTTTGCGAAGGTAACACGCACAGCCGATAGGTCTCATGTCAGTGCAGAACTGGTGTAGGTATGGCGCGCGCTTAAGCGTTCTAAATGTATAGCGTATATAGTGTATACTTGTTGTGCGGTGGTATATCCAGTGGACTAGCAAACTCTATATACGGGTCAGATGGCGAAACTTTCGCTGCAGAAAGTGGAGAGAGAGACAGAGAGGAACGACAGGGAGGTTAACCGGAGGAGATCTCCGGTTGACTACCCTGTACTGGAGAAAGGGAAGGGGGAATGAAAATGTGAAACTATAGACAAGATCGCTGCTTTGCCGAATTCAAATAAAATGCGAGTCCCATTTACGCTCGAACGTAATATAAGTGAACTACGGGCACCGGGATGGGGCGCGTTCAGCGGGACTGTGTTACGATGGTCAGCACGTTTCGCATGTTATAGACAGTGGCTTGTACAGAATCGTCCACGACAAACATGCGTAAGTGGAATAACCATTCTTTAATCAAATATGTACCTTATATTGGTGCACTGCGAATTACTTCACAGGTAACGGAATTGAGCTTTGAGGCTATTATTTTCAGAACAAAGAAAAAATAATTACCCCAACATGCAGATGTGGTTTTAAACGGTCGCAGCATCGAAGTTGTTGATAATTTTAAGAGCCTATAGGAGTGGTATTTTCTGCTAATATGTCCTGGGATAGACGTGCGAACGTAGTGATCCAAACGAGTGCTCGCATAACAAGAATAGTTGGCCGACTAAAGCACCTTGTGTCCACGCAGGTTAAATTACTCATTTATAATTCCTTGTTCTGCATTCATCTGAATTACTGTGTGCTAGTCTGTAGTACAACAACATTTTCTAACCTGCAAAAAATACATAAAATGCAAAAAGAAGTTCATTCGGTTTGCTCATAATGTCCCTTTCGGAACACAACTGCTGACTTATTTCCCAATGGTCACATCATCAAAATTCATCATCTGTATCGCTGTAGATTAATTCTGCATTTTAAGTTCGAAATTAAAGAAAACTGAAAGTGTTTAAAGGGGTCGTGAAAAGAATTTGGAGATGCCGGTTTGTAATTTTCACTGCTTCAATACGCATTCGACAAGCCGATTCCGAAATATTTCGGCGAAATATTCAGTGCACATTTAACAACGCCCGTTTTAAATCTCAGCTTTCTTGCGCTCCCGAAACGACTATGCGACACTACCGGCCGGTGTGGTACTATTTGGTGACGTTGAGTTAAGATACTTTTAAGTTCAAAGGCGCAGTGAACTCGTGTTTGCTCTAAAGGAATCGATTTACTTAAAAGCTAGAAAGGAAGAAAATACTTGGAAACCGTGCGGTGCCACCATTCGGAAGAAAAGCGGCAGCACGGTTTGTTTTCCCATGGCCTCCGAGGGCGCGCCAATCTCGGAGGTATGACGGCTACTAAGATGACGTCATCTGCAGAGTTGAGGGGAACGCGCGCAGTGAAACCGAAACCGCGTTTTTTACCGCTCTAAATCAACGCACACGGTGCAACGAAACAATGCATATTGTTGATTGGAGGGTCAGGATCCCGAATACGCACTTAGTACAAAATGTTCAGAAAACGTTTCACGACCCCTTTAAGAGATATTGTCTGCTAGAAAAGAAAAAAAAAACAATTATGAGACACGAGGAGGCGAAACATGGGTGGAACCTGCCGCGTGTTTGAACTCGTCAATGCAACGCTTGTGCCACAGTTTGCCATGCCTTCTCAATCATTACTCAACTAATTTTGATCTGCTTTCTTGTGCATAGAACAAATTACCCTTGAAACTTGTAAACGCGAGAGACTAACTTATGTTCTCTTCATTTTTTGACTCCAAAGTGTTTTATGCCGGGGTCCACCCCGACCCCATACGTCGCTTCCGTAACGGATGTGACGCAGTAAAACGTACATGTCAAAACAACAAAAAAAAACTGCGCAGAAAAGTTTTCTACGATTTGCTGGGAATCGAACTCACAGCCCTCCGCTCTACAACGATAGGTGGCCGGTGCTCTGCCCCTACGCTACCGGCTTTTTTTTTTTTTAAACCAGTTTATTGACACAACACAAACATAAATAGCAGGTAACATACAGTTTCTTTTTTCTTAAACAGCAATGCAGACTACTACAGTAGTCTCGATGGTGTTATTTCTTAATATTCCTTTAGGTAAACCAGAGGCTGAACCCTGGCTACCCAATCCGGAACAAACTCTTGATCTTTTAGTACATACCTACGCTACCGGCGCTCATGCGCAAAGCTGTACGAACGCGCCTTATATTGTTGTCTCGTTTCGTTCTTTCATGACGCTCTCGTCCGGCTCAGCGCGTGCACACCGAGGCGCACTTTGCCTGGAATGGTGCCGCCATCCAGGAGAGGGGCAGTGAAGCACTACAGCTTGACTTTGCCTCTCCTGGATGACGGCACCACTCGCCTCGACGCACGCCTGCGGATCCGGACGACGTATGAAGGAAAGAAAGAATATAAGGCGCGTTCGTACAGTTTCGAGCATGAGCGCCGACAGCGTAGTGGTAGAGCAGAGGCCACCTTTAGTCGTTGATGGCGTTTCGCCGCCTACCCTTCGAGTGTGATGGCAACAAGAAAACTGCTGCGTAAGGTGCCCAAGTACAGCAACAAGGTCGACAAGTTAATGTGGCGCAAGTAAACATGATTGATGCCTTTGTCGGGCGGCATTTACTATCGACAGTGTCCAGTAAACAACTTCATTTACCACACGGGGTTGGTCGTGGATGTTATAGGTGATGCGTGAACGTGGGTTCATCCATGACAAGCGGTGCCGTACCATGGCGAAACGCGGATAGCAATGGGTAAGTTCACCAAGATGTACAATAAACTTTCAACTGTTTTTGTGAAGACACCTTTCGCTTTCGAGATTCCTCTGGAAGAGGGATCAGCCAGGTTTTTTCCTTGTTCGCCGCTGGTTGCTCTACAAATGTTTAAAAAAAATTGCTTGTTTGCTCAAAATGATATGCCTTCGTTTTATTTTTATTTTCTTTCCTTTCATTTGTACATGACCCTTTGTGCTGCCGTGAAGCCGTGTAGTGGGGGCAGCGGGCTCGTCAAAGCTGTCGTAAGACAGCTTCTAACTGCCGCTCCTTTCTCTACATTTCTGGGCATAAATAAAGTTGATTGATTGATTGATTGATTGATTGATTGATTGATTGATTGATTGATTGATTGATTGATTGAGGTTGGCAAATAGTGCATGCCGATTTAGCAGTAAATCATTTAATCATTTGAGGAACTGACAGTGCACTCGCTCCTGTCTGTGCAAAATCGTGTTAGGATGAAGCCCAAATACTGCTGCGTATTAAAACATCGGCGCTTCGAAAAAAGCTGTCATAGATAAGATATGGCAAAATTACTTATAAAAAGTCATTGAATTACATTACGAATTTTCTAGAATTCCTGAAAATCTAATATTACATTACGAACAACAGCTGCCCGAAAGTAACGGCATTGCATTACTATTAATCTAAAAAATAATGAGGTTATTTCGAATTTACTTTAAGTAAATGCCATCATACATGCCCTAACTCACGTCCACACATAGGCTATGTGGAATGCCTGCCTGCAATCGTATTCTTTGTAGCGCTTATACTGAAATTATTCTGAAATGTTCTTGCTTGGCTCAATTTCCTCGAGGCGATCTGCTTATGTAGTGTTTAGCTGGTAGCCGTGCGAGCGCCTCGGCAGTGCAAAAGCGGCGATCTACGTGGACGCACGGGCGCGGATTTGATGAAGTCGTAACTTTGCGCCCGCGGACGCACGGGCGCAGAGTTCCGACTCGTTTTTGTGATTTAGAACGAGTCGCGATAGAGAACGAGTTGGAACCTTGCAGATTTCCGTTCATTTAATTTTAATTTCATTTATTTGGGCATTTTCGCAAAATACCCACGAAGGGGGCAAAATGAGATATGTCTGCCTGACTTGGCCCGCTCTTCGTGAGGCACTTCACGAAGAGTGAGCCAAAATAAGATTGGGAAACAAAATAAGATTAGTGGTAATGAAAACAAAAACTGAAGCCAGCTAATGGCACCCACGCCTCTCGCCGAAAAAAAAAAAAAGAAACAGAGAAAAGAAAATACTCGTGACCCAACGACGCCACCTGGAGGTCGATAGCCAGGTTCCCCTAATCAGAAGCAGACCATACGCTATACGCAAGACGCACTGAGAAACGTGCTACCAATTGTCTTCTAAAAGGGACATCATACCAGCCATTTCGAAGGAGAGGAATAAAGAAATCATACACGGAAATAAACAAACTTTGGAATATATTTCCTAATTCAGGTGTTAGAACGGGCACCATGGCCAAACAAGCATCAACGAGCGTTTGTTTTCCTCGACAGAAAAACAGCAGCTTCAGAAAAATTGCGAACCGCGTCCCCTTGCTAGCCGTGAGTACATCGCCCCATCAACGTAACATATTCGGCAGCTATAAATCAAGGTGGTTCTGGTCAAGTGCCCGTAGTGTGAGGATAGTGTATTGTAGAGGACATCTTAAAGGAAATTTTCCCGCAAATAGGGAGACCTTGAGCTTATTATTGAAGAGTGAGGATTATTACAGTAATTGCGAATTGATTGCTTCTTTTTCAGCCTTTAGTTTCCAGCCCTTGGGAATTTACAGTCTTAATAAATACTCCTTGGGGGCGCGAGCACAAAGCAACGGGCAGCTCTGCGGCCAGCATTGCGTGCTTCCCTGTATATACATCGCATGGCGCGACATGCCGCGGGGCGAGCCGCAATGGAGAGCAGCGGGCGGGAGGCGAAGCGGCGGCGGCGTCTCGACACGGTCTCGGATATCCGTCTCCATAACTCAGCGCCACTCCAGCTTGTGCAACGGAATCGAGATGACGTCAACGCGTGATCTCTTCCAAGTAGGACTGCGCTCCGCTGTCATTATTGAGGGGCCATCGTGCCAGATCGCCCGCGCCGTCATTTACATATAAACAACTCACGCCAATCAACATCGACACTGATCCACAAGAGGCCAGTGACAGACGGCAGCGAGGAAGCGCGTCAACGTCACGGCGTTCGAGCAGCCGGCGGCGGCCCATTTCAAAACCAGCCGAAACGCGGCAGAAGAACGTCGATCGCCTGTCCGGCGAGAGGAAGGCGCGGTGTCGCTCGGCCGCGGGTTCCCCGCTGCGGCCGCCCAAGGACGCCGCGGTCACGCGGCGCGGGACGCGAGATCACGACCCAAGCCCGACCTCCGGCGGCGGCGTCCATCTGGGTCGCCCCCGGCCCGACACCTCGGCAGGCCGCGGCTTCGCCACCGCCTGCCCCGACGACCAGCGGGAGGGCATGCCGAGCGCACAGGTGCGCGGCATGCGGTTTCCGCGGGCACTTATCAGCGTCTGCAGGAACAAAAGCCAAATCGCGCCTGCCACCCAATAACGCCGAAGGGGCGAACCACTGCAGGAGAAACGACTACATCGGGCGCAGGAAGCAGCACGATATGCAAGAATCCCGATGCCATGAAACAAAGTAAGAATATCGAACGCTGCAGTTCCCAGCCAGCCGGATGGTATATGCAAAAGACACATAAAACGATTCATGTATGGAAAACAAGCGTGCGTGCCGTGGAGACGAACGAAGTGACGCACTTGCTGCTGGTCAGTGCAGCATGCGGCCATGTTTCAGGTCCTCGCTGAGGCTGCGATGCATCCTACACGTTACCTCGTGTGTGCGTGCCTGCGTGCGAGGGTCTGATCTGATGCCAGGTGTTTACAAAAGCTACTGAGCCATGTAGCGCAGGTCGTGGAAAGATGGAATAGATTTGCATTTTACAGGGATGACGCGAGCTCGCTGCGTGCCACATTGCCGTGAACTGCCATAGTTAGCACAAACAGGATATTTCGGCAATAGCTCTCCACTGACCAAAGGACGAGTCGTAAAGGGAAACCAGAGGAAAGGTCAGAAAAACGGTTTGCTGCAATATTAATCTGCGCTGCTGCTTTTGCGTGGCTTGTCGGTGAACGACCGCATCGGGGCCTTGCGAAGTATCTGTAACGTTAAATATAACTTCAGCCTGGTCTTGAAATACTTTCGCAAGTTTCACGGGACAGTTATTTTCAAATACAGAAAACCTAAGCCGAATGAATGACACATGCCGACCAATGCATGCACAATATTCGTCTGATTCCGTGGAAAACAGGCCTCTCTACAGCCGTGGGGAAGGAGAATGGAGAGCAGCTGCACACCTGCATGCAGCAAGCAAAGGCTGACGAGCAACACATTTTATTTAAGTCACAGTATTTTTCTCAGTGCTATTGCTGCTGATAGTTTCACCTGCTTCGAGACTTGCTTGCATAGACTTTCTCAAAGCAAGTAGCCTTTCACGACCAGAACACTGCCAACGCCAATGACCTCAAACCGGGGAATGCATCTTTTTCACACGCAAACTTGAGGCACCCTTCGCGATATTACAGAGCAGGCCTAAAATCGTAACGTTCGTAAGAAATTCTGGAGGTCAGGAAGAAATGAATAGTGTTTTTTTAGTGTTTTGCTGTGTGGTCATGTAGCAACGGAACCTATCTGGCTGCCATCGCCGCTTATCACGACAAAGCTAGTCGCACGTGGGCACAAGCAGTGCTCACTTCCCCCTCTCCCCTCCTGGCTATAAAAGCCCGATTCTACGATCAGTAAATGCTTCTTCTTATGCTTGCACTTGACTCGTCTCATTCGGGGATCGGAGCGCGCGCTGGGTGAGACCTTGCGATGTAACAGGTCATTTACTCGATTTTCTGTTTTCCTCAGTACACATATTTTAAGGTTTCGTGTTCACTGCTTAGAACGACAGAAGCTGAGCGAATTGGTAAAGGTTCGTTATGGAAAAGGAAATGCGTGCAAACACTGACGCAAGAGTAGAGGAGGAAAAGACAACACGAACGCCGACTATCAACTGGTGCAGAGCACTGAGGCGGGAAAAAAAAAAAAAAGAAGACAGAATACTTATCTGCGCATGTTCGCGCTGTATTTCAGACTGCATCGCTAAAATTAAACAATCACATAACCTTGTTAAGACTTCTGACCCCGCCCGACCGTTAGTTAATTATTGCGTGGAGCATAAGCTTAAGCCAGTGTTATCCGATAACGAAGATTATTTTGTAATTAGGCCGGGTAGCATGTTTTCAGAAAAAAGCTTAACAGCTGTTGAAATTTTCAGTGTGAAAAATTTAAGCCTTCTGTATAGTTAAACAACGAGCTGTCGACCTCGTGTTGAGACATCATCTTGATAGGATAGTTTCTAATGTCAAGAAAGCAAAATCGCTCAACTTAGAGCTACTTTTCTCGGCTAAGGCCCTCAAGCAAGAAATCATCCCTCTTCGTGCAATTGTTTCAGAGGTAGGGACTTGGCAACTTTGTGTAGCTAGTTACCTACAGAATTGCTTATTGTCTCTAGGTTTTTAGACCCCTTTCACTTATGTAATTCTCAGGCACTAGTTCAGTTTTAGACAGAAAAGAATCTTGGTCACTGTACAGCTTTTAGTATGGATGTTGAAGACCTGTATTGCTCGTCGCCGCATGGCAGTTTCTAAATTACGCAAAAGAGTGTATTGAGAAACAAGGGCAGGAGTCGGTTTTTATAGGTGCGGAGTTTCCACGCGTGTATTTCTAGAAATTCTTTACACGTACTCTTAACCCAACCTGCCAAAGTCAACGCTGGTTGGGTACAGAGAAGACGTGCTTGTGCAGAAACCAGGAATTCTTATATATAGGTTCAAAGGTTGTCCCTATTCTTAGTGGTCCTTACCTGAGCAATATCGACAGCCGCTTAGCGGAGGCCTTAGGTGACTACGTCATTGGGTATTTCGTTACGCTAATGATTACTTGATTTTTGTTGTAAGGGTGAACTTGAATCCGTTGTCACCTTTGTAAGCGAACAATTTAAACTTAATGGAGATGGTTTAAAGTTTACGAAAGAGCTGCCTCAGGAAGATGCAATACAGTTTCTAGATATTTCTTTAGCATTTGAGCAAGATTGCGTTTGTTGGCAGTAGTCCCCTAGATATTTGAAGCCACTGCTAAACTTTCGTTCCGAGCATTCCAAAATATATATAGTGAAAAATGGAATAGCCATGTCGTGCCTGAAGTCATCTCTAACCAAATCCTGTGTGCACAAATTGAAAGCAAGCTTGAATGCGCAGGTCAAGCGCCTATTAGAAGCAGGTTATCATAGCTTAGCTGTAACGTCTGTAGCTGAACGCCTCAAGAAGTCGATTTCACCGGGGACGCGCTCATGGCAGCAGAAAGCAATAACACGAAAAGAGTCGTAGCTATTCCGTATAGCCATTCTGTTTCGCACATGCACTTAAGCAAGTCGGAAGAAGATATGGCGTTAAAGTTGTTTTTACTGCTCCCAATAAGTCGGTTAAGATATGCGCTGCCGTGCAGAGGAAAAATGAGCAGCTGCAAGGAAAAGCGAACGGACATTTGTTCAGTAAGGCACACTGCCGGCAATAATTTCACTTACTGTCGCATGGGTGAGGCATGGGTGAGGTTTAGCTGCGGACGATTCTTCATTTGACAAACAGTGAGTTCTATTAATCAGGCATTAATTAAACCTAAAAGGTCGTCAACCGGTTGAGCGCCCCCTAATCCTTTGTTGCACCGTCAGAATTGTAACTGCACGTTGCCCCAAGTTAGATGAATGCGCGCTCCTCTACAGACATAAGGGCGAAGAAACGCGTTTAATGGTATCGATAATAATGGAAGCGCGTGCGTGGGTCAGTCCTCGATTAGCTTACACAGGGCAGAGACAATGTCTTAACAGCCGTCTCTCACGTAGACCGCCATGCGTACTCGTTTGATAGGTGGCGCTACCATTCCTGAACATGCGCAGATAAGTTGTCTTCTTCTTTTTTCGCCTGAGTGCTCTTCTCCAGTTGATAGTCGGCGTCCGTGTTGTCTTCTCCTCTACTCTTACGCCCGTGTTTTGCACGCCTTTCCCCTGCATAATGTGCCCACTGCTTCAAGTATTCGTATTCCTTCTGTCAGAGTTGCAGGCCATAATAGCAACCGTATCCAATTGCCAGAAGTGGCAAACGAATTCCACTCAAGCGTCAACACCGCAGGGAGTCGGAACAAGCCGTGACCCAAGTTGTGCTCCGTTCGTTCGTTGTGCGGCACGCGGCTCGATTTATGCATATATAGCTTTCACGGGATCGCAGGTGAGGAGAGCAAAGAGTAATGCACGTTTCGGACGCGTCAACAGTTGAAGAGTGCGACCTGCAGTTTCGGGACGACCGGCAACACTCGAAGGCACAAAAACAAACAAACCACTCGCTAATTCATTTCTCTCTCTCTCTCTTAAGCTGAGGGGTTTGCTGAGAGGTCTATACAAGCTGACACATTTTCGACCGCAGCAGTCCCCTCATAAAGCGAGCGCCCCGGAGATTTTGCATTTCGCCCCCGACGATGCGGTGCTTGTAACGAGAATCGGGGCGAATTTTCCCCTCGGCGCGGCGTTCATATCGCCTGGGACGACGCGCACCTCTTTTGCTCGGCGCGGCTGACCGGCGCGAGCGTGCGGCCGCCCGCCTCTCGGCGAGTGTCAAGAGCCGTGAAATCAATTGCGCTGCCCGTTCGGGAAGGGGCGCGGGGAGGGGTCGCGGCCCGGAGGCCGAACTGGGCCAGCGCCTGTCAGCGTGGCCCGATGTGGGGTCTCTCGCCCCGCGCCCTCCGACCCCGCGGCGCTTGACCCCGGCCGCACTGGCCTCACTGCGGTGCCGCACACCACCGACGCCCAGCCCATTACGAGCGCGCGGCCTCCGTGCACGCCGACTTCGATTCCTCTGCGCGCGCCTGCGGCTGCATCATGCACTCCTTGTTACCGATCGCCAGCAATTGCTATACACACTGGGCCTACGAGAAGCGCGGGCAAAATATATCCTCGGACGGAATACGAGCTGTGGGGAAAACTACGATACGATGCTCCATCTTCGAAGCCCAGATAACAGTGTGCGGCCGTATAAGCCCTGCCATAGCGAATTACAAAAGAACGACACCTCGAGGTGAGAGAAGCAATCGTGGAATGGTGCTTATATCTGTCGAGATGAGGCGCCCGCAGCTGCAAAGCAATCGTGAACTCCACGTTCGCTCTTTTATTCTCGCCGTAAACATATAGCTCATGCATAGCTGAGCGAGTAACGTGAAATAAGCAACGAAAGAGGCTCGCACGGAGGTGTTTGCGTCCGCAACTGGACGAAGCACATGTATATGCCACGTCGTATCAACGCAACACATATGTATAAGCAATAGGTAAAGGACAACACGACAGCCCTCGTAGCTCAGAGAGCATCGGACGCGTTATGCGAAGGTCGTGCAGGTGCGGTCGCTACCGAAGGCAGGTATCCATTTTTTTTTTTCGCTTTAATTCCTTTACTTGTATGCCATAATAATTACACTACATGTAAAGCTGCAATTAATGTCTTCTGCGCCTTCCCACAGCCTCCTCGATAATTAGAGGATGCTATGGCCTCCTTTAACTCGCTTCATTGCCTGTTAGCTTTATTAGGTTTACCACATCACATCGAAATTGAGGCCGCGGGCTTGTCGCCGTACATAATTTTGATACAAGAAACTTCTTTCCGCCGCGGTGTCCAGTGCTGATTATTCTGTTTCGATGGCCTACGAGAGCCTCGGCACCGCATCCATGACATGTACATCCACGCCGCAGCCGATGTGTTTAGAACAGATAAATAGAACCTCGTTATAACGAAGTTGCATGTGACACGAAAATAGCTTCATTATAACCGATATTCGTTACAAGCGCATATTTGTTGCACTGTTATATACCGGCGAGACAGTTTATTAGCTTCGTTACATATGTATTACATGTGCGGGTTAGGCTTCATTATGCCGTGACGCGTCACACTTTCACGTTCGCTTCTCCTGCGGACACCGCATAGTATATCTCCAGCTTAACGTTTTGGACGTGTTGCGTGTTTTATGCTCAATGGCGCTACTTATACGAAACACACATTTTCTTCTTGTTTTCGCTCTTATATATCTTATTTCCACTGTTACGTATTTATGACGCGCAGTTTAGTTTTTTTTTTATTTATATACATAGTGATTTTTTTTTTATCATGCATATACAAGCATGAAATTCATACCACTGCGTGCCATGGTATGGTGCCCGGATCCAGTCAAGCTTTTCACACGCTTTTTGTCCGTGCGAAGCATCGCACAGACGTCGAGTAAAATTAAAAGTTATTTGCCTCTTATACGGAAGTTACGGTTGGTATATATGGTTATAGATGTGGCTCAGACTCGTAGCGCTCAGCCAGGGTTGTGCGAATATGCACCCCCGGAGAATGATTCTTAACATTGCAGCTTATGCTAATGAAGGGCGAACCAACATAGACATTCAAAATTTCAGGAGCGCGTTGTTTGTCTAACGTACAAAAAGACAAAGATACACTGCTTTTTGCAGCTTGCGATTGAAATATAGACGAAACAAGCGGACACAATCAAGCGTAACATACCACGCGTTAGCAGGATATATAGGAATCGAACCCGCCGCACCGAGGTACCAAGCAAGCGCGCTACCACTCTTGCACGGCACCTCCATGTTTTACAGATATCATAAATCTATCGCATAAATCTTCGGCAGAGGCAAATTCCTAGCTGATTGCTTCTCATGACAACAATTCCCCGCAATGCGTGGGATCCGCCTATTCTTTTCTTTTTCTTTTTTAGGGGCGAAGCTCCTCTTAGTCTAACCTTGTCACGCGTCAGGCGTAACCCGCGTGCCTCCCGGCACGCGCTCGC
The DNA here is from genome assembly GCA_013339685.2 of Hyalomma asiaticum. Taxonomy (NCBI): domain Eukaryota; kingdom Metazoa; phylum Arthropoda; class Arachnida; order Ixodida; family Ixodidae; genus Hyalomma; species Hyalomma asiaticum. Next base: position 313,522,228 of record CM023481.1, read on the forward strand.
CCTCGGCGTGCGCCTCCCGGCGCTTGCCTCTCTCTCTCTCCCGGCGCGCGCCTAGAGACAGAGAGAGAGAGAGCGAAAGGCGCGCGTTGGCTATGGAAACCCTCTTTCTTAGAGGAACGCTGTACCAGCTCGCAAAGAAGGAGAACGCGCCCTCACCAGCGAGAGACAACGTTGGCGCAGGCAGCGTCTCCTAGCGAGTTTCTTGATTGAGAAATACCGACTGCTCCCGTTGGAGAAGCGTTCACCGGCAACCTATATATATATATATATAGTAAATTTTCAAAGGTAAGGAGGTTGTAGAAGGTGACGTTGTCGTGGTGAACTTGTCCTCAGTTCCCCCTTCTCCTCCTTCCTGCTTCTCTTCGTTTTGGAGCCGAGCTCCTCCAGCTAGCGTCGCTGCTGTGAAGAAGGAAGGGTGGAAGCCTTCCACACAAGCACGACACGACTTTATATACCACAGACAGTACATACAATTTACAAGCAGTGCTTCCGACCTCTTTGCCAGGCAAAAGGGCCACCTTATATACACCGGTGGCTCCTCCCCTGAACACTTCACAGCCAATCACAAACGGCGATTTACACCCCGACGCCGCTCTAACCAATGGCAATACAGTGTGTACGCTTGCTGCCCACCACGCTGCGGGGGAGGGGTGAGGGCGCCAAACCAGCTGGTGACTACAGACATTCCTGGACACGCTGTCTGTATTATTCCTTCCCCTGGGGCTGCCAAACACCTGTCAATCCGGTTTCCAGTCACCAGCTGTACAATGCATCACAACAATGGTCGCCTCCTCCCCCACACGTTCACCATCTGGCTGTGCGTCTTATCTGGTGCCTCCTCGGCATACCATATTCTCCGTCTCATTCCGACGACCCTTACATATATATATATATATATATGTAAGGGTTGTCGGAATATATATATATATATATATATATATATATATATATATATATATATATATATATATATATATATATATATATATATATATATATATATATATATATGCACTGGATCTTGACTTGCAATGAAGTGTCTGTGGGAGATTTCACTTGTGCATAGTTGAACCATGAGGATTCGTAGCGTGCGCGTTAACTAAATTAATCCGGAACTCGGCACGATCTACGATGAACCTACCGAGCTTCGCCCACTCATCATCATTCACTCCGTGGATATGCTGTAATTTTTTTGCTTTCTAGGAAAGTTGGCGTGACTTATCCTGTGAGAAATCGCCTGGTTTGCAAATGGTGAAGGGACCACACTGCATGGGCGCCCATATTCGAAACAACAGGGCGAAAACTACACAGAGATAAGGGCCAATTCACGGACAAGGTGCTTTGACCCGCCTTCCGTTATTTTTTATTCAGGTGCTCGCTTCCGCATGAGAGCTCGCATTCTCCGGCGCAAAAGAACACAATAAGACGCGGAAGCTTGCCTACACGTGACGAAAATAGTGAAGAAAATTCGTGTGACATCAGCGCATTACACCGAAACGACCGCACTTTTTTTTTCTTCTTTCTCCCTGCTAAATACCATTTGGGATGAGCGAACGACAAGCTCCGACCTGGCTGCCGTCATTCAGAGCTCACGGCCAATAAACGGCGCCGGTGTCTCGTGTCGCCGAGCGTCGTATAATCACCATTTTTCCGGCATTCAAGGGGGGGTCGAATGTGTGTCTGCCGCAGAGGTCTCCCTGGCGAAGGCTGTTCGTCTAGACGGCACCGTTTCCTGCCGTGCCCGTTATTTCCTACACCACCGCGCATGCTGGCGGTAACGGAATGCGCTGCCTCACAACCGCCGCCCCGTGAGCGCCAAGGTTCCGAATAACGGATGATGGACGGCGTTCGCGGGGCGCCATGCGGGGGCGTGTGCACAACGGTATACTTCGAGTGTTGACCTGGGCGAAAGCAGCCGGTCGCCACGGTGTCGTATAGCAGTTATGGTGCTCAGTTACTGACCCGAAGGACGCGGGTTCGATCACGGCCCTCGTGCAGTCGCAGTTCGATTGAGGCGAAATGCGAGGTGCCCGTGTATACTGTGCGATGCCAGCGTGTATTAAAGAAGTCGAGGTATTCAAAATTTCCGGAGCTCCCCGCTACGGTGTCTTTCGTGACCACATCGTGATTTTGGCACTTAATACCCTGAAGCAATTATTAATAAAACGCCCGGTCGTCTTCAATCAATGAATCAAATATTTATTATTTCACAAAAACTTTTACAGATAGAGATATACAGAGGGAGGGCCCATGGTAAAAACTTAATTGAGACCTCCTGCTCATGGTTAACATAAAAGTCACAACGGCGAGAGCGGTAGCTGAATGAGTACAATTGAAAAATAATAAATAAGGATACAGATATAAGTAAATAACGATATTAGTAGACAGCAGTGTATCGGCCGTAAGTAATATAGTGAAACTAGGTAAAACTAACATAGAAGTAGAGAAAAAAGAAAATGAAAAAAAAAAGAAAAAGAAACTTAAGCAACATGTTGACCCGGTACTTTTCACCACTATTGATTGATTGATTGATTGATTTCAGACGTTTTACGTCCCGAAACAACTATATGATTTTGATAGACGTCGTGGTGCGGGGCTCCGGAAATTTCCATCACCCGGTGTTCTTTAACGCGCACTGTCATCGCACTGTACACGGGCCGCGACATTTCGTCTCCATCTAAATGCAGCCCCGGCGGCCGGGATTCGATCCCTTTACCTTCGGATCAGCAGCCGAGTGCCATAGCCAAACAAGCTTTAACTGCGTGACGAAGACACCACAGATACGTAGAAACACACATGCACACATTGTTTTTACGTCTCTGTGGTGTCTTCGTCGCGCCATTAAAACTTGTTTGCTCGAATGAACCAACTAGCCCAACAACATGTCTTACTACAGTACCGTAGCCACTAGACCAACGTGGCGGGTCCGCAGAAAATAGAAAGTATAGGGAGCCGAAGAGGTAGATTATAGTAATTAAACATTCTTGAACAGCGCCAATGACTCAAGGCTACAAAGCGCCTGAAATCTTCAGTGAAGAAATTAAGAGAGAACGAAGTCAACTCCAACCTCCCCTCTCCCCCCTTGAATCCCGTTACCGTCCCTCCTAAGGGATTAATGTAGGGTAAGGTTCATATCCTGAAAGTAAATTAAGATTAAAGAGGAAGCTAGTAGGTACAAGTGGCCGTCAAGCCGTCGTCCTCTGCACCGCTGACCACCGTGCTGCATCGCGGCTGTCTTGTACCGTCCACTTCGACATGCAGCGATGGAGTGTTTGATATGGCGCGTTCCGTTGAAAATGGTGGGGTCTGCTTAAATCTCTTTGGCTGTTTTTCGACATTAACCACACCAATTTGTTTTTCTATAGCCTTCCTTGTGTATTTGTGCACATGTATGTTAGTACGCCGGGTGGTTTTATTCACCTGTATGCATTAAAATTTATAAATTAAGGCAGTATAAGTCATGCGGATCTTTTTCCCACCATTCAAATGCATTACTGATGGGCGACCCTCGATAAATAGTAATTAACAAGCCCAGTAATGTGCATAATGAGCGAAGCTACCGTAATTATTTTTCTAATTCCTGATCCATAGTGCCATTTCGAACCAGTTGTTGACAATATTTTTGCCGAGCGAATAAATTTCATTCAGCTGACTTCTATGAGAGACACAAATATTTCATTTCGCGTTCAAAGGCCTGCCTCTTTGAAAACGAAACTTATGGCGAACCTCAGCGCTCAAATCGTTTCACTGCCTTTCCATCATCACCCAGTGGTGTGGACCCTCGAGCGGATGTTCTTCGACCAGCCATATTATAATTGGACACTCGAACGGGGTTTTCGCCGTCGCTGTCATGCTCCCTATACATATAAGTATGTATATACAAAACAAATTACCGAGCGCTCGGACTCGGAATCGAATGTGTGACCTCTCGGCCTCCAGACGCGCGCCTCAGACGACTCGGCTCTTGCCATAGCACAAGCAGCGAAGTGCTTGTAGACCTCTTCACAAGAGGCATGGAGCACCGCCATATTGGACTGTGGCACTGCAGTAGAACGGCTTATATATGTTTCTTTCTCTTTGACATCGTTTGCGCGCTGTTTGATAATAAAGTTCTACCAACTCGCCCCAGATGCCACATCACAGCCTCGGCAGTGCTGTTTTTATCGGGGAGGGAGGGGGGGGGAGGAGGACAAGCATCTTAGCGCAGCCCAGCGAAGGTTATGGCGGCGCCCAGGGAGCTCTCTGTGGGAAGATTCATAAGCAGAGCTTTTAGCTGGCAACATGCCAGATTCTTGAGTTGCCTTTAGCCGAGGAGGCCCGTGTTTTCACGTAGCTCCCGAGATGACGCCGGGCTCTTAACGCGTTGCTCGCGTGTGTCACCGTCGGTGTTTCTACGACGTGCGTCGGCTGAACAACCGGCCGAAAGCTTCGGTGAAGACGTATAAATGAAAAGCGCGCTTGCATGCGTATCCGCAGTCCACAAGAAGGAACAACGTGCAGCTGCGCGTTAGGTACGCTGCAGCTCAACGCCGGACAGGATCGCTCAATTCGGTGGAACAAAGCGGAAGCACATCGCCCCTGAGGTTACTGGTCTTACTCTGCACAATAATACATGCGTTGCCATCGCATTCACTGCTTCGCCCTTCTGGCGAAACTGCGACTTTTTCCTTTGTCTGTTAACCTTCTTTTCCGTTCTCGGTATTAAGCCATTTTAGCGCCGTCATAACGCTAACAGAGTCGACAGAACACTTGTTGCGCCGCAGAAGGCATACGCAGCGGAATAACAGCGCACGTGCGTCAAGACTATCGCGCTGCCACTGAAGAGGATAACAAAGGCACCTCCTTACGAAGCCGTGACAGTGGTGACGCTGCTAGCGTAATGAAATTCAGGGCAAGTGATACCGAGGTCACAGACTCTCTTATTGCACAATACGGCGTTCAATCAGTCAGTCTTCGATCGCGATATATCGGCTCTTGCAGCTCTTACGCGCTCACATGGAACGTGGATCTATCTATCTATCTATCTATCTATCTATCTATCTATCTATCTATCTATCTATCTATCTATCTATCTATCTATCTATCTATCTATATTTCTTTCTTTCTCCCTCCCTCTCAGTTTCTCTTTCTCGTAGAGTTCCCATATATATATATATATATATATATATATATATATATATATATATATATATATATATATATATATATATATATATATATATATATGCTGTCTAACATTTGTCTATCTCTTCAGTGAATTGTCAATGGCTGTAACGTCCCCAGCTCTACGCTGTTCTTTTTTTTTTAACTTTCACATCAAAGGAAGCTCGGCACTGCGTGTTACCGCTGAGTACGCCACGACAGTTGTGCAGTGACAGTTGATCGCGTGTCATGACTTCGTAGAGGGCGGTTTAGTTCGGGGGGTTTAGCGTCAGCCGCCGCTCTGTGTCGACACGCCAGTTATCACGGCAGCATGTTCAGCCACAAGCGATCACACGCGGTCTCACTTCAACGACCGCAGGACTAGAAAAAGAATTGAAGAGGAAAGTATGAGGAAGAAGGAAGCCCGGCCCGGAACGACGGGTGCGTAACAAGCGGCCGCGTAATCGATGTGCAACGCCTCAATAAGTGCGAGTGGCTCCCCATATATAGCAGGCAAAAATCATATCGCGACGTGGGCGCGGGCACAAGTGATGAGGTGTTGAACAGGTGGCGCTTCTGCATGCGTGGCAAGCGGTATCTACAAGACTGTATACTACGTGGTGCCCCCGGCCGCGTTTACGTGGCTATAGGCAACGCCTCCTCCTCCGCGATGAGCGTATCGAAGCTCTCGAGGAGCGCCGGCGCGTGCCGCTCGAACGGGCCGCGTATATCCGGCCGCGTTCGCTGGCCCACATCGGCGGCCAGAGGCCTTGAGAGAAAGGCCCCACCACCAGACAAGGGAGCCGCTGACAAAGCCGCACGACCGTCAGAGGAGAGAGCGAAAAAAAAAAAAAGCAAGACACGAACAGGACGAGACGAAATTGCGATAAGAAATACGGTTATGACACAAGTTGAGTTTGGCGGAAATCAAATATTCATGAAGAATAAGCCACGGTCCATTGGGGGGTCGCGCAGTATGAGGAAAAGGCGGCATTTGCATACCACGACGACTTCGCCGGATTGCGTACACGGGGGATTTGAAATGCAGCAGGAGAGGAAAATGAAAACGCTTACGGCTGCCTTGACGTGTTTTCGCGGTTGTCGTCTTCTCCGAGTTCACAATCCTATAGGCCCCCGAAGAGGAAGTTGGCTAAACGCCGCCCTCGGACGCTTGTGGCCAAGACACTGTTCCGCCTGCAGCACGGGGCTTTGTACAAAGGGATGCTGCAACCCCCCCACTGGTTGCCGGCTATCGAAACAATTGTCTTGCTGCGTTTGCCAACAGCACAGATAGCCCGATGGGCAATTGATATACGAGTCAATATGTATACGTCCTCCAGATGCGCTCGTGTTCTGCCGGACTCCGTGCCCGAAGCGAGAACATTTCGAAAGGAAGCGCCGAAGCCGACCTCACACTCGAGCTGTATATATAGAACACGAAATTAAGCCAAGGCCAGTCGACTTTTCACAGTAATGGAGCTTGTGTTTTAAAAACGCGCTTCATGAAGAGCTTTATTTTCTTGTCTCAAGATGATGTTCTGTGCAGCTTCAATGTTTCCCATTCGTTAGCTCACTGCGGGAAACGATATACCCGTTTCTTGTGCACTTCGGACGTTTCGCAATAATTAACGTGCAACGGATCGCTTCGCTTCTTTTATATCGTGAAATAAAAACTGCCAGTTGTAACACGCCATAACAAAACATTTGTTTCTGATAGTACTAACCCTGAAGCATTGTATACTTCCAATTGAACCCCAAAATTTGTTTTCGCAAACGTGGCATCATATATGCCTTAGACGTATAAAGGTAACTACGACCTAGACACAGGGAAAAGAACGTGGGCAAGGTGGCGCTGCGCAATGAAGCAAATGCAAAAAAAAAAAAAAAAAAAAAGGTTCGCTTCAAAATGCGAAACACACGCGGTTAGCGGCAGTGCATTAAAGACATATAGGAAGTGAGGTTCGTAGTTCTATTGGCCCTATATTACGCAGTACACATTGATATAGTAAATAATACAGTGTAATACACGCGCAGTCAAAAGCGAACGATGACACACAAACACTGCCTTTCACGGTAGTGCAGCGAGTAACAGGGAAAGTGGCAGTGAACAAAACGCATCGCGTTACCTCTGGCTATTTGAGATAGCGCGAGGTGCAACATTAGACGAGCTGACAATTAATGCGGCATCAGCTTCACGCAGAATACTAATACATACTACGTTATATCACGACTCGAAAAATGCGCAACTGGATGTCGTGTGGCGATGTTAAAACGATAACCTGTTTTTTTTTTTTCGTTTACTTATATATCATTAAAGAGTTAGATGATGTATACATGAAACGGACGGTATGCTTTCGCCGCCTATTCGCACTGGCATTCAACAAACGGGAGCCACATACGTTGAAATAGGACACACGCTGAGGTTTTTCGAGCCACTGTTGCGATATACGAGACAGCAGACCTATAGGTCGTTACGGTATGTCTTCATCGTCTTCTGAATGCCGCTGTATTCTTGATCATATTTCACGCAAAAGTAGTATGTTGGAAGATTATTTTACGAGAAAAAATAAATACGTATATGGTGTCATTGCCTTGTTTTGTGCGTATTAGCATATGTGAACATTTGAACGGCACATATTATGCCCGCATATAATCTCACGAAAGTTGCGCAGACCGGTATTAAAAAAGAAAAATAGAAAAGAAAATCTGTAACTATGTACGGAAAACCTACTTTCGAGTTCCGGCGTAGAGCACATCCAAAGCAGACAAATGCGACACATGAGCTTACAGCTTGCACGTGAAACCGTTACGTCTACGAAAGTGTTGCTGGAACCCAGCTCGCACATTAGAGCTATGTTTCAAAGCGATGTACATACCGTGCATAATGTATATGACCCCAATTTTGTCTGTAACAGATGCCTCAGTAGGCGCACATAGATAATTGACAAGTCGTTTGTTTCTCAGCTACATCGTTTTAAGCTTCATTTATAATTTTTCCAAAATTTCGCGAGTATCGATCGTGGATCGTGCCGATCCAAAGTTTCGTATGCATGCGCACTCGTGTCGATCATATAGATCGATGCGAGTGTGTCTGCATACAAAACCGACTCCTACAAACCGGTTAGTAACACACGTCTGAAATACATACCTATGGCGCTGATAACACAATAGTGCGCATTTTATTAATCACGCACTAGCGTGACTTTTACTACTAGTAATGCCATTTCAAAGGAACTTTTCTCATCGAACGGTTTCTTCAGCGACGCTGGGAGTGCTCTACATCCTTTTCTTTTCTTTCTTTCTTATTCTAAAAATTGTGAACAGATATTTAAAAAAATAGGTATACGTCACCTGTTACCGATAATGCAATTCGGCCTGTTCAAGGGTGTTACGTGACAAGGTTGTGCTAGTTGCGAGGCAGTCACAATTTCCAAATCGCAAATTAACGGTACTCAAACATTACAGCTTTAATTTTGTACTTTAGGGTACATATTTGTCATTGCGACAATGAAGCTTAGCAACAATGAAAACATGCCAACGCATTTGTTTGGCTGATCTTTGGTATGTGTATACCTATGGCCAGGTTGCACCCGCCAGGAGCCTCCACCATCGCATAGCCCGCCAGCGCCACTGTGGCCACTTTTTCGTTAGCGTCGGGAGAGCTTCCGCGGGCCCCCCTCCGCTACTCCGAGAGAAGTGAAGGCGCCGCGCCCGCTGAGCGCAGTCTTGCGGGACGTAATAGCAAATGTTTTTTAGCTCTACGTGAAATTGAACACGTATTGCGAGAAAGCTAGATGTTCGGTCTTGTGGGCAGCGTATAAAAAAAATGCTAAGCGCTAGCGAAGGACAAGAAGGCATATATATACTACAGGGAGGTGCAACATGAGCGCTCGTGTTACTGACCTTCGTCTTTTCCATTATCGGTAAACAGTTGTAACTTTCTGTTGGGTGAATGTACTGGGAACGGTCAGCTGCTGGATCGGGCAAGCTCTGCGCATTACGTAATAGATGAAATAAAAAAAAAAAGCTGGCGCTGAAACCACCCGCCACCGCATTCCGCAAATGTGGACGAAAAATCTCTCAAAAAATATGGAGCTGGCTGCACGTTCGGCCGTTTTATTTGTTAATTGGTTGAGCATTTTCTCAGCAACCAGTGCAAGAGCACTTTTGTAGTGCACAGTGATATTGAGAACCCGGCCGTTCCCCAATTCGGCGGTTTAGTCTTCTCGGGATATTGTTTAATAAAGTTTGCGTTGTTCACCGTCACGTGTATACATGGGGATGAAATAAACAGTTGGCGCCAGATGTCCACCACCCGCCGTCAAGGGCACATATGCAAGAGCAAACGAAATAATGCGAAAAACGAAATATATGCGAAGTATGTGACGATTACAAAAATTGGTAATGAAAATTGGATATCGAAGGGGAAGTAAACTTACCGTTTTTATAATCGCTTTAATTCACTCATTATATTAAAATTGATAAAAACTAACAGACGTTAACATGATGCTCTAAACAAGCTATGCTTGTTGAACGTTTTCCTTTTTTTTTTTTTTTTTTGAACGTTTATTGCGCGAAAACAGCCTACAAACGTGGGTATCTGCACCCCGAGATTGCTCCAAAAGCACGTAGATTTTCCCAAATTTGCGCCCCACTGAAAAATCTATCATCTACAATTCATGCAAACAACACAAAATTGTCTTTTAAATAAGAAAAAATCTGCTGCAATTCATAATTCGCTGCTATGAAGCACTTACGGGCGAGTTGGGAAGCTTTGATATTTCGTCTACGGAAAGCTGCTGTAAATATCAACTGTTCGATTCCACAAAGCTACAGTTGCCACTTCTACAAAGAACCGTTCGGACACGCTATACCAAGATTTAAAAATTTTTTTCGCTGCGTTGCAGGGCGATGACACGGCCTTTTAGCTGCCGCAGTCGCCAAGGGCAAGCAGGCGCGATCGCTCTCCGCTCTCCCGACAGTAACGCGCCCTCCGCCGCAACGGCGCTGGCGTCATCGCGGGGAGTTAGATGTGCAACCTGCCTATAGAGTCTCGCTGCAGTCATCAGGTTTTGGGTCCTTCGCCTTCCTACTACTAAAGATCAGTTCCTGTAATGACGAATGAATAATAAACTGAAACTGAAAACGCCGTCATTGTCTGTTCTCTTGCTAAGCAGACGTGAATTCACCATTATTTGTTGTAGAATGCGCAAGGCCGTAATTTGAGCAATTATAAAAATGCATTTACGTATTTATTACTGATTTCAACATGTCGAATTGTCGAGCAAGTAACAGTTGCCTCTTCAGACAACCCCGCCTTAACAGACCGATGGCACCATATCACACATATGTTATTTTAATCTCCTGACGCCAAGTTATCACGTAACCGGCGGCGCAAGCATGGACAACGCTCACCAAACACTTTCCCAATAGACGAATCAAATCCTCGTCTTGTTGAAATGTTTTTTAAATTATATTTTTTTAACGAATAGCACTGCCTTCTCAGACAGGACAAGCACACAGAAGCGGGAGTGCATGGTGTGTTACATGGACAGAGCAAGCGGATCGTAAACGGATTACCAGAGCAAGGTGGCTGTCCTATAGTGTTTGCGACTGGTCCACTTACATTTGTTTACCTCGCAGTTGTTCGTTCAGCTTGGAACAGGGCGTTAAATATAACGCATCCTCGGGGAAGAAGAATTGGCAGCGCCGTGTCGCATACATTCCGAAAACGTTGGACAGCATTATGCTGACAGGTGTATATTTATTATACCCAAAAAATAAATTCTCGCCGGCAGCCATGGGTAACTTCAGCACTACGGAGTGATCGGAAGAATTAAGCCATCCTTTATACCGTTCGTAATGGTCCATGATGTACTCATTAAAAAGAAACGAAACTAGTTTGGCTCTGCCAATGATATCTGGGGTCGTTCATTTCCGGGGAAAACCCAATTTTACTTACGCCTGGGACATGCTAGAGGACAATCGAGTTAAAACCGAGTTTTCGCGAAGTTCTAGTGCCATATACCAACCGATTGTTTATTGTGCATGGTGCCTGCTGTGCACACCGGCTGCTAACCCGCCTCGGGACAACAAAATTATCTTCTGTTGGCTTAGGTGAACGCCAGTGACGTATAGTTAGTTTATTTTGCAAGCTACGTGCAAGCACTGTCGACGCTCCTGGACTGCCCTTTGTAAATGTAAATTTGCAAGTTTATCCCGAAAAAACAAAAGAAAAAAGAAAACACGAATTACGGAATCGTTCCACAAAGATAAATAAATAAATAAATAAATAAATAAATAATAAATAAATAATAATAATAAATAAATACCGTTTTCTCCCCCATTGTCACCTTGAAAATTATCACCCATTTTACACCCCTCTCATCCTTCCCCCTTCACCGAAATTGAGAAAAAAAAACCCGAAAACGAACAACTTTCTATCATTTCGTGCTTGCGTGACACCGCGTAATAGACCGGAGTAGCGGCTCCCGATTTTTTTTTATTTCTTTTAACAATGCGATAGGCTAATGGCAGCGAAGGCGAGGATTGAAAATAATTTATTCTCTTTTGTTCTAACTTAATCGGTCACAAGCAGTTTGTATACATGCAAGGTGTTCCAACTAATCATGCACCAAAGTTTTTAAAAAGGCCAGGAGCTCTAGACACATAGTCTCGACTGAATACTAGCAGCATTCGTGTGTACTTGCAACTAGCATTTTATTTTCATCATTGAGCGTCATTTAAAATTATTTTTTAATTAGTTAGCTTTTAAAATATTGTTTTAACCACAAATATGTCGGTTATAAAGTTGTAGGCCGTCTCAAATAACCTCGGAATCAAGCATTTCTTTTGTGCTGAAATTGACGTGGTTGTTTTTTCTCGAGAAAAAAAAGAAGAGCTCGTGAAACACGTGACACGTGAAATAGACACCCGCTTGCGCGCCGCTTCTCAAGCGCTCCTAGGTGATCTTTGGTATAACGGTGGCATGCTTTTTTTTTTTTTAATGTAGCGTGTAGGCTTCGCCATGTAGGTAGGATATGCTTTGATAAGCTTCACGACTTAACTGGCAGTGAGACCATGCGTTAAGCCTGTGCTGCCATGTGTCATGCAGCTACGCGTCTGTCAAGTATCGCTCGGGAGCGCGCGAGTGGGCGTTTGTTCCGTATTTAATTATATCGCGCGTTTTTGTACTTTCTCGAGAAAAAAAAAAGTGTCATGCTTCAACGTGAATCTAATGCTTGATGCTGGGTTTACATGCGATGGCCTATAGCCTTATAATTGACATGCAAGCAAATGAAGCAATGTTTAAACTGTTGACTAAGTAAATACAATTAATTAATTGATATGCGATGATGAAAAAAATACTGATTGCAAGCACGCACCCCAGGATATAATTGAGATCACTCCGACACAGCGCTCAGGCATTTTTAAAATATTAGTACATGATAGTTGGCATACCCTCTATGTCATCTTGAATTTGGGCGATTTCGCGGTTTTCATTATACTTGGCGTGACGGATCACGCAATGGGCGCATCGTCAGGACAGATAGCGGAGGGCAAGTGGCGAACTTGGAATCGAAAAGATTATAGAACAGTTCTACGTTATAGCGATTAAAATCACTCTTTCGCAATGTAGGTAATAAATTTTGCTCTATATGAAAGAAAAGAAAGATAAACATGACCATGGTGTTATATAACGGCATTGTGTTCGCTTGTGTGTCTCAGTATTGCGCTATTACTTTTTAAAGCCTTTAATGCGTCAGCACTAAAAAATCAGCGAAGAGCGCGGGAAAATCGTGCCAAAGATGCCGCGCTCCTCAACACAAGCACTTTCATTCCATAGATAATATGCAAAAGGTCGAGCCAACAACCCATAAAGATGGATAAAGAAACTGTTCGCTTCGTCATAGGGTAACGTACGAATTACAAGAGTGGACACTCCGGCCCGAAAGCGGCTACGCAGCCTCAACAAAAGGAAGCGTGTGCACTGTTTATCTATAGTGCCTCTTCTGGTGCACCACATATAGCCATTCGTCTGAGCTCTCTGCGATTGGACGGCTCGAATTCGTCGCGTCCGCCTGCTCTTATCAGTCCACTCAGCCCCACCAGTTGCGCAGTTGCTTCTTGCTTCTTGAACCCCTCAGGGGCTGGGGCGATATCTCATAACGGTTCCGAAAGTGGACCGGTCCGGTTGCTTTCGCGCGATTGGACAGAGTCGCGTCTGCAAAAGATCGATCCTGACCAATCTCGCGAGGCCAACTGAACCGGTCCACTTTTGGGACCGTTATAAGATCCCGCCCCAGGTTGTGAAAGTCGCTGCGTAGCCGATTTTTTTCGCGTTTTTTTTTTCTTTCAGATATGCTGCCGCTATTTCGAGGTACGATCGAATTTAGTTCCGTATATATTTTTGCAGCTGGGTTATTCTTTTTATACTTTATGGTGCCAGGTACACGTTGCTCCGAAGCGAGCAGCCGTGAATTAAATAGCCATTAAAGCTAACATGTGCTTTCAGCGCATGGTGCAGAGCTTTTAATTTATTTATCGTTATTGCTGCCTCAAATGTGCACGCATGCGTATACGTACGGGGTATACAAACTAGTGCACTTCGTAGTGTGTCCTTCAGCGTTGCCAACCTGTTAGGTTCCATGAGGGTCTCCAGTTATTCTAATTATCATGTTCAGCTTAATGGCGGTCATTCTTACAATATGAAATAAAGTAGGCACTCCTTGAGTTTACTGCATTTGCACGAAAAAAGTCGCTGCTGGGCATGCTCGTCAGGTTAATGCTCATTAAACTCATTTGCCGGTGCTTGTAAATTGCTGAAGGATGCTGTTAATTACGAGTGATACGTTGTCGCTTAAATGACATTGTTAAGTGATTCTTGGATCTTCTTTCGGCAAGTGCGCTATATTTTTGTTTTGTACATGGCACAATCAATATTGACACCTTCAAGATGACTTTGGCATAAAAAAACGTATTTGTACTTGTCTCGGGTGATGCCGTCGCAAGTTAACTGTGGGACAGGGAGGAAGCCAGCAGCCACCTACCTCAGTGTGAAGCTTCAGCTCGGAAGACGTGAACATCGGCACGCGCCTTGGGCCTTTGGAGCTCATTTCTCTCACAATAAAACGACTCGTCTCTAAACATTTGCCATGTTTGTCTCATGCGCTCGCCGTCGCAAGATGTAAACAGCGCCGCGAGCGCTCACCCAGGGCGCCCCGATACGCGTGTGCATGCATAGAAACTCCATTAAAAGAAAAAAAAAAAACTGGAAGGAAAATATGGTCTCCGGGAATAGCCTTATAGTGTAGCATCAATTTCGGTAGCCTATTAATTTTCTTAACTACTAGATAATGGCCACAGAGATTCGCTCTCCTGCGATGGCATTCTCGGAGGCCGTGAAGATACCCCACCCGCTAGGCGCATTGCGAACCCAAATCGCTCCAAATTGCCGCAGGTCCCATGGAAGTGTGCTCTCTTATCCCTGTACATGTTACTCTAGGGTTTCATGTCGCTGACGGCCGCAGAACACTTCTAAACATAAAATAAGGAAAATCGAAGAAATGACAGTTCCTTTATGAGTCGAGCAAATCACGAATAATTGCAAAACAAGCGTACCTGCCGCAAATTCGTTGTACGCTGCACTTTATAAATAATCTAAACTAACGAGAGCTGGATACCGTTTGCGAGTCCGATTGGAACCCCTTGTCGTGGGCAGCGATGCAATATCGCGCAGTACACGATTGGGCCTTGTAATATTCGATGTCAAGTTAACGGATTAAGCGAGTATACAGGACGCGGCCACTTTGGAATCTTTATAGGACGCGTTTTCCAATGGGAAACTTGCAGCCGCTGCGCACTCACGGGAGCACACACAACATTATTTATGTCTCATTCCGCAAACGAAATAGCCCTCGATCCGCAATAGCGCTAATTGAACTCATCCAACTTGCTTTTGGTTAGGTATACTTTTCGTGACATTACTTACTTTAGGTGGTGATGCGGCTTCCTTTTAAAGCAGTGCCAAGACAAAAAAACTCTCAAATGCTTCATCGCCATCGAATGTAAACGTTACTATGTTTCAAAAATAATTTGGACAGTATAACGCTAAATAATTACTTTTTTAACGAGCTGCACTAAATATTATGAAATAAGAAATGCGGTTCTCCATCGCAGCTGCGATGGAGATGGAAACGGTGAAGCAGACGGATGTACCACATGGAATTGTCGCCGTTTCCGCCCCGCTTCTGTGCGATGTTTTGAGCATCCACCCGCCTTAGATGCGAGTCAGCACAGCTGAGAAGCGCAATTTATCTTTAAGGAAAATGGTAATTGTGACACTGCGTGGTTAAACAGGAAGAAGAGAAGGTGCATGTTGAAACTGAGCTAACCGATGAGACTGTGAGGTTGCGATAATGTGGCGCGGTGGATGACAGCGCCGCCGTAAAGTGTGTTTTCCTGGAAGGAAGGATGCTTTCTGTGCATATAGGACCGCACCTGGCGATGATAATAGATTTCTGGGGTTTTACGTCCCAAAACCAGCTCTGATTATGAGAGACGCCGTAGTGGAGGGCTCGGGAAATTTTCACCACCTGGGGTTCTTTAACGTGCGCTGACATCGCACAGCACATGGGCCTCAACATTTTGCCTCTATCGAAATGCAACCGCCGCGGCCGGGATGCGATCCCGTGACCCTCGGATCAGCAGCTGAGTACCATAGTAACTAGACCATCATGGCGGCGCCGCGCATCTGGCGAATAGGAGCTCGAGCGGCGGGCCCAGTCAAACGCGCAACCCTGTCTCCGAGGGGGGCGTGTACGGTAATTCTAGTCCGTCCGCGATAAAACAGATAAGAATAAAGTAGTCATAAAAAGAAAAGGACAACATTAACAAATCAACGGCTAGCACATAATAAATAAATAAGTAAATAAATAAATAAATCTTGCAACTGTAAATTTAGCAGGAGGCTAGTCTGGAATCTCTCGCACAGAACACCAAAACTGTAAGCGTTGCACGATGGACTTTTTCTGAGCTTGAACTTTTGAACTTGAACTTTGAATTTCATTTCCAACGCAAGGAGTTGGGGGTTCCAATAAATATGGTATTTATTTATTTATTTATTTATTTATTTATTTATTTATTTATTTATTTATTTATTGATATGGTACTTATTACAAAGATGTACGATTATGTACATGGAGGCCACAACAGCCAATCCCGCATGTTCATGCACAATGGGCAAATTACAAAATATTGACTCATTCACAAAACTTTATTAACAAGAGCCCTGAGGCCCGGTCTTTTCAGGCCGAGGCGGGCCGCGTCCACAACGACAACGTCAGGTCAAGACTTCTGGAGCCACCGTGGATCTTATTTCTGACAGACCGTAGTTGACATTGATATGAAGAGCTCGATATCATCATCTGCCAGTCAAGCCAATTTTTCTTCAGGATCGTTAGCGGGCTGTCGCTCGGAACAGCCCGCCAGCATGTGTCTGACTAAAACGATGCCATCGCACGTATTACATCATCATCATCGGCCTATTTTAGGTCTATAGTGCAGGACGAAGGCCTCTCCCAACGATTTCCAATCCACCGTATCGTGAGCGAGTTGGTTCCACTTTATGCCTGCAAACTTCTTTAATTTCATCGCTCCATCTAACCTTTGCCTGCCTCTGTTATGTATTACCTTCTTTCCTAATATGCTATTTCTTTCTTTAAAAGGTGCAGAACTCACACGCTTCATTAAAGGTGAATGCCAGCACTGAAGTCCTAGCTGTAAACTTTATTGCCACAATGCACTAGGCGGATCACCGCGGGCGCGGCCACTCTTCTTTAGGTCACCGCTGGCCAAGGCAGCTCGCCGGGCCTGACCGAGGGTTACCAGCTGGCTTTGCAAAGTCAGATCGGCAAGTCGCGCCTCCCACCACGTGCCTATTTGTCGTGTATGCCCAGACTGGTTACTAGCTGTAAACCCATTTGTACAAAATGTGACTGCGCCCCGTCACGGTGGTTTAGTGGTTATGGTACTCGGTTGCTGATCCGAGGGTCGCGGGATCGAATCCCGGCTGTGGCGGCTGCATTTCGACGGAAGCGAAATGTTGAGGCCCATGTACTGTGCGATGTCAGTTCACGCTAAAGAACCCCAGGTGGTCAAAATTTCCGGAGCCCTCCACTACGGCGTCTCTCATAATCGTAGCTGGTTTTGGGACGTAAAACCCCAGAAATCAATCCAAATGTGACTACGAAGATACAGTCGGTTCCACAAATTCTTGTCTGACATTCGGGTTTTCCATATTATTGCGTGCTGACGAAGGCAAAGAGAGAGAGAGGGAGAAAAAAGCCTCTTTTCAAATACGTATTGTTCTTCTTAGGCGACCAACGACCAGTTCGTCTTTCGTGATACTATAATACTGGCTCTAAAGTTATACCCCAACATCAGCACTTATAGCTGGGGCACTTGCCGCTGTGGATGTTGATTTATTCTCGTGAGGCATGTGTCCACTAGGGGGCGATTGATCACAGCAGCCTCTTAGCAGCCACTACATAATGTTACTGCATAGGCTACCTTTAGGGGACCACAGCTGTGCTGCCACTGTTTGCCGCGAGCCACTCACTCCACCTCCAGTGGTTCCGACGCCTCTATTCGCCGAGTACCATCATGTGAAATTGCGAAGTAATTGCGACGTGCGCAGCGTGGTTACTTCGCTTACCACGGCACTTCAGCTTCAGCTTTATGCTGATGGCTCGACCGCAGAAGGGGTATCTGCAGGAGCTGTGACCTTCCCTGCGAAAGCTGAAATTGCAATGTTCAAACCATCTCACAGGATAACGTCGACTGTCGTGGAGCTTGCGACACTACGCACTGGACTTTGCATGATCGAACAAGAACAGCCACTGAAATTGGCCACCTGTACAGACGCCAAGTCAGCCCTTCAGTGTCTGTTATCGGCTCTACGTTGCGGGCCGCAAGGCCAGCTATAGTGCTTTAAATAGAACATATGTTAACCGACAAACCATGATATAACATTTCAGTGGCTACCAGGCCACTGTGGGATCATCGGCAACGAGAACGCCGATAATACTGCTGAAAAACGCTCACGAAACTGGAGTGCAGCAGCAATCCCCTATAAAGAACGGGCGCAGTAACAAAGGTTCGATCGCTTGCGCGTGGTATGGCTACATCGATGTGGAATACTCCTGGTTTTCTGCACATCCACGCCTCGACCCATCACTCCAACAGACTAACTCGCTCCGAAACAACCGTGCTTTACCGCCAGTGGCTAGGAGTGTCGTTTACTAGAAGCTTAGCTTATTGCATTAGAATGGCAGACATGGCTGCCTGTGACCACTGCTGCAACGAGGAAACAATTGCTCACGCCCTCTGTGATAGCCCTAGGTACTGTTCCCGGCGACAGTCCCTCGCCGCAGAATTGGCACGCCTCGATGATCGACCGCTGTCTGAGCAAACAATACTGGAATGCCGGAACGACAGTCTCTCCCAACGGAAATCCACGCAGGCGCCGCTCAAGTTTCTGCGAGCAACGGTCTTCGTTGAACGACTCGGATGCTGCCGTGTTTGTGTACGTGCGCGCTTATCTCTATCTCTCCTCATTTTTTCTTTCTTCCCTTTCTCTGTCCCCTTACCCCACGCCAGTGCAGGGTAGCAAACTGGATATGTATTTTTCTTTCCGGTTTAACATCCCTGCCTTCCGCGCAACATCTACCTCCCTCTCTCTCACGGCACTGCAGAAATTGCGCATGTATGGCTACACAACCGAGCGCCAGGCCGAGTATACCTCTCCGCATCAGAAAAACAGGCGCCTGCTTGGCAGCACTGGAAATCGAGCCCAGTACCTCCCGCATTAAAGGCGGACACTCGACCACTCACCACTGTTCAGATCTATCTATCTATCTATCTATCTATCTATCTATCTATCTATCTATCTATCTATCTATCTATCTATCTATCTATCTATCTATCTATCTATCTATCTATCTATCTATCTGGGTTTACCTCTTTGTTTGCCCTTTTTTTGCGCGTGTGTTCTTTTGCATAACGAACTATGACACTGCGCGAAATCACGCTCTCCGCCACATCTGCCGCAGAAGGCACAGCGATCATGTGTGGAACTCGGCCGAGCCCTGCATGCAGAAGAGACACGCGTGCCCGCATCAATCACGTGGCCGCGAGCAGAGGGACCAGCGCGATGCATTGTGACGACCGCAAGCGCCTGTTTTGTAAACATTCGTGTAATTGTCGGCTTGCTCGCCAGCGTGGCGGCGGCTGCTGCCTCGGCGCGTGTCGGTCCCTTTCATGGTTTTCTCTCTCGGGCGCGCGGTCCTTGCAAAAGCATCAGCGAAGCGGCCCGCTCGGCGGAGCCCTCCGGGCCGTGAAATCCGCCGCGGGTTGCGTAGGCGGCCGACAACTGGGGCGTGAACAGTCGCCCGTTGTAAAACACTTTCTGCCGGCCGCCGCCTGTTCAATGCCAACAAAGCGGCAACAACTTTCCGCGCCGCTGAAGACAACGAGGCTGGCTTTCCCGCGCTTAATCTAATTGGCATCTCGCGACGAAAGCTGCGGAACCGGCAGACATGACGAAGGAGAAGGGGGGGAAGGGGGCACGCAAATAAGGAGGCATCCAGGTTAGATCCAGGGGACGCACAATGGCCGCGGGGGCGAGGGCGGAGCTATTACTGCGCCCCTTTGGAAACATCGCGTTTCGGGTCGGAGATTGTGGGCTTGTTTCTTTGTTCCTGGCATTGTGGCAGCCGTCTTGTGCCGTTGCTTTGTCCCGAACGTTGTTTTATACACAACGCGCGCTGTGTTCCCTTTTCGGCGCTTGTTTCATGGACGAGCTCCGGAAAGTAAAGCGCCATCGGTCTGAATTCTATTTTTTTTTTCTTTTTCCTGGGCTTGTGACATTCAGGAGCACAATTACAGAGGCGAATTTCCGATGAAGGTCCGCATCTGCGATGATCCCTCGTTCGGCCTTCTTATTTACTCTTGACTCGAAAAGGAAGCCTGTCACCAAGGCAGAGTTACTGTACGCGTCTGTTCAGAATTTCCACTTCAGTGACGAATGCGACATATCAAGTGGTCTAATCTGTATACGGGTAATGGCACAGCCACGTAAATGCACACTCTAATTGAAAATAAAGTCAGTAAAAGATGGCACTTACTAACTTCCCGGGTAATTTACTACCTACTTGGTTGCCTTTTACTATAGCCACACGGTTTTGAAAACTATAGTAAACGCTGCCGATACCAACCAGGGACGTTGTGATAAAAATCTATCGCTAAATTGGCTATAGATAGTATCTTCGAAGCTATCGATAGTGTAAAAAAAACTATCGATAGCATTATTCATAGTTTAGCTTAGCATCGATAGTATTATCGATGGTTTTTAGTATGGATAGTAATATCGATATCTTTCCGTCTGCCACATGTAATATAGTATTACTACCAATAATACTATCGATTGTGCTGTAAATATTTATGCCACTGGTGGCCGATGATATTGCCAAAACATTTGCGATAGCCTACTATTGCATGCTATCAAGCTAATAATTGAGAAGTTCGCTGAATGTAACAAACCTCTTTGTATGGCCTTTATAGACTACGAGAAAGCATTTGATTCCATAGAAATACAAGCAGTTCTAGGTGCTTTACGTCGAGAAGGTGTACCTGACGTATACGTGCAAACCATAAGTAACATCTACAAAAATTGCACAACCACACTACTCGTATACATGAAAAGAGCAGAAAAATTCCGATCAAGAGAGGAGTCAGACAATCAGATACGATCTCCCCATGTTATTCCCTGCATGTTTAGAGGAACTGTTCAAACGTGTAGACTGGGAAGAAAAGGGAATTAGAATAGACGGATAATACCTCAGCAATTTAAGGTTTGTAGACGACATTGTGCTCTTTAGCAATGACGGTGACGAACTACAAAATATGATTGAGGACCCAAACCGGGAAAGTCTTAAAATATGACTAAACGTTAATAGGCAAAAGACTAAAATTACGCTCAACATTCCAGCTAAGGAACAGCAATTTAAAATTAGCATTGAACCCTTAGAATGTATATCTGGGGCAGTCACTAACAGGGGCACCTACCCACGAAAAGGAAATCCTCCACAGAATAAGAATGGGACGGAGCGCACTCGGGAGACATTCCCAAATCAGCTTGCCACTGTCACTATTTTAAAGCGAACAGTATTTAATCACTGCATTCTCCCAGTACTAACGTACGGTGCAAAAACATAGAAGTTAACTAAAAATCTAGAGATAAAATTAAGGAGCATGCATTGAGCAAATGAAAAAAAAAATATCTTATATCAATTAAAAAAAAAAGTGGACCTGGCAGGGCATATCATGCGGAGGAGTCGGACAGATAACAGATGGGCAATAAGAGTGACGGAATAGGTACCAAAAGAAGGAGAACCCAACGGAGGCATCCAAAAGGTTAGATGGAGCGATGAAATTAGGAAGTTCGCGGGCATAAAGTGCAACCAGCTCGCTCAGGATAGGGTGGATTGGAAATCGTTGGGAGAGGCCTTCGTCCTGCAGTGGACATAAATGATGATGATGATGATCAAGGCTCAGTTTGTTTTAATTTATCAGCAATTTTGGACGAATTACATCATTTCCACAGTGAAAATGCCGGAATATGACAGTCAATAAATTCATGCTCAAAAGTAGCCAAGCAACCAGGTATAATGGCTTCCTTTCCGCGACACCTGCACAGTTCAACTCAATTATCGTGTGTCAGCCAAGCCTTTTGGTCAACGTTGATAGCTGGCCAAATAGGTATGAATTCATGATGGAAGCACCTGTCTGTTTTATTTTCAAACTCGTCATCTTGTGCTCTTTTCATCACGACCCATTCTATAGCGAATGATCACAAGAATGTCAACTTTCTTCTTTAATTCTGCCCCTCCTATCTGAAATTATCTGCCCAGCCACTGAGCATACGCGTTCTCTTGGTGCAGGCGTTGCTGGAATGCACAAGTACTTCCTAGCCTCTTCAGAAAGCAGCGTCGTGGGTCACTGCCAAGAAGACTTCCAGAATTCCAGAGGGTTGGTCTTCCTTTCCTGGGATGTAACTACAGATACTGGGGAACCATTAGCTCTGCGTTCAATGTTGCGGTTCTAAACGCAGCTTCGTTTAGAACCACTTGCACGCTGTCTAGATGGTCCAACTGCAGGGCCATTCGGAAAATCGCCGGCTTAGTTTACCCATCAAACAAACCTTGGCGCGGTCCGCTCTTGTTCATATCGGCCTGCTCTGTAGTCGTGGGTCCCGCAATGCTGCGAGAGATGATAACTGTCTTTCTTTATAAGTGTCCATTCTCTTACTCAATGATCAGATGCGTTCTACAAGGGCTTCTTTATCAACTTCGTTTTCTTTTTTCTTTTTTTTTCCTATTGCAGGCACAATGCACCCATCCAGTTTTCGTGCGATACTGCAGACCATGCACTTATACCAAGGAAATGGTACTGTAGTCATCCAGATGCACTAATTCCGTGGCCTCCTCCACGTGTTATAGTATGCTCCTACAACATCCTCAACGAGCGTTTATATCGTCTGCTGTTGACGTGCTTGTCGCATGGGGTGAATTTGATAGTGCTGAGGCTGGCGATTTCCCAACATCCAAGATTTTTTTTTTTTTTTTTTTTTTAGCGTATAAAGATGCTGTTCCACCATCTCGGTGTCTTCCGCTTGAGATTTAGTCGCGAAACCTTAACGACACTCTCTTGCTCTTCTCGGCGACTGTCGGTACCGGCGCAGCTGTGCAATCGTACAATTGATAGTACTATCAAAAGTGCTTTCAAAAGCACTACCGACAGCACTATCCATAGTTTTTCTCGCTCTCGATAGTTCGATGGTGACTCGACTATCGATGGATCGATAGCTATGCACCACTAGATTTTTTAGTGTCTTTGACTGTGTAACTACTAAGCCACTTCTGTGTTGCCAGGTGCTTCGTAGATGGCTGCACCTCAATAATAACCATGGTAGCTTGTAGTAACAATTATAACTTTTTCACTATGTCTCAATAACAGTTTTCTGCGACGTCATGACACACATGTGTATATGCACTTATCAAGCCATGGATATCTGGATTCAAAATAGCTATTATGTATATACTTCTTCAAATCAATGGCAGCTATTAGACTATAGATGTTGCGCGGAAGCCTTGGTGTTCCGTGCATGTGTGCCTGTTCTCGTCTATTGCTTGCAGATACATCTATGTATTGCTGTTACTTGAACATGTCATAGTGTTGTGCATTTATCATAGCCATTGTATCAAGTAATTAGCGAGTGCTAATTAGTTGAAGTGCACAATTCCGCACCGTTCGATTGTTTTTGTTTTCTTTTTTTCTCTTTCTTTTTTTTCTTTTTGTAGTAGAAGCGGCATGACATGACAATTTCAAATTTCAAAATTTATACATTTCAAGCCAAACTGCCATTAGCGTAATGCTCTGCAGTTGTACCCATTATTTTCTTTCGTTATTTCATAACTTGGGCCTCGTTTCGGTAGACTTGGTGCCTTCGCATAAACCCTCCGGGTCTATTGGGCAGCAGACATCTCGTCATAAGATCACGTTCCCCGTAACGCCGTCTGGCAAAAACAGTGTTCCATACCCGCCGCTAGAGTAGCGCTGTCTAACACTCACAGGATTATACGCACATAAATACCAAACAAAGTGGACGGGAGAACAGTTGGTAGAGCATCAAAGGCGTTATCCGAAGGTCGTAGGTTTGGTCCCTATACTAAAGGCAGTTGCGTCTTTTCGTCCACTTTAATTCCTTTCCATTCACTACACAATTTCTATACTATACTTAAAAACTACAACAATTTGCCCTGTGCTTTCCTTGGCTTCACTGTCTGTTACCTTCATTAGGTTGTTCCTAAGAAATTCTAAGAAATTCTTTCGTTGTTCCGCAATGGTATTTTACTGGCGTAAGGTGGTGAATGTGGTTAGTATTTTCACAACATGTGGTTAGTATTTTCAATGAACAATTTTCGCGTTCCAGTTACATATCGAAAATTGGAACGTGCCGTTACAATAACGTTACATTTGATTTCTAAAATTGAAAATTAATCCTGAGGCAAATTAAAGTCAACATATTAAGTCTCGCATCGACCTATGTATAACTGAAGAATTTCAACGTCACCGGCGGCATATTATTTGGAGACAAAGAAACATCCAAAGAAACGCTCCGGGGCAAATATTTTCGAGGAGCACCGAACATACTACGGACAACTACACTGCAACTTTGGCGCTATAGTCTATTACAAGAGCGGCACTTTCCACTTCACTCTTCATATGCGTAGCCAGGATACTGCGCCTCCAGTGTGTAAATAAGTAGTTACTCACATGCACCAGTGCATGTAACAGCGGTGCATCTGGCACTAAAGGTAGTAATAGACCTTTTGATTCAGGATAGCATATAAAGGTTTGAACAAAATATTTGAACAAGATTCCCCGAAGTCGTCAGCATTCCCGATCCTAAACGATTTTGCTCAAATTGGTGGCCCTTGTAGCATTTTAATAAACTATTTGGCAATTCTGGATATATTGCTTTTACTTAGTTCTCACCACTTTAAAGTATTGTGATATACTGAACTTTATTTGTTAATTATAGCTGCGTTGAATATATGTCGGTGTGAGGAATTTTAATAATGCTATCTTGTGCGTTTACCGCCGAATTAAATAACATGGGACTGTTTTCTTCTTTTGTTCGTGGCTTTAGAAATAAGCATTATTTGCCTGTTAAATTTGTATGCACAAGGACATTAAGGCAAGGCTGAAATGCTGTTGTGGTGCAGGAAACAAATAAGAAAGTAAATAGCCTAACATGCATAATTTGACGGGATGCCTTCCGAAAATGACCCACACCACACAAGTATAATTGACTAATTAACAGGACAGTCCTGTGTAGCTAACCCTTTGGTCGCGTACTAATGATAGCAATGGAACCATAGTTTTTATTAGAAACAAACTGGGCATCTCCGAACATAATTAACCAGGTCCGAGTTAGAGCGATGTTAACTTCGCTCAGCATTACGAACACGAACGCACGCACGTAAGCATGTTCAGCACACGTTCGCGTTAGCACGTGTATATATCCTTTAGAAAAGCCTTTCGTTTCTGCTTTTTGCCGAGGGAATAGGGCTGTCGACGCCAGATTAAGGCGCAGCCCGTTCAGTTCAACTGAAATACCTTCATTAGATTGACGCACAGTGTGTCTTACAAGTATGGACAACCATGGCCGTAACCGCGTTCTCAGAACCAATGCTGGGAGACGCGATATAGTAAAACACGCTTTGACAGTGTTTTTAGTTCGGAGGGAGACCTGGCGGCGGGATCATAAGGGACGAAAGGAACTTCGCTGTTGCATGCAGTTCCTCCCGCGTTGCCGTACACCGATACAGGGCTGGCTGATAGCCGTATACTATACTTGTAAGCGGCCATAGTAAGCGACCACCGCCAAAGAGTAGAGGGATACCCTGACGTCGTGCAGCCACAGTGAAGGGGAAGCGTCAACCCCGTCGAATCATCGAAACCGCAATACAATGGCGCTTTGATGCGTGATTTTTTATCAGGGAGCGATAGTGGCGACAGGAAAATGGGTACTCCAGGGAGGGCTTGTTGTGTCCCAGCCTATCCGCCCTGCATGATGTGCTGCGTACGTGCGATCGTCGTGGAGTGGAACGTGTATGGAAGGAACGCCGTTCCCTTTGCCGTTCCTTCGTAAATGTAACGCGTTCCCGTTACAGTTCCACCAATCCCAAATGGAACGATGGCGTTCCTTCGTTCCTCCCAAAAGGAACTCGTTCCAGGAACGTCGTTCCTTGGAACGGCGTTCCGTACAACACTGGTATTTTCACAACATGTGGTTAGTATGTTCAATGAACAATTTTCGCTAACACGTTGAGCTTGAGCTAGTACTGTCCACTAACATCAGCAGGTAGTGAATCTCACTGTATAGAGCAAGGTGGCAATCTGGGCGAGTTGGTAATGTATACTTCATGGTTGAAACAGCACGCACACGCAAGGACGGAGAAGAAGAAAAACGACAGGAGCGCTGACTAACAACTTAAACTTTACTGAACAAGACAGCACATTTTGTATCACGTGTCGTTCTCCGTTATATATACGCTGTCTTGTTCAATAAAGTTTCCGTTGTTAGTCAGCGCTCGTGTCGTTTTGCTTCTTCTCCGTCCTTGTGTGTGCGCGCTGTTTCAACCATGAATCTCCACTACCTACGCTTATACTACCTGCATATACTAAGAAGGTATGGTGGTTTTGGGGGTTAGAGATGCTCAGTGATTTCCTAGTGAATATACATACTTGTTTTATTGTTTTTTTTAAGAGTGTATGGCTAAATCACATCAACCTAATAGAACCATACATCAGAGATGGTTGTCCTACGATCCCACAAAGCCTGATAATCGCAGAAGAACTTAGCAACGCTATGAATAAAAACACTAATAATCATCGTGTACGTTATCTGTTTCATTGGCGAAGTTTAGATTTACCTTCCGAGCACGAAACAATAAAGAGCGTCTGCATGCTTTGGCAGCCTAATTGTTGATAAGACCCGAAGCCTTAGATCAGGGGTCTCAAACACGCGGGCCGCGGACCTCTTGCCAGCGGACCGAACCGCTCATGACTGTCTTCGCGCCACCATAATCGTCGTGCGTAAGTCATTTTGGAAATCGGTATCCAAATAAGTTTCCCGAATCCTGATGCAAGACCCCCTTCAAAAATGACCTGTATATGAAATATGGGAAAGGCACTCTTTCAAATGGCAAAGTTACGTAACATTTTGTTGACTCTCCCGCACCCTCTCCTGCTCCAACCTTGGAGTATATTTCGGAACTATGGCCCGCTAGCTAAGACGAGTCTGATACCCCGTGCTGGTTTCACGAGCGGACGCTGATTTGTAGCTTCCAAGGCAACCCTCAAGTAGAAACACACCTTGCTTAATTGGAGTAAAGTTCTCATGGGAAAATGTCCATGCACATGGACTAATAACGTGACGCTCTTATTCCACAGCTAAAATATATATGTTAATTTCTTAATTTTACGTGCCAATACCATGACACGATTATGAGATACGCTGTACCGGAGGACTTCAGATTAATTTTGACCATTTGGAGTACTTTTAACGTGCACCTAAATGCCAACGGCTAACCGAACGGTAAAGTCGAACTCCGTAAAATACGGCTCGTCCCGTAAAGCAAACACGTTGTTTGTCGGGTATACACAAGCCTTGCGTGTTTTTTCGATTTCATTCAACAGGCACCGACTACATTTCAGTTAAGCCCATGGACATTTAGCATTTCCTTCTTTGCGTGCCCAACCACTGAATTCGGGCGTTAAGGAATGAGCACTCGGAACTCGCCTTTCGGAACTTCGGGGGCCGATGCGTGCAACGTCGCACTGGCAACACGAGGATGATAGACGGCTCATTGATATGGAATGCATATATACCAGTGAAGAGGACGTAGGCTCTATATAACGGATCGTGGAGCGATGACAAACGAGTTCTCGAGCTTGTCGCCCGCTTTCTATCCGCTCCTGCGCGGCGTGCCCCACGGAATGGCGACGCTCTTCTTCCGCTGGCCGAGGTCACGTGGGCGCTCCATTGAAGGTGGCGCGCGCACTTGACCGCGCAGCGCATATCCGCCTGAGGCCCACCCGTGGCCCGCGTGGACCACCGGGCTGCCAGCGCTTAGCGCCGACAGCGGGCCCTAACTCAGGCAAATTAACTTTACGGCCTCCGGCGCACCAGGACGTGCGGCGGCGACACACTGTCGGCCCGCGGGGGTGACGCGGCGCTAAGTTACGGCGCGCGCCCCCGCGGCCGTCGGACCTTCCTTGCGCGTAAATCTACCGCGCACCTCGAGGCTCCCCCGCGGCGGGGCCAAATTTATAGCGAAAGATGGGCCGCCGGCGCGCCGCCTATTATGCGCGCCGAGCAGGGCCCGGTTTTGTGTTTCTGCGGCGGCGCTAACGCAAGCCAAGGTTAACCCAGGGTTAAGAAATGGGTTGTCGCATAAATCCTCTCGCCGGGAAATGAGGAATCCCGGGAGATATTCGTCTCCGGACAACTGCGCCGACTCGGTTTGTTTGCCGTCGGGGGAGGGGGAGGGGGGGGGGAGATCCCCGTGGGCGACTTTCTTGGCGTGCGGGTGCCGGAGCACCACCGATCGGGGTCGCGCGCGCAGCCGGCGTGAGGGAATCATTCCACTTTCTTGAGAGACAACCCCGATACCTGCGGAAGAGAGCGGGCTGTCGCAACCGCCGCCATGCTCTTCCTCGGGAATCCATCGCGCAGGATTAACACACGCGGATTGCGTCCCGCCGGGTCATGGAGAGGCGACGACACCTTCGCGCCCGTGAAGGACTCTGCCGCTGCAACCGGACGCGCCGTCGCCCCCCCCTCCCTTTTTGGCGACGACAAAAGCCGGACGGACGTGGTCGCCTTGACAGCGCCGCCCGGCCCTTTCGCGCCGGTATTTTCCTGCAACTTTCAAGAGCAGTGCTTCAAGTGGAGGTTGAAATCATCCTTACCTGCACCCGCATGTGCGTTGTACATTGCTATAGTGTTTCGCCCATCGTGTTCCGAGATATTTGCGATTGCGCCGCCACATTAGTCACCAGGGCTGTGAGGGCAGCAGCGAAAAGACGCAACACGACTATACATTGTTCCTGTACAACTGGCTGTATAGTGTCAGAGCGGCTCGTAAGCGCTGATTGCAGTGGCGGTGATTGGGATCCGAAGAAGAAATGCCTTGCGCGTGAAGGAGCGGTTGTGCAACAGTTTACCGAAATTTTCATTGTAGCTCATTCGCATGCAAATGAGAATGGAACTTGATAAGGTGCGCTGATGGTGCGGTGACTAAGGTTATATACGGTAGCGCGGGCCGGCTCCCAGAACCTTCAGTCAGCGTAACAAAAATTGATTTATTTGTGGGGTTTAACGTCCCACAACCAGCTCTGATTATGAGAGACGCCGTAGTGGAGGTCTCCGGAAATTTTGACCACCTGGGGTTCTTTAACGTGCACTGACATCGCACATCACACGAGCCTCAACATTTCGCCTCCATCGAAATGCAGCCGCCGCGGCCGGTATTCGACCCCACGACCTTCGGATCAGCAGCCTAGTCCCATAACCACTAGACCACCATGACGGGGCAACGTAACAAAAAGAAAAAAAAAAGAGAAAAGGTTGTCGACGTTCGCAGCGCTTTAAAAGAAAAAAGAAAAGAGATAGACAGATCGACTAATGAATGCTCAGAGCAGATGGCAAGCAGTCTAACAAAGTCGAAGTATAAGTTCAAATGCAAGTACCTGGTGTCCGGTAATGTCACGGAGTCAGGAAATTTCAAGACATGAGATGAAGTTGATTGACGCAATACAAGAGTAACTTAGAATGACTGGAAGAAACCCTCGTCCCTTAAAAAAAAAGAAAAAGAAAGAAAGAAAGAACGTAGTCTGGCGACGACGACGAGAAGGCGTCCTGTGGCTCGAGAAAACGTAAGCTATTCGGTTCAGTGTTTACCCGCTCCTCAAGCGTGCCCGTTTATTTTCCGCAATCCGAGTATACGTCTCAGCTCTGGCCGCTTTTCGTGCATTCGCGGTCCGCGTCGACGCGCTTCTGCCTCTTTTGCAGCAACGGCGCGCTCAGCCTTGGCACGTGCAGTTTCTGTGTCGCGCCCCGTGCATTGTCGCTGGGCGCACTCGCCGACGTGCCGCCAGTCGCGCGCGCGCGCTTACGATCGCTTGCACGTGACGCGGCAACTAACAACTCGTCACTTGCTTCGCAGAAGACAAGTGTGAACGGCTGCCCGGCGACCTCCATTCATGACCCGCCTCATTCCTCAAATGTGACACGACGCTGCCCATTCTAAAGAGCAAGAATATCGTTGCTGGTAGATAGCATGTAAATAATCAGGGGCCGAATGCACAAAACTTCTCTTTCGTAAGTGCTTTTTGCCATTGGCCATCGGGCCTCCCTAATGATATGTCCAGCATCAGGATTGGCTGAAATTTTCTCTTACGAACATTTTTGTCGTAAGTCGTTTTTGTGAATACGGGCCCAGCTCTTCACCGCCGCTCGTACGCTGTCCCTTATCATCTTCTATAAAACGATGCATTCCGTTCTAGTACTATATAGCTGCCGTAAAACAAAAACGTGGACGCGTATGAATACACAGAAGAGTGCATTGCCTAATTCTCTTTTAAGTAAGGCCCACCGAGAAAGAAGAAGAAGAAGAAGAAGAAGAAGAAGAAGGAGGAGGAGGAGGAGGAGAAACGTGCAGCATATTCCCTCTGTATAGCTCTTTCGTCGCGCACGCTTAAAAACTGCGCGTAATGACGGCTCGTCCGCCCTGGGCACCCTGCTTGCTAGTCAAGGCTTGCGATGATACATGGAGGCAGGCGTTCCGCGAAGATCTTACTATATAGAACAGTTGCCTCGGCACATTCAGGCACCCTTCAGTCATGCGACGAGCCAGCCTTCTGTGTGATGCAGCCATATATGCCAAGAGGAATCTTGTGGCGCAATGCGCCGTACGGCAACGTGGAATAACTCGAGAAAGGAAACGCGCGCAGAGACGCAACATGCAGCGGGCCCGACTTCGGAGAGGCGCGTGTGACCCAAATCGTAAAGCCAGGCGGTATTTTCATTACGCAACCATTCCATAGAAAAAAAAAAAGATGCATAATTGCGCGCTTCTTGACCTCATTGGGGGGAGTTCGCGCACCAGCGCCAGCGGGGTGACGTTGGTCGCGCCGCCGAGTGATTAGCTCGCGTACTATCGGAACCCAAGAGCGCGTGTGTACATAACAACCGGTCCAGCCGTGGTCGCCGCGCCAGACGCAGCGCGGCTCGTACTATAACCGCGAGCATCCAGTGAACCAGTTGAGGACGCGCCACCTCTGCTCCAGCACATGCCTCTGCAGCTTGCTCGCGCGCCGATAAATCTCGGGCACGGTAGGCACTCCGTGGCAATAGCCGAGCCAACGTGGGCCGCTCCGAGCTGTTTGCATAGCATAAAACCGAGATGGCTATCGGGGATGTGGAGGGCAGCTCCGCCCTCGCGCAGCCCGAGCGTCGCTTTGTGCCACGGAACGCGTCTCTCGCTACCTTCCCTGAGAAATGGGCGCCTGTCTCCGCCTCCAGAGCACCGGACGTGGCAGGGCACGAGATGGCGCTGGACACGGTCGTATTTCCGAACACCTCGACGTTCATTATAAAGCTGCGTCGATATCCGCCGACTTGAGTAAGTGTCGGAAATGGCACCGAAGCGCGGCCAACCACTCGCTCTCTGACGCTCTCTGATTGATTGATCTCTGGGGTTTTACGTCCCAAAACCACGCTATGATTATGAGAGACGCCGTATCCGAGGGTTCCGGAAATTTAGACCAGCTGGGGGTTCTTTAACGTGCACTGACATCGCACAGCACACGGGCCTCAACATCTCGCCTCCGTCGAAATGCAGCCGCCGCAGCCGGGAATCGATCCCGCGACCCTCGGATCAGCAGCCGAGTACCATAGCCACTAGATCACTGCGGCGGGGCGTGTCTGAGAGCTGAGTGGATCGCGCGACGCCCTGACTTGCGCACCGATGCCGTGAGATGAGCTCTGTGGCAGCGGGGAAGCTACACATCCAGGAGTTTCAACGCGTGTATATACAATAGAGTTAACAAACATCGCAATGACCATGTATACATTGCATAAGGGGACAAATGCGTATGACCGGATTAAAGCAATACGAAGCAGGCGGCAATACCATTGAAAACAAAGGTTACTTCCGCGCCGCATGCGACCACATGAACAATGCGCGGATCCAGGGACGTCCTTCTTTTCCATTTGTTACTGTGCTGTTATTGTGCACATCTGAATGCAGATGAGTCTATTATTATTATTATTATTATTATTATTATTATTATTATTATTATTATTATTATTATTATTATTACTTGCTGTGGTTCTTGACGATTATGATGATCGTATAAACGTTCGTGCAATTATCATTATGATCAATCTCAATATCAAAGTCATACCCCATGCCCGCATCCACATATATTCTTAAAGATGGGGAACAAAATTGGACCCGTTCAGTTGTAATATGCTCACCGATAGTTTAGTCAGTAAAGCCATTACCACAGAATTAGCACACTTATTCCGCGTGCATTCCCTATTCCAAAGCTGCACGTTCCTTGCGGTCATGAGGGGTAAGAAGAGAAATTTAAGCCGTACCAAAACGCAACAGAGGCCGGCAAAAGGTTAGTTCGCCGGCATAAAGTGGAACGAACTCGTCCAGGATAAGGCAAATTGGAAATCGTTGGGAGGGTGATGATGATGACGATGATTATGATGACGACTGACGTTATACAGAAGATAACAGACGACCAAAGCTTATACAGGCAAGTAATACTACAAGTTACAACATGATCGTAGCATGTATATACGCAACAACACGTTTCTTTTTCTCGCGCTTTTCGTCGTTAGTCGGCAGACGACCGCGAGCCATCGTTATCGCAGCAATAGATCAAACCAACACCTCGTAGAGAAACTTGTTTATGTGGTGTTTGTCCAAAGGTGCGACTGGCGGCCAAAAATAAAAGCGGAGAAAGAGACGCGGTTACAAAATACGACCTCCGCTGCGGCGCGGCTTCCTCTCCCAAAAATTATGCGCCGCGCACAGTCAGACAAATTACGACGTTTCGCGCGCGCACGGCAGTGAATGTGGGCACCGTTAGCGCGCGAACGATTAAGAGGGCAAACCGCGACGCGGGGAGACACCGCGGCACTCCGCCCACGCGGCGACGCAATGATAATCAGATCTTGGTTGCTTTGTCAGCCGCCGGGCTCTCGCTGTTCCGTCGGGCCGCAGAAGGAAGGAGGAAACACGGCGTTTGATGAACTGGAAGTGCCATTAAAACGACATCAACCTTGAGAGTTATTGCCGAGCTTCATTTCGTCCAACGGCGAGCCATTTCCTCCTGCGAGGAGGCCGCCGGTAGAGGCAATACGCGAAGCCGCTATGAATATTTCAGGGCCTAACGAGATTGCTGCGGGAGGGGGGCGCCCGTTTTGAGACAATACGGCGGCTGTGGCGGCCGCGAATGACCCAAAAGCGGCGAAAGACGGATTCACGGGGAAAGTCACGGGGACACACACGTCGCCGGCGCCTCGGCGCGTCTAATCCCGGCGCGCGATTCGCGGTGCCTCGCCTCTAATCGGCGGCGTCGTTCATCAGCCGGGGTCGCCGCATGGGACCCGAGAGAATGTGAGTCGCTTTCGCGAGGTCGCCACACGGCGGCAGCGACCCAGAGACGGAACAAAACCGGCGCGCATTGAAGGGCTTCCTGCCGATAACAAGAGGCTAACGACGGCCGCGGGGGGACTCTCCCTTTCGCACGCTTCTATTTCGGGCCGAGGGAAGAGCAGCCCTCCGTGTTACATAATAATGGCCGCCACTTCCACGCTCCCCTGGGCAAACCCCGCCGGCCTTTTGTCCGCCCTGAGAAAGCGTCGCCGGCGTTCTCACAGTCCTCCTAATATAATTAGCCTGTCTGAGGTGAATGTCAAGCAAAGGCCTTTGTCTTGCAGGGCCAGGGGCTGATGACTCCCCCCACGGTCGGCCGACCTTCGAGTTAAATAACTGGCGTGTGAAGACGCCGCAGAAAATAAGAATGTCGCTTCATTAAGTGGGGGGCAAAAATTTGGCCCCATGGGACGCGGATGACCTGCGGGTGGCACTTCTTCCCCCTTCGTCGGTGTGAAAACCGAGGCGCGGCGCGTTTCCGCGTATGCACGGGCGGGTCGTGCACCCGGCAGCGAAATCGGATGCGCCGCTGGCCACTGCCCTTGGACAAGACCGATCTCACTTCGTCACCGGCAGATTCGAGTGAAGGCTGGACTGAGGCATATGATCTTCCGGCAAGCACGTCAATTCCTGTTATGCGACAGCAGTTTACAAACGACGTAACCGATTGTTGTTGTGTGGGGTCTAACGTCCCAAAACCAGCTCTGATTACGAGAGACGCCGTAGTGGAGGGCTCCGGAAATTTCGACCACCTGGGGTTCTTTAACCTACACTGACATCGCACAGTACACGGGCCTCAACATTTCGCCTCCATCGAAATGCAGCCGCCGCAGCCGGGATTCGATCCCGCGACCTTCGGATCAGCAGCCGAATACCATAGCCACTAGACCACCGTGGCGGGGCAACGACGTAACCGAGCCATTACATCAGTGACTAGGCTATTGGGGACGTCAGGGTTCGAACGCCAAAAACGGCAGCAAGTATACAAGTGCATTATTGGCTTTTGCCTTGGATGTGCTCCCGTTGCGGTTATCTCCCCCTCAGACTACTCCGGTGTGCGCAGGCAGACTTATGTATGTATGTATGTATGTATGTATGTATGTATGTATGTATGTATGTATGTATGTATGTATGTATGTATGTATGTATGTATGTATGTGGCATCAACGGTTGAATAACTGGCTCGTCAAGTTGACGTGGCGTATAGCAAAACGAGCAACGCGATATACACGCCTAACGACACTGCGGTGATTGCTTGTTTTCGGTTCGGCTCACAACTTCCCATCGCCAACAGTGGGAGTTCTTCGGTGACTCTGAAAATTCTGTCGTAAACGTGTGGCAATGGAAAAGGCAAATGTGTACTTTGTTTCTTAATATTTAAGGGGAAAAAAAATGTTTGAAGCACGCGCCGCGGTCCCTTGGGCGAAATGCACCGCGAAGGTAAACAGCAAGCAGAAAAACAAAACGGCATCTGCCGCGCTACTCGGAAAATGTGTTTCGAGTTCAGGGATACACGGGCATTGCAATCATCGTGCTTGAAATTGTCGCGAACTGCGCGCAGAAGCGACGGCGTGTGTGTGAGGCAACCGGCAGCAACAATGCGCCCGGCGGCGTCCTCCGCACTGCGTCCCGATAGAGCCGCGACAAATAAGGCCGGCCCGACGCGGCGCCGCCCCCCACGCTTCTTCCGCTTTTGTCTGCCCCGCGACCGATGTCGCAATCGGCGCGCAGCTAGGCGCCCTCCCCTCTCAAGGGTAATTAAAGCGGCCCGTGTGTGAGACACGCGCGACCTGCGAGCTGAAAGGGATCCACAATGGCGCGGAGGTCGGTTGTGGCAGTGAAAACAGCCGCGGCTGAAAGGGCTCCTTTCAAGCAGGCGAGCCAAAGCGGTAAATCCTCGATTACGGAAACAACAAACCCGAATACCCGCGTTGTCCTGACGCAGCGAGTTCATTTAGGCCAGCGGTGCCATCACTGACTGCGAGGGGCTTTTGCTGAGACGGGCCCCGCGCAGCCTTAATGATTCCCTCTCCAATATCAATGTCGGCAACCCGCCCCCGCTTGGTGAAGAGGATCGCCCTCTTGGCGAAACAGTCCGTCCTCGTCGATGAGGTGATGATCTTCGCCATTGTTGCCGGCCCATTTGGTCGTGACTAGGGGACGCCAGTGCGTTGCCCAAGTGGCAGCAAGCAGAGGAACAGCCGGCCTCGATGGGCGCCCTGACGCAAGGGCCCGGCGCAAAAAAGCTCCTTTCCCGGACGAGCAACGGGAGCCCCATGCGAGAGAGCCTGGCAATTTGCAAACTGAGCTGCCGGCAGGACAAACCACGAGTGCGGGATGTACTGCGCATTCGTGAGCGGCGTATACTGTATACGCGGCGAAAAAGGCCACCAGGAATGTACAGTATACCTTGAACCAGAGCCTTTTCTGCCTACGTACTCAGCTACCGTGGCATTATTGCCTCATACCCGGGCCCTGCTTTTCTTAATCATTGTCCGCTTGATATTGTAAAGTGGCACAAGCCTCGCGAATAGGATCAAATGAATCGTCGCTCTTTTGTTGGTCTCCTTGCGTTGACACAATGCCGACGTATGTTCTCGACAGCATCGATTCGCTTAAAGAAAGCCCGAAACATGCGTGCAGCCGTATAGATGCTTATCACTGACAGGGCAGGGAGGCGACCGCTGCCCATTTCCTGCAGACACGCTGGCCTCTGTACGCCACGCCAGCTCCAAGCCAGCTCCGAAACAGAATCATTCACGAACTGGCCACTCAATCATTTTAATTGGACATAACCCATCTCGAAGGACGCCGTTGAAAGGCGCCATGAATAAAGATACGGGGCTGAGTGGGGTTATAATCACCATCGGCACCCCGGAAAACATCCGGGGTGTGCTCTCTCGCTATTTCCTAGTTGTCAGGGCTACCGACCGTCGAAAGCAAGCAGTCGCAAGTCCATGCAGAGGACAGCACGAGGTCGACGTCGTTCGTGGGGCCACCGCTAGGCGCGCAACCCGAAGCTCGCGGTCACTTGCACTGGCCACGTTCCCGCGAAGACGGATGAAGTGCGGCGTGATTCATGGCGCCGACCTCACGGCTTGGAGAAGACGCCGCAGTCGCTGTACGGCGAAGAGTCGATCCTTCGTGGGCAGGGAGCCCCGGTGGTGCACTGCGGTTCGATAGCCGCCGACACATGTCGACCTGGCCGGATGAGCCTCCGCGTCGAGGGTTTCACCAGAATTGCGAGATAAAGCACGTGAATAGAGCGGTAGGTCCGCGGCGTCCCGGATACTCGAAGCTATCCGTCTTCGACGCGAGTAGCTGTTTTGTCCTAATGTGCCACTTTGTATCGCTGTTCTCACGGCGCGCGTAACAGGGCCGGGCTGACATTGTACGAGAGCGTGCACTGTTTCGGCGTCATGGTGGCGAAAATTCGTCATTAAAGAGAATGAAAAGCTGGATGCCAGTTGCGACCAGTTCGCTCGAACCATGCAAGACTGCCTGTTTTCACAATCGGCTGTATTCTGAAAGCCAACTTCTCTGGGCTCTGTCTTGCACTGCATATTGTCATCGGCCCCTCGTGATATGAATGAAACAAACATCACAATTTGGAATGTAAAGAGGGAACACATGTCTAGATTTGATGGCGCAGCTTGATTCGCTGAGTTGCAAGAGCGTCGAGAGACAGTGCCAGCTTCGTCCTGTGGGCTTCCTTCTGTGTCCGTGTGTTCTTTTAACTGGGTTTCTTTTTAGATGCGGAGCATCTCTTGCTCGCGGGTATGTCACGCGCCAACCGGCGTCCGCACTCACACTAAGCATGCGCGACTCTCCTCTCCCTTCCCTCTCTCCAACAGCTGCTGCAACAAATAAAGCGGGCAGAGAGCGCGCGCGCGCGGCGTCCGTCCGCACTCACACTACGCATGCGCGACTCTCCTCTCCCTTCCCTCTCTCCAACAGCGGCTGCAATAAATGAAGCGGGTAGAGAGCGCGCGCGCTTCGCTTCAGTACGGTATCTCCTCCTTCTCCGATGAAAGAAGTTGGCGGTGTTGTGTGATGGAAGCAACAACACTGCAAACCTGTAAACACCGCCGTTAAAGGGACAGACAACCGCCAAAAACTTGAATTGAGATGACCCCACTGGCGGAAAGACTGTGTGTTGCATTGGCTCAAACGACGCCACTTTTCATCAATAAACACGGCTTTATGTTTTTATTTCTTCATGCAAAGTCGCGAAAACTGACGTTTGGTAACTCAAGTGGCAAACATACGAACTAGAGTTAGAGTGCGGTCACGTGACCTTCTACAGATTTACGCAATATTTTGTCTGTTTATTAGCATCGGACCGCATGAAACTTTTGATATTATAAGCTTTTTGTCACTTACAATGTGCAGATAACCCTTCGTTTGTAGCGCGCGCTGCTACTGCACGCTTCTGCCGTCACGTGCGAAAGCGTGGTTTCGGATTTAGTTGGCCTGGCTTGGCTCGGCTATGGCCAGAGTGGCGGCGCCGGAGCCCGGCCATTCTTGAAGTAGGCGCGGACATGCGAAAGAACGCCTTACAAATACAAGATCGGCCTGGCAAACAATGCCAGCTCGCCGCACCGTCTTTTTATTTCACAATGTAGTCGAACAGGTCAAAGTGTGGGTGGTTAATCACAGTTACGTTCACTCCTGCGAAAGCAGAACGATGTCCAGAAGCAAGGCGGATTATCGTCATCGCGATCACTTTTCAACGTTGCTAGAGTGCGCACTCTGCCTTTTTTAGAGGCTCCTCAGATAGAAAAATTCTGCGTGCGAAATATCCACGCGCTTTTGGAAGTAACCGCAGCAGGTGAAAACAGTACAAGGGGTGATCTTTCCATCGTACCATAAAAAAAGGGTCCTTAAAAATCGGTTGTCAGTCCCTTTAAATGCACCGTTGAAACTCCCAGCGATGCTCCGCGTCACCCCATGGTCCCCTTCGGGGGGATGGTGTAATTTTTTCTTCTTCAATCACTGAGTTGCGTTACCGAGGCTTGTACTGAGTTCTCAAGAGTTTTCATGCTCGACTTTGGCGTTCACCACTGGTTCTTCATTTTTCTCTCTACCAGGCGAACTTGGTCGAGGGCGCCACGGACCACCACTCTTCTGTATCCTGGACAAAGGACACCACCAACATTTAGATACGCCACCTGCTTCTTATAGCTAAATAATAATACTTTCTGATGTTTTACGTCCCAAGACCACAATATGATTAATGAGAGACGCCGTAGTGGAAGGCCCTGGAAATTTCGACCACCTGGGGATTTTAACGTGCAATGACATCGCACAGTACAGAGCCCTCAACATTTCGCCTCCATCGAAATGCAGCAACCGCGGCCGGAGTTTTGATCCGGCGCCCTTTGGATCATCAGCCGATTGTCATTGCCACTAGACCACCATGGCGGGAATGCTGCTTAGACAAATAAAGTTTACTAGCCGTACTTCATTGCCCACAAGGATGGAGTCCATGCAAAAGAAATGCATGTCAGGCAGACGTGGATACTTCTATTTGACATCCACTTCGAATTATACTTCTGTCTGGGAGTCCTCTATATCTGCAACCTCCTTGCTCAAAATATGGGCAGAGGGATTGCAGCCATAGTTTACCAAGCTTAAAGTGGAAGAACAATAGTTGGCTAATCATGACATATGTCGTCCCTGTGATATCGAGGAAGCAAATAAGTAGTATTAACAAATAAAATTGCTTCATTTCTAGCTTGGCGATATGCCCCTTTATCGAGCTCTCCGAAGAAAAAAAAAGGAAAAGAAAAAGAAATGAAAGTGTGCTGGACACTAAAAGGAAACGATAAATTAGCTCAAGTTGATAAAATGCTCCTTTAGATGCCTAGGTGTTGCAAATTTTCCTGTTATGCATTACTTTTTTCCTCCATTTCTTGTGGTCGAATGAACGTCAGTATACGTCAATGTGCTCCACAGATTTCAGAGCAATTTTCCGTATTTCAGGCAGCGCTGGCTTAGCAAAAGTTCCCAGAAGAGAACTTCACATATGAATTTTTTTTAGCCTTCTGGAATACAATGTTAATTACCTGTATTCATAAGAGAGTGAACTAGGCCCGAGCACACCCGCATTTAGTCATTTACGTGATGGTGAGCTATAGTGCACGAACTTCAAAATGACGTCGTCACTCATCACTCGTTATATATATATATATATATATATATATATATATATATATATATATATATATATATATATATATATATATATATATATATATATATATAAACGTCATTTTGGAGTTCGCGCACTATAGCTCACCATCACGTAAATGACTAAATGCGGGTGTGCTCGGGCCTAGTTCACTCTCTTATGAATACAGGTAATATACATTGTATTCCAGAAGGCTAAAAAAATTCATATGTGAAGTTCTCTTCTGGGAACTTTTGCTAAGCCAGCGCTGCCTGAAATACGGAAAATTGCTCTGAAATCTGTGGAGCTCATTGACGTATACTGACGTTCATTCGACCACAAGAAATGGAGGAAAAAAGTAATGCATAACAGCAAATCACTCACCACTCGTTGTGTATGTGTATATATATATATATATATATATATATATATATATATATATATATATATATATATAGTATGTATATAAAGTTACGAGGTAGAACACGGGTGCTATGTGCTATTTATTAGGGCGATTTTCCATCAAGACTAATTACATCATGTTACACAATCGCTACTTTCTTCATGTGGTTACCCTGCCAAGTACTGAGCAAACTGACATGTTTAGATTACAGTGCACATAGAGGCACGTAATTTAGCGAAAAGTATTCAATCACTGCATTCTCCCAGTACTAACGTACGGTGCAGAAACATGGAGAATAACGAAAAAACTAGAGATGAAACTAAGGAGCACGCAACGTGCAATGGAAAGAAAAATGATAGGGGTAACGCTAAGAGATAAAAAACGAGCGGAATGGATCAGAGAACAGACAGGAGTAGCCGATATTATCTTATCAATTAAAAGAAAGAAGTGGACCTGGGCAGGACATGTCATGAGGAGGAAGGATAATAGGTGGACAGTAAGAGCGACGGAATGGATACCACGAGAGGGAAAACGCAACAGAGGTAGGCAAAAGGTTAGATGGAGCGATGAAATTAAAAAGTTTGCGGGCATAAAGTGGAACCAACTCGCTCAGGATAGGGTGGACTGGAAATCGTTGGGAGAGGCCTTCGTCCTGCAGTGGACCTAAACAGGCTGATGATGATGATGAGAGGCACGTACAAACCATAGAGGAAAAGACAAATAACCACACACATAGGATATCAAGGTGTCTATGGAACATGGAATAACAGCCAATTTAATGCTATTTATAGCATTAAACTGGCTGTTATGTTCTGTCGATGTTCTGGACCCGGCTCCTTATACTTTACAGTTCGCATATAATGGCTTGACGTTGCACAAGACTGGTATTAAAACGTAATGAAAGAAATTATTTTTTGTCTAAATTCTGCAAAAGTCTATCCCACCGACAGCATAATGCAGACTACTATTAATACAGGCAGTGCCGTTATATTAACCCTGACACCTGAAATCTGACACACACACACCCACACAATATACTATATCTGTGTGTGTGTGTGTGTGCGTGTGTGTGTGTGTGTGTGTGTGTGTGTGTGTGTGTGTGTGTGTGTGTGTGTGCGTGTGGTGTGTGTGTGTGTGTGTGCGTGCGTGCGTGCGTGTGTGTGTGTGTGTGTGCGTGCGTGCGTGTGTGGTTGTTTTGCTTTTGCGTCATGAGAAGCGTTACATGGCGAGAGTAAATGGGCAAGGCGTAGAACACTTAGAGGCCGCTTTCTGAACGCACCCCTCCATGTTTTGCTTCATTAGTCATCTGGAGGATTTAGTTATTTCGATTATCTGGCATCTAAGTTTCATCAAATCAGATATTTATTGACAAACAAGGGCAATTAATCCTGAACTTGCTAAATTACAGTTATGGAATTGTATATTTACAGGCTCCATCGTACGTGGCATAACACCTGGCGGCCGTTATGTTCGCAGGCGAGATGGTTTAGAGTGCTGTTGTTCTAACACACAAGGCTACTTCGGCTATAGCAACTGTTGATGTCGTTCATCTGCCAGAAGCAGGGTCTGGCGATATTCTTTGCGGCAGACAGAAAACAATCGGTTGGACAGTGCCACATGTTGCGTCACAGGCGAAGAGTCTGCGGCTGGCATACTGTATAGTCCCCCTGATTTGCCACTGTTACATGATGATAGGTACGCCGCAAGGATAAATCGGTGCCCAGGCACGCCTCCGGACATTAAGCAGCCTGTAGCGAGGCCGCGATAAGAGCTCCTGGAAAGTACTCGCTAAGAGCCACAGAAGGTCGCGGGCCGAGCGGAACTGCGTGCTGCGCGAAAGGGCCGCCTGTCGGGGCCTGAGATGCACCCCGTTAGATGTCCATTGCGCAAGGTCCGGCCGAAGGTCGCTGTCTCCGAAGAAGTGCGTTTTGATCAGGCCCGCGTATCATCCTCGCCCTATACGAGCAAGTCGCATTGAAAAGAGCAATTGGCAGCGCCGCCCTGGAGCCAGGCCAAAAGCGCTTGTCCGACGACCACGGCTGCAAAGTGCGCGCGAGGCAATCATTGCGAGTGGCGCGTTGTGCGGAAGCCGTGGGGACGACGTGTTGATGAACACAACACCGGCGGGCAGCTTAGCGGACGATTCCGGGCGAGACATCAAAGGCGGTGTGCTACCCTGCTGACGCTCAAGCACTCTGCGTGCCTGTCTCGCTAATAAGACGGTTGGCAAACACATATCGACTGTGGGACACCAGCGACCGGCCGGTCGGGGCCGATTAGAAAGTTCTCTCGAGCGTCTTCTTCTGTTAAATGACCGTGGTCCGTATTCACAAAAGCACGTTACGCTGAACATTTTTGTAAGAGCCAATCCCAATGCTGGACACTAGCAAAACCCTCGAGCCCACGGCGGAAATCGCTTACGAGAGACAGCTGGTTTTGTGAATTCAGCTCCTTTCATATGATGATACACACGACATAGTGTCTACTACTATAGGTGTCCTATAGTCGGAACGCTCTACGTACCAGCTGTTGTACGGTAGCCTTAAGTTGTTCTCACACTGACCATACGTGCGCTGAAAAACATCCTATATGAGCCTTCATGTTGTCGTTGCGTCCGAGTCGCTGACGGCTCCTTGTGACACAATTGGAGCAGCAGTATAAGATCTATTTAGCGTAAATTCTTGGAGGTTAGCTGGGCGTTTTCCTGTGACCTGGATAATACCATCTAACCATGTCGCGCGCGGGACACCTTGTTTTCTCTAATCGTCCAATTTGGCTAGTATTATTGTCTTGGCTCCACTGAACACCGCATAATGCGACCAAAAATACCTAAGCTTTACATTCAAACCCTTACTCCGAAAGAACGTAAGGGATCAATCTCTCCTATGACTGAGGTATCCGTTTCTCTGATAGTCCATGGCATTCACAAAACTCGAGGCCATGGTGCCGTATAGTTCAAACGAGTGTATAGCAGTACCATGACTAGTTAACCATACATCACCATGGGAAGAACCAGAGCGTAAACGAATTTCACTTTTGAGGCTGAGATCATCGCCTTACACAATCTTTCAGATTATGCAATACCTCTTGAAAAGCTTCTCCGCGCGTAGAAAACGCTTGGAAAGATGCAAGTTTCGAGCTCCAGTATTCCCCCTGCGTAAAGCTTCGCTTCAAGACGTCAGCAAATGGGACCGCGCAGTTGTCGGAAGCATGTTTAAATTATATACTGTACAAAGGAAATAGTGCCCTCCTCTCGTTCGTTCACCTATTCACATTATGCCTGAAAAGTAGTGTGTGTTACTAGCAAGTACAAAACCCTATCCGATCTTTCCGCCCTAATTCGCGCAGGCTTTTACATTCCGGTGACTCTGTGGAGTTGGTTCATTGCGAGCCGACCGAGACAGCTGTATACTGCTGACTCTCCCATTGAAGGGAAACCGGCAAGGTGCCAGCGACGAAAAGGTTCGGGCGAACGACTGATGCATGCGCAAGAACGTGGCTTTCCGGTGCACCTCCGTTTTGCAGCTCTGGTTGGGAATCGTGTCACCTGCAGCCAGCCGCTATAACATATATACGAGAAGGCGTCTCGAGCGCGCTTTTCCGGCCGCGGCCGATCGGAAGCGCTCTTTCGGGTTCCGCGGTTGGGGTCCTTGAACTGCAAGGCCATGGGGCGCGGGGTCTCCGTCCAGGCCCCCGCTTCGGATCGACCTGCGGGCGCCTGAGAGTGTGTCCTTGCGAGGACCTCCGCTGGAAATGACAGGCGTGTATCCGCGTAAGAGAGAAAAGCCGTAATTCCCCCCAGTCGGTGTCCATTTACAAACAGCGCTGGCGGGACGCCGACTATGCAAAAAGCGAGGTTCGTCAGCGCCGTATGCATACGCGGGCGCCACCGACGGGTCGCGCCGCTGGAGGCGCGCCTTCCACTCGCCGCTGCTTTAGAATAATCCGTTAGCGGTCCTCGGTTTTGCATATATACCTCACGAGTAAAAAGAGCAAATACGTAAAAGCGGTTCCTCAAGGCGTCTCATTCAACGTTTTACTTGTGACTGCAGGTAAGAAAGTTATAATGCGGAGTCTTATCCGCTACCTTCGTTGACGCTCAAAGACATATACTGTATATTCGAAGGATAGCATTCCGTGTACAGCGGTCGATGACAGCGTTTGCGTGGATCCGGCCTGGAGAGAGTATAGCGGTCCGATATTGACCCTGGAGTCGAGTTGCTACGAGAAGGCTTCGCCGACTACCCCTCTTTTGAAAGATCATATACAAGGCATCGCGAGAATTATCATTGTGGTACGAAGATCATACAGTTAGATTATTGAGCCCGAAAAGGCTACGCACGAAAACATTGAGGACCAGCTAGCTCCCTTCAAGAACATGGTGCACATTAAGATACGAAATTTTCCTGTGAGCGCTGCGTAGTTACACAATGGTTATGCGACCAAATCGTTGCATGAGAACACGGAAGCGTAGTGAAAACGCGGAATAGTTTTACCAAACCTTACTTCATTTGCAAGAAGGCGAGAAAAGCAATTATATTTTCACTGACATAATCAAAGAATATATTTTGGTGGCGCAGATAT
The DNA here is from genome assembly GCA_013339685.2 of Hyalomma asiaticum. Classification (NCBI taxonomy): domain Eukaryota; kingdom Metazoa; phylum Arthropoda; class Arachnida; order Ixodida; family Ixodidae; genus Hyalomma; species Hyalomma asiaticum. The sequence goes on from CM023481.1 coordinate 313,566,896, forward strand.
TGCGACGGATTCTCACTGATTCTCGAATAGGTGCCATATATACTAGATGGGTTCGCAAACATTCACACAGTTTTGTAGTGGAAGATCGTACCTGTGGTACAAGACGGGTCTCTCTGGCCCATTGCACGATGAGTTGCAGAGTATACGGACTTTGTCAAGCGAAAGCTGTATAGATTGACTTGTGGATGATGATAGTCGTTCGGTTAAGGAAAGGACGCTAATTTCTGCAGCCCATGTTGGGAGCACGGCTAAGCGTCCGTGTAGGGGAGAGGCACTGAAAGAGATAGAAAGGAGGGAAAAGCCGTAGACGAGGGCTCCGGAAATTTTGACCACCTGGGGTTCTTTAACGTGCACTGACAACGGACAGTACACGGGCCTCTGGCATTTTCGCCTCCATCGAAAATGCAACCGCAGCGGCCGGGATCGAACCCGCGTAATAGAAGAAGACTGCGCAGACTTGTGCAGCTCGTGGAGATGGTGTTACAGAAAAAAGAAAAAACAGCCATCATCGTGAAACAGTACGCGCGCACTTCTTTCTTCTCTTGCGCTTTGAGTAATAACGACATACTGAAAATAAAATACGACAGAAAATAAAAATCGGTCGACGCCCACCGATGCAGCCACTGTGGGTTCGTCAAACGCCCGCATCAGGCGCCCGTGCGCGCGTTGTGCGGGCCCTCAACACGGGCACACACTTCATGCACGCTTGGCAAACGAAGATGCGAACATACCTGAGCCCTATGAAACCCTTTGGTTTTGCTACGAAAGAATGAAGGAAAGAAAAACTTGGAAATAAATAAAAATAAAACAGTAAGCGAACACAAGAAACGACAGAAAGAAAGGACAGAACAAAAAGAAAGAGGGGAAAGGAAGGCGGCAAGAATGGCGGAAAGAAAGAAGGAAGGAAGGAGAGAATGAAGGAACCTTGGCGTGTGCGTGCCTTTTTAAATGCGAAGCATATCTTGCTCGCCGTAAAGTAGACCGCGTATCACAAATCTATCATCATCATTAGTTCAAGTCCCCAAGAGTGCGCGTGCACTTCTCTGCAATGCCAAATGTGCGGCGTAACCATGCGCGCTTCTTTCTTCTCTTGCGCTCATACCCTCAGCCCACTTGCTACGCTGCACTATGCGTTTGTGCATGGCTTCGCGCCAGAGGACTGCATGCTCTCGTGGCGCGAAGCACAAACGCACAGCTTTGCAAGAAGCTGTGCAGCGGACAAATCGACGCACTGTCTTCTTCTTCTTCTGCTTGCACGTCCAACACGTGCGCCCACCAGCCGCAGTTATGCCAGTGTATAGTAGTGGGCTTAGGACATGAGCGCAAGAGAAGAAAGCAGCGCGTGTGCGAACGCTGCACTTTGGGACATTGCATAGGAGTGCAGGCGCACTCTTGGGAGCCTGAACCAATGATGATGATGATAGTGTGATACGCGGTCCACTTTACGGCGAGCAAGAAATGCTTCACATTTAAAAAGCGTACCTGGGTGGTCGACATAATGCGGACAGATAACGTAGGTTGCGGGATGAAATTAAGAGGTTTGCAGGCATGATATGGAATCACCTTGAGCAGGACATGGCTGTGGAGATCAGTGAAAGGACATCGTCCTGCAATTGAGAATTAAGCTTCTACTACCGCTGACGATGACGATGACGACCATAGTGGCTGTGGCGTTGGGGCTTATTACGACGATGCTCCGTCACCAAGATGGGCTAAAGAATGCAGTAGCGTTGTGTACTTATTACCGTTCCAAACAGTTTGAGCTAATCAACATATAATGCTAATAATTCTTGTGGTTTTACGTGCCAAAACTATGGTACGGTTATAAGGCACGTCGTGTAGGCTCCCGATTAATTTTGACCGCATGGAGTTCTTTAACGTGCACCGAAATTGATGCACGCATGAGTTCTTGCATGTCTCATGCGGGCGGCAGCGCCCGCGTGGAAATGCGGCCGCTGCCAGGAATCGAACCCGCGTCGTCAAGCTTAGGAGCAAGACTGTTGGTTAACATTTAATGTGCCTAAATTTATTTTTTTTAATTGTTAAGAGGCACACCAGTATTCGTCTATATTTTTAAGACGAATGTTCTATAGTATTAGCGCGAGTACGTCCGCCTCCGTAATTACCGCAGCTGAACAAGCGGAATCGTGCGTTCGCTACATAAATAACGATATATTCGCTACATAAATAACGATATATTAAAATGCATTCAATAATAAACAAAGAGAAAGCACGGTATGATGCAAATGCGCCAAAAGTTTAGTTTGATATACGGCTTCGCGCACCATAAACAAGGAAAGCGGCACAATAAGTGGCGCACATGACAAGGCGATGTTCTCTTGGCCTTAGTTCCACGGAACGGTAGTTTTTCTTTTTTTTTTTTATTTGTCACGAACGCGGTATACCTATTAAACGCATATACTGCTACCATGCCGTGGGCATTAGGTCGTGGAAGATAGGCATTTGACAAGGGAAAAGCGAGCACAGCTGTGCGTACGCTTTCGGAGCTGTTCGGAGATACTCTATATCTATGCAGCTTGTACGATGTACGCTAAGGCTCTCTCGGTTGTCCTGGTTTCCTCGCTTCCAGGTAGGCGATTGCAGACTACGACTCGAAGAAGAGTTGCCGTCGCGGGGATCGAACTGTGACGGCAGCGGTTGCAGACTTCTCGAGAAGGCGAAGAAGCGCAGTGAGCAAAGACGTGTGCACGTGCTATACAACCACATGCATGACAGCAAGTGTGATAGCGGCGTGGTACAAGCTTGTCCTTGTTTTCCTGACTGATCGGAAACGACGACGGCTTAGCAAGCGCGCGTGTTGCGTAACAGAGTGCACGCTCGGACCTATACAGCGCGTATGTACACGTCCTCTTGCCACTGCGAGAAACGTGCCGGGAGGAAGGAACGGCAATTCACGCTGGCAAGTTGGCAATGGACGCGCTGCTAGCTTGATGGATCCCGCGTTCGGTGGCGCTGTTTTCACCAAGCTGCGAACATAAGCGATGGCCATCTCGGGGGGGCACGAGGAAACGCGCTAGAGGGGGGCGCACCGCCGTGGGAGAACGCGGCCTGGCGCTCGTTTTCCTTGCCCAGTATATATACACCGAGCCAAAATAAGCGCGTCGTTCGCCTCGTGTTCGGAAGTAGAACAAGATCCCAGCATGGGTCCACGAAGCGGCGGCAGATTTTTCTCCGAGCAGAGACAAGCGGAGAAGTGTCGGCCACGCGGGAAAGAGTGATGGATCTGGCCACTTCTGTCGACATTGTCTTTTCCTACTGCCGCCAAGGCTGGCGGGTGTCGCCAGGCGGATGCTCCCTTTTGCCGCTCCTCCGGCCGGATCCGCCACCGGGGCCGCGGCTTTTCCCTGTCTCCTCGGGGCATTCATCACGGCTGCCCATCGCATATGCGCGGCACGCGTCCAGAACGGTTCGCGGTGGCCGCCGTGGGGCCAAGGACGTCTTCTAAAAACCGTCACGAAACCACGGGCCAGTCGATACACGGACAACACCCGGTTCGGGCGGTTTACCGCCGCTTGTTTACAACGGACGGGCGTCATTGTCCATCAAAAGCAATGTGCCCCGCGAGCTGGATGAATTCGGGCGAGCATTGCGCGTACATAAAAGTATCGCTGTTCGCCGCAGCTCCCGCGCTCGTTCGACACCACCGAAGCTGAACACGAAAGCGCCGAGCCCTGTGCAAGAGAAACGGATTGCGCCGCGACCACTCCGGAGGCCGGAAAAGTATATACGAGGAGGCGCCCATTCATGCGGGACAGTTTGATGAAGAGCGCGGAGTGACGAACGACGCAGGTGCCATAAACGCGCAGTCTCCTGCGTGGTATATCGCTGCGGGCCTGTTCGCCCTTCATGCCTCACGCGCGAGCAATTGGACAAACAGAGAGCCAAGTGGCGGAACGAAGCCGCGAGGAATCGTATATGGCTGATGCGCATGGCACGCACCAATTAGGGCGCATGTCGTGAGAGCCGGGCTCGATCGCTCGTCTTGTGTTGTGGCCGCCTCGCGGGATGCAAATGGCGGCAATCACACGGCCGAGCAGCGGTCGTTTATCGATCATGGGGGTCGTGACCCGGCCAAAAGAGAGAGGCCGATATGTGTTCGTGTCCCTATACGCTCTTCGTGGCCGGCCTGCCGACCGGTTGTTCGCGGGGCTCGCACGAAGAGGTGCGCCCACGCCGGTCGCGCGTGCGCGCTTCCGTCGGCAAAGCGCGCGGCCGCCGACGCGAGCTACGCGAATGAAGGAATGCGAGCGCATGCTGCCTATGCATGGGTGCTCTTCTTCTCCGCGTCCCGAAATGCAACTGTGGTGGATGCGAGGGACCACACCGACGCCATTCTGGAATGGACTGCAATCACGTGTACAGAAAGTAAAGGTTTAGAGCGTGGTTTGCGAAATTCTTGCATTGTGTAACCTTCTTCTCACGCCTTTCGGTATCAGATTTATTCGAGCGAAATTTTATACGAGGGGCTTCCAGAAAACGACATCCGCCCCTTCGGCATCTTAATGCAACAACATTATTGATGATTTATGGGGTTTAACATCCGAAAACCACGATCTGATTATGAGAGACGCCGTAGTGGAGGGTCGCGGGATCGAATTCCGGCCGCGACGGCTGCATTTAGATGGAAGCTAAATGTTGAGGCCCGTGTACTGTGCGATGTCAGTGCACGTTAAAGAACCCCATGTGGTCGAAATTTCCGGAGCCCTCCGCTACGGCGTGGTTTGGGGACGTAAATCATCAGAAATCACCATAAACATGGGAAAGTTGTAAATGCAATGCGACGCTGCAACACGATCATCGCATCCAAAAGCACTAACACAGGTTTCACCAGCAATGATGTCGACGAGACTTGATCATGTACAGCTAAAAACCGACTAAGACACTTACTCCGGCGCTTCTAACTGTATAGGACATCTTTAAAACCTCACTCTCAACGAGACATTTCCCTTATTTATATAACTGCAAAGATACTATAGGTTGGCCCACTTATACCTATAGTAACGCAATTCTAAAGAAATTCAAGTTAGCTATATTTCTTCGCTGCGTGTTTGACACCATACACCGCTCGTACTACACCCGCAAGATTACTAGTCACGTTGCGTACGCTTTCTTGCTCGAGCACACCATCTATTCTACGAAGCTGTGACAACGCGGGTATCATGCCTGTCACTTATGGTATGACCATGAACGTGCTTCGACAGCCGAGTTGGAACGTCTCATTACAATGCAGGTTGCTACTTTTCCAACCGCTGATGTCGTACATATACGTATATATATAGAGCCGCACACAGCAAACACGTGCCTACGCGGGCGTGAGTGCTCGCACTGCACGGGAGTGCTTAAGAATAGCGTCTAAACGGCAGCAACTTATTCCCTCGGACCAACAATTTACGAGAAAGAAGCGCGCTGTACACCCGTTAATCCTTCTAAGAACGTGGCCGTACAAGCACATGCAGAAAGCACGCTGTATAGATAGATCGCGTGAGATATAAGCCCCACGGACCTTTTTTGATTTAAGCAAACACCAACCTGTTAGACGGGCAGGAGAAGAAAGAGCGCGCGGAGGCACCCACTATGGTGGCCTTCGATTTATTCTTCGAAGCTTCTTGTAGCGCTCTCTTTCTCTATCTTTTTCTCTATCTCTCTTTCGTTTACCATGGATTTGAGAGCAGCCTTTTTTTTTTTCTTGCGCACATGTATCTGTGAGCGCTGGAAACATCCCCCAGCCTAAATTATGAACCCAGTCCCTGATCAATCTTTGTCGTCTTTGTAATGTTGCAGAACGATTGCCAATAGTCGATCTGGATTACAAGCAGTTCCAACGGATGGCAGCTTGCGCGTATTATTCTTTTTTCTTTTCGTTTGTCTCTTCTTGTTAGTTTTTTTGTGGGATGTAAATGCGTATTCCAAGAGCGGACTAGACTGCAGTACACGCATTTTAGGAGGGGAACGAACAGCACTGAGGAAGTTAATGCGGCGTATTTACTACATGTTAACCTACTTACATTTCTCGGATCACGAATAATCTGCCGTATAATGAAACTCTGTCGTTGTTGTCGTTGTTGTTGTCGTTGTTGTTATCGTTGATGATGATGATGATGATGATGATGATGATGATAGAGGGGGAGGGGGAGGAGGACAGATGCACAGCATGCTCAAAGATTTCCGCTGGTGTCGATGGCTCCTAGAGGCAGCGGAGCAGCAAAAGCGTTTTTTTTTTTTCCTTTTCTCCGATGATCTTTCATTTTCTTTCTTGCTCGCCCCTCGACCGAGCACAACATTTCACTATACGTATCATGAAGTGCCGTCTCCTCCACACACAGGCCTCTTTCTTTCTTTCTTTCTTTCTTTCTTTCTTTCTTTCTTTCTTTCTTTCTTCTTCTTTCTTTCTTTCTTTCTTTCTTTCTTTCTTTCTTATTTTTCTTCCTTCCTTCTTCCCTCCCTTCCCTCTTCTTTTCTTTCTCTCTCTTTTTTTTGTAGATGCTAGACATCATGGAGAGGTATGTTCAGTCATCTGTCTCCTACAAAACCTTGTCACGTGCCCAATAATTATCTTACACCCGTAAATTTTTCGGTAGACAGAGGGTACTTGAGCTATCGTTACCGATCGCGCACTTGAATTCGCGGGAACGTTGTGGTATGAGGAATAACGCAGAAGACATGAAACCTTCGCGTTTCGATCTGTCCCGATTTTTCATAACCTTTAGTACTGCTAAACACAGCGACCGAAAGGAAACTTAAACGAAAGGACTGTAAATTCACAATAATTCAGTTACCTAAATATAAATGTATATGCACGTCAAAACTGGGGCAGGAGCTCAAGGGAATGTGGAGGCTTGAATGAGAAGAGATCGCTGGAAACGATGAGGAACAGGAAATACCGCCGGACCCAACGCTTCAAGAAGCGGACTCGTCTTCGACAGGGCATCAGGTACGTCAGGTTCCATGGAATTCGTACGCAATGGCTGCATGTTTTCCCTTATAGCGTTATCAGCTCCTCTACTATCGCATTATCGATTTTAAATGCAAAGCATTTCTTAGCGAACGTCGGCGACATTGAGCGTATCTATCTATCTATCTATCTATCTATCTATCTATCTATCTATCTATCTATCTATCTATCTATCTATCTATCTATCTATCTATCTATCTATCTATCTAGCCGCCTACGATTTTGTGCTCTCCTGGCCGTTTGGCTAATGGGATGTTTACGAAAATTGGTATGCCACAACATGACTGCATGATGAACATAAATGACAGGTCAAAACATGAAAATCATGACATGCATGTCATGAGCGGCATGATTTACATGCCACGGTCTTAGTGCTCTACTGCCGTTTCGTTAATGGGATGTGTACGAAAATTGGTATGCCACAACATGACTGCATGGCGAAAATAAATGACAGGTCATAACATGAAAATCGTGACACGCATGTCATGCATGAGCGACATGATTTACATGCCACGCGTTTCGTTAACGGGATGTATACGAAAATTGGCACGCCACAATATGACTGTATGTCGAACATAAATGACAGGTCATAACAGGAAAATCATGACATGCATGCAGCGACATGATTTACATGCCACGGTCTTGGTGCTCTCCTGGCAGTTTCGTTAATGGGATGTATACAAAAATTGGTATAACATGACTGCATGACTAACCTAAATGACAGGTCATAATATGAAAATCATGACATGCATGTCATGAGCGGCGTGATTTACATGCCATGATCTTGGTGCTCTTCTGGCCGTTTCGTTAATGGTATGTATACCAAAATTGCTATGGCACAACGCGACTGCACGACGAACGTAAATGACAGGCCATAACGTCAGAATCTAGACATGCGTGCATGAGCGGCATGGTTTACATGCCACAGTCATGGTGCTCTTGCGGCCGTTTCGTTAACTTCATATGTACCAAACTCGGCACAACGAGACAACAATGCAAAATCCATTTCACATTCCTGATGCGTGCTTCGCATTTCCTTGATTCCCTCTGCACGTGGGATCTGCCACTTTTTTTTTTCTTATGCATTATTAGCGCAACTTACTTGCTAGTTGCTACTAGTGGCACGGTTCCAATTACATGAATCGGCCTAGTGCTTTGTTTATTTCTTTTACCAGTCACCTTGATGCGCGACCGCCGAGGGATAGAAGCGGTACACGACAACGCGGACCACGCGGGAGCAAACGCGCTATTGCCGCGGGCGCTGGCGGTCGCGATGAATGAAACGAGGTCTGAACGAAAGTGCAACTTGCATGGTAGGCGAAAGCAACACGGGTCGTCCTCAAAAATAAAGAAAAAAAGTAAGAACAGGTAAAAGCAAACAGTGCGCAGGGGGGTGGACGCAACGGGGAGGAGGGGACTCCCAATAAACTGGTTTATCTGTCGTGCGCAGTTCGATCGGAGGCCGCGCGGGTTGGTCATGCTCGTGCAGGGCCCATCAGGCACGGCCGCCGAAGCTGCGGCAGAGAGAGAGAGAGAGCGCCGCGGCCGGACCCCCAGGCGCGTCGCACGACCGCCGCGCGGGGCGGCGCCCGGCTTCGCTAGGCGGAGGACGGCGCAGCACGGGAAGAGAGACCAGTCGGCGTTCACAGCACGCAACAGGCGGCGTGGAGGGCGAAACCCGTGCGAGAGACTCGGCTTAGCGCGACAGCTTTCTCTCGGTATGTAACCTCGGCCGCAACGATAGCGAAAAATCGGAACGGCAGCGCGGCCAAATCTGAAGGCGAGCGAGCGAGAGAGGGACGAAATCAAGAAATTCGCGGGCGTCAAATGGAATCAGCTCGTGCAGGACAGGCAAGAATGGAGAGGATTGGGAGAGGCCTTCGTCCAGCAGTGGACATAAGATGATGATGATGATGATGATGATGATGATCGAAGGGTGTCGTTCCGAGCTTGCATGCACCGAAAAAGTAGCGTAGAAGCAAGTGTATAAACAGCCGTTCGTTCATGCACCGACAACGCCACATGTCCGATATGTTGCCAAAACAACGAGGGAAACTTCACATGCATTGTAAAACCATAGCGCCATGGGTCCCCGTGTATGCAGTGTCATACGAATGCCGTACTTGCGTTTGCGGCGGCTGCATTTCGATGGAGGCGAAATGTTGAGGCCCGTGTACTGTGCGATGTCAGTGCACGTTAAAGAATCCAAGGTTCTCGAAACTTCCGGAGTCCTCCACTACGGCGTCTCGCATAATCACAGCTGGTTTTGGGACGTTAAACCAAACAAACCAATCAATCAATCATACTTGTGTCCTGCAGTGAGGCGCTATATGCTGGAGCGCTGGATCGGCACTGTATGCTGGAGGCACTGGACAGTGGAGCGCATAACAGGTGTAGAACGCGAAAACGTGGGAATTACCTCTCATACATACACAAATATATAAAACACAAACATATAAAAAGCGCGATTGTGTGGATTAACACTAAAAAAAATACATTAAAAAAAGGGAAAAAATGTATGCAACTCTTCTTAACACCCTGAAAGCCCGACACATTTTTGTTCACTTGTGATAGCATCTATCGGAAACCTCGAATTATACATTCGGTATCCACCGAAGCTGGAACGTATTTCGCCGCGTATAACACTGGCGTGCCAATGCCGCACCAGCGTGAACAATACAGTGGCTCTAGTTTGTGCCAGCGAAATCCAGTGAAAATTCCAACATTTCCAGCACTTGCCAGGGCACCCAAGCGTTATCGCAGTGAAACCCAATTCAATACCATCAATGATAAAGAGGTAATAAGCAAGGGCTTATCCATAATTTCAATCTTTTTTTTTTCTTGGAAGGGGGGGGGATACCAAATCATTGATTATCTGGCGAATTTTTGTTTGTTTGTTTGTTTGTGTGTGTGTGTGTGTGTGTGTGTGTGTGTGTGTGTGTGTGTGTGTGTGTGTGTGTGTGTGTGTGTGTGTGTGTGTGTGTGTGTGTGTGTGTGTGTGTGTGTGTGTGTGTGTGTGTGTGTTTGGGGGGGGTGTTAGGGGGCTTTAGGGTAGGGGTCCGGATATTTCGACCACTTGGGGTTCTCCAAAGGCCAACTCCGGCACATTTTTGAAGCATGTCAAGCTAATGGCAATTCTGTGTTCCTGAGGAGGTCCTGTCACACTCTCGATAGTGCAAATGCTCGGACAATGCGGAAATATTTTTAATGAGCCAAAAAGTGCTAAACTAACACCTAAATCCAACCCCGCCCGCAGTGGCGTCAAATCGGTCAATCTGCCTTTTTTGTGTGACAGCGCATGCTCTCTTCCCCTGGCGGTAAAGTCGCGACTCGCGAAGGTTGGCCGGCGCGCGCAGATCTCGAAGGCCATGGTATGGTATCGATGCACTTCTACTGCCGCTTTGCTTAAGATGATATCAACACACAGCGTGGCCAATAATTGCAGGAAGCCACGTGGGCGGTTTTGGGGTAATCGATAAAAATGGATTTGAAAGTAATCTGCGCATCTCTCGAGCTTGTTATATTCCACGTATGGCGCAAGTGTGCCAAAAAAACGTAGCCATCGAATCTAATCAAGATTCACTGATTTCGAAAAATCGCCGGAGTTGGCCTTTTTGACGCGCACTGACATCATAGAGTACACACGCCTGAACATTTCGCCTCCATCGAAATGCAGCCGCCGCGACCGGCATTCGCTCCCGCTACCTTTGTATAGTCTCTCAGTCTATAAATTGTTCTGTTTGCTGCGTCGCACTGTCATCGACGAAAGAAATTATTTGTATATTTCTCAATACGCTTGGTAACACTTCCGTTAAAGTTTTCTGTGTCGAGATCATTCGCCAAAATATTTGTTAACCACGATATTACGTAAACCAAAGTCACAGAAAAGCTACCTTGAGTTGTTCGAAGCACGGTGAATGAATTGTCGCTAATCACGTGATTTTTTTAACGCTTAAAAAAGGTTTGTTGAAACGTCCTGTACGTGCATGGCTGCGATGTAAATCAGCACAATCATAGTGGACAATAGAGTTATCCACCATAGTGATACGTTGGATAACCCTTGCCGCGAAAGTTGCTTGGATGCAGCGCGTCCAAGGCCCTATACAATCCGTTAGCGCCTTTGCATGACCCAGTCAGGTTGTGTGAATTCTTTCGCACGCCAGCCCCTCGAGTCAGCCCAAGTCAACGCTGGAACGCTGCATGCAATGAAAGAGACACGAATTTAAAAGGGCTACTCATGCCGAGGCCTGAAATCTTATTACAGACATTCGCTTGCCCATTGCCTTGTTCTCGCTTCCATCTTCAATGCACCGTTAACTGGGGATTATAATCTGATTTGAGAACGGCGTGGCAGTTACTGCTTTGATCCTTTCATTATTCTGCCTTCCACGTTCCTTGGATCCTTTGTCATTGTACGCGTACTAGAAGACGCAAACAATGCCTGTGCGAGGTTTAGACAAGCCCACTTTGTTGCAATGCTCACGACATTCGCATCTCATTTGACCGTGTTCACGCGGCTGCATCGGGCCCGACTTCGATGACGCCTCGAAGAGTTGCCTATACACGATGCACAACTTAGCGTGGTGCACGCGTTCTCGTTCAGATTTTGGTCCGTGCGTGCTGACCCCCACGAAAACCCGGAGAAAAGGGGAGCACAGCGGAGGTACGCCGCTGCTCCAGCGAGCCCCGCTAGAAAAGGGGGAGGGGGGGGGGCAGAGAGCGCGCCAGGGTCAGCACTCGGTTTCAGTGCGCGTAACCCAGATCCACGCGCGCCCGACTCCAGCTTTCCTCACGATACTAGGCGCTACGGTTTCCCTTCGTATTAATTAGCCGGACTTCGTTACGCTTGATTAGCGGCAATGGGCGAAGACGACTGCGCCACGGGTCGTGCCGTGGAGGCGGCGCGCATTGAAAATAATGGCCGCGTCGCCCAGACGAGTCACGGCGCGCGTCGAGCGCCCTCGCGATGGGCTCGGTACAACGGAACCGACATGGTCGCCTCCCCCCCCCCCCCCCCCCCGCCTTCTTTTCCTCTGCCCACCCGAACCTCGGGTGACACCGCTGCAGAGACAAAAGGGCGAGCACGTCCCGAGAAATATGATCTCGAAAGCTAGAGAAAGTGAGGCGAGAAAGGAGGCGGAAAAAAAGGATCACGATTAATCATTGCACGAACATGAAGCTGACAGCGAGAGCCGAACGGGACCCACCGGCAGCTGCAGTTAGCCTCGGAAGAAGAAAGTGCCAACGAACCACGATAGCGCGTGAATAATGGCGGCCACCTCCCGCGGCGTTTGACCCGCCGGGACCAGCACACAGGTCTCGCGACACACAGCGAAGCTAATCCAACCCCCCCGGCTATGGTGGCTAGAATACCCCGGCTGCGCATCTTTCGCGGTCATTTGTCGGAGCAGACGACGAAACACTGACGATGCCACTACCGCGTGTGTCTCGCGTTGTCTTTTCGGTTGCCATTATACCAACTCGCTTCTCTCTAACATCGGTGAAATCTGCCTGTCCGACCACTCTACCGTATGGCACACATTCAGACTTAGAAGCCGCGCTTCAACCATATTTCCATTTTCTTGAGTAGTTGTAGTAGTAGTACAAAACTTTATTATATACATGAACCAGACAGGCTAGAACTCCAGTGCCCTGCAGGAAACATACAGGGTGAAGTGCGTAGTCCGTCCGGCAGGGTGGTGCCCCTATTCCAGGGCCCCACTGGCACGAGCCATCCGTTCAGCTCTGTGGATCAGTCGCAGCTGATCCACCAGGGCTAGGCTGGACAGCAGCGCCTCCCATTCGGCCCATGTGCCATTGGTGTCGTGCTCTTCGACGTGCTCTGCACACTCCCACGTGATGTGAAAAAGTGTTGGCGTGGCTCCACACCACGGGCATATGTCTCTATACGCCGTGGGGTAGATCAGGTGGAGAGTGTGCAGATTTATATAAGTGTTTGTCTGTAATCTTCTTAGCGCGGTCGCCTCCGCAGCGCTGAGCTTGCTATGTGGACGTGGATATAGCTGCCTATTTTCCCTGTAGTACCTAAGGATTGTTGCGAAACAAGGGTCCAGGGGTGTAGGGTCCTCTATTGCGGAATCTCGAGTGGCTCGGTGATTTGTAAAGCCTCGAGCAGCCTCGTCCGCATGCAGGTTCCCTGTCACGCCCTCGTGCCCCGGTGCCCAAGTCACAGTCTGTACGTATTTTACTGTGGGGTCCCATCCTGTCCCAACCAATATCCGGAGCGCCTGTGCTCCAATTTTGCCCTTCAGATAGTTTCTGCAAGCTTTTTGCAAATCTGTCGCCATAGCATTTTCTTGATTGACTTGGGGTTTTGCGTGCTAAAATCAGCTATGATTATAAGAGACGCCGTAGTGGAGGGCTCCTGAAATTTCGACCACCTGGGGTTCTTTAACGTGCACTGACATCGCACAGTACACAGGCCTCAACATTTCGCCTCTATCGAAATGCAGCCGTCGCGGCCGAGAATCGAACAGGCGACCCTCGGATCAGCAGCCGTGCACACTTGACCACCGTGGCTGGTATGTATGTATGTATGTATGTATGTATGTATGTATGTATGTATGTATGTATGTATGTATGTATGTATGTATGTATGTATGTATGTATGTGGCATCAACGGATGAATAACAGTGGCTCGTGAAGTTTACGTAACGACACTGCGGTGATTGCTTGTTTTCCCTGAAAATGAACTTTTATCCCTCATAGCTCATTTCGACACTGTTCACCAATCCATTTCGTTTTCGCTTGAATACTGTCGTTCTACCATTAACTTTCTGGACGACACAGTTTCCATGTCTTACAAAAAAAAACTAACCACTAAGCTTTACAGAAAACCGACAGACAGGCACCGTTATCTTCACTTTAGAGGTTCGCATGTAAAACACTGGAAAACCAGTGTACCATATATAGTCAGACGTTCCGCTTCAAAGGAATTTGCTGGGAGCAGTCAGACTTTTATGAAAACTGTGAACAACTTCGCGAAGCTTTAATCCAGCAGGTATCCACCCCTCATTTTAGAGGTTGCCGTAAAAAGAGCCGACATACTGAATCGAAATGATTTGTTCCGCGTCCAAAAGAAAGAAAGAAAGAAAGAAAGAAAGGAAGAAAGAAAGAAAGAAAGAAAGAAAGAAAGAAAGAAAGAAAGAAAGAAAGAAAGAAGAAAGAAAGAAGAAACACATTCGTTCAGGTACAAAGTAATCTGGTACTAGCCAACTCAGCATCGGTTCCAAATGTTTCTTCAATCCTTAAAAAAAAAAAAGAAACAAACATTTCAACATACTAGCACACAGCGCTGATCTTAAAGTAATTTTTCCAGAGCCACCACGGGTGGTCTTCACACGGTACTGCAATCTGCATTAAATCCTAACTTCATCTAAAACGACGGTTCCCGATAATGTGGGTCGTCGACCGTACAAAAAGCCCCGATGCAAGGTTCGCGCGCAGATGACGACATAACAAGTAATTAAAAGCCCTAAAATTAAAGGTAATTTCGCGTGTGACACTAACAACTGCACCTATTTGCTCGAATGTCGATGGAGGCGAAATGTTGAGGCCCGTGTGCTGTGCGATGTCAGTGCACGTTAAAGAACCCCAGGTGGTCGAAATTTCCGGAGCCCTCCACTACGGCGTCTCTCATAATCAGAACTGGTTTTGGGACGTAAAACCCCACAGAACAACAACAAATATTTGCTCGAATGTTCCGGCTGCAAATTATACAGTACATTGGACAGACCGATACGTCCTTTAGATATCACTTTAAAAACGATAAGTGTCACGCTGCCACTATTCCTAATCTTCCGTTACCAAAGCACGCGCGCGTTCCAGGACACTGTTTTTATGGGGTCACGGCTGCATATACCATCCTTCAATGTGGTCTTCGTTCCCACCACGAAAGAGACCATCGAAATCGTATTTCATCTATAAATTTAAAGCAGTCACTTGTGGTATCAGTGAAAGTGCTGGGAAACTTTCCTTTCTACCCTTCCGAAGTTTTCTAAATGCACTTTCGCCTCCATCATTATTCCGGTACTTGCGCGCAGATATATTAGCTTCCTTTTTTATTTTGGTTGTCGGATCATGACAAAATGTTGCGCACGCGTTTATGTTTATCGATATTCTGCCTGCAGCTGTAGCTGTGGCATGTTATTGGTAAGGTTCCTGCCGGCGACACATGTCTATTGTGGATTCAGATTTTTACTTACGCCGAAGCGCACGCGTGTATTCCCGTTTCCTTGTCATGCCACGCGTCCTGTTTACACACGTGCTTTTATCAATCGCTTGTCGGCCAGTAGCAGTACTGCATGACGGCACTGTTCGTTTCGTTGGCACAACCGTTGCGTGTTGGCACCAATCATGAATGAACACAAGACAAATCCAATAACAACCTTTACAATACAATAGCAACGGTTCATTAACATAGCATTACCAATCCGCACCCCTTATAGCATCAAAATAAGATAACATATACCTTACTCGCAGAACAGTATAATAACAGAACACGCACCCAGCTTAACACTACAAAATAAAACATCACATATAAAACGATAAGTACACAAAACACAAACATCACTGAAACACACCACAGAGCACAACATAAACACACCATCACATAAGCACAAAACACCATAACCGCAACATAACACAAGCACAACACAAGGGAAACGGAAGAGAATCACTGCTCCGCACTTCCTGCAGCCTTCGCGTTGAGTATAACTACTCTATCCCTCGGTCAACCAATGGGTTTACCGCGAGGCTGTTTTTTTTTTAACGGAAGTGTTTCATACCGGGGTCCACCACGACCAAACCACGTCACATCCGTAACGGAGATGACGCAATAAAACACTGCATGTAAGAACAAATTTTGTTGATGCGCTAGAAATCGAACTCACAGTCCTCAATCCACGACGAAATCCTCGCCGGTTCTCCACCACAGCGCTATCGGCGCACACGCTCGAAGCTGTAGGAACGCGGATTATATAGTCTTTCTTATCTCGCTCCCTTCCCTTTCTCTCCAGGGGAGGCGAAGTGAAGTACTGCAGCTTCACTTTGCCTCTCCTGGATGGCGCTACCGTTCTAGGCACGTTCCAAAGTCACGACTGGACTGGAGAGACGCGCGCGCTTTCTTGGGCGTGTCTGCAGTCCGGCCGTGCCACAGGTGCGGTCAACGTTACTAGAATAAACTGGTGCGGTTGCTTCCCTTCGCCTCTCGTGAATGACGGCACCGTTCCAGGCACGTTCTAAAGTGAACCTCGATCCGCGCGTGCGGAGCCGCGCGAGCGCATCGGCAACGAAGTTGACGGGTCAATGTGGCGTAAGTAAACATTATTGATGCCTTATCGCGCGGCATTTACTATCGACTGTGTCCAGTTATTACGTAAATTGCTTCATTTACCACAAGGGGTTGGTCAAGGATGTTATGGAGGCGATGCGTGCACGTGGGTTCATCCACTTCGAACGGTGCCGTACCAGCGAAACACCGACAGAAATGGGCACGTTCACCTCGATGTACAATAAACTTTCAACTGCTTCTGTGAAGCATAGTTCATAAAGAACAATGTTTCAGTATAAACCGATTTACTGTTCATGAAAGTAAAAATTTCCATCCAGAATTGCCGCACTGGAAAGCGGATTTCTCAGAAAGAAAGCGCCTAACATTTTAAAAGATCAATGCGCGTCCTGAACGTGAGACGAATCCGGGACCAACGCGTTTCCGCTGAGGGCGCTGTCGTTTAAACTATGCAATTACTGAGCAAAAGCGAATTATCAACGACTTGAAGGACGCACACATGTATCCCCGTTCTACAATCTACTTCTCACACGTCATTTCACAGCCTGATTTTACCAGAATTGAGCGGCTTGTTGACTTACTCATCGATTTAAGGTATCCTATTTTATAAATGAAATAAGCCAGAGCATCTGCGGCAGTCGAAGGGTCTATTTTCGCGCTGATGCTGGACACTATCAGCAAACGCATTAATCTCCCCTTACACTCACCCGTCTTAATACACGGTAACGTCTATTCAATCACTCTCAACACACACCATTCGGAACTACCGCGAGCTGTAGTGCCTGTGAGAGTGTTACAAGCTGGCACTGCAGCGGCACCAGCGCGCAGTTGACGAACGAATGACAACAGGGTAGGTTCCGCAAGCAGAATCAGTGAAGCCTTGATCAAAGACGCGTTTGTAAAAAAAGAGCCAGGCCTGCGCGGAACCGCAGGACAGTGGCAGCGTAAGCTGGAGGACCGATGTTCTTAGAGGCCATTTTAAACGCTCGGGGAAACTATAGTGCGACCAGAGGTGGTAGGTATCCGCAGCGCCATAACTCTTATCATTTCGCCAGGTAGGGAAGTACCCACTACGCCATAATTACTGCGGCATTGTAACGTGCAAATCTGTATAACTGCACATCTTAGAGAGTCTCTTGGCGTCGTTTTCCCGAGAACGAACCGAACTCTCGGCCCGGCGTCGACGGCGAGCTGCGGTTTGGACTTCTCTCTGCGCAGCTGTCTATTGTGCCCGACGTCGCCTTGCTTCAGCCACGCGCGTAGCTCTGCGATTCGCTTCTTCGGCATCGGTCTGCATCCTTACGAGGAGGCGCCATCAGGTATATCAAAGAGCCAAGTTGCTGTCGCGGCTGCGCACGTCGCCTGCCGCATGTCGTATGGCACGATACGACACGATAAAGGGCAGCGGTTCGTATGAATGATGACGGTATAAATTTGAAGAAGATTGTTTCATAATGGTGATGTTGATGATGCCTCTGTAATGGGCGCAGAGCTACGAAGCATGCACCCCTTTGTCCTTTGAAATTATTCCTCGAACTGGTTATGCAATCCACTTTCCGCGACGTATAGTGGCGTATTATTATTCTGCCACATAACATTACATTTGTTAATGCGATTCCTCGGCAGACGTTATACCTGTTTAGCTCGACTGCCACGCAGAAAGTGTGGGTTCGAATCCACGCAGAGGACGAGTATTCCGCTCCTCGGTCCTGGTTTTTTTTTTTTTTTTCTAAAATTTGCGCGACACCGGTGGCGGCGGCGGTGGACAACTACGGCGCATAAACGACCCTTGTTGTGATCTCATAACAGCTTACTCTGTAACAAAACAACTAGTGACAATGCAGAAAAAATGAGCTCAAAGAATACAACGCTCACAAAAAAAAAAAAAAAAACATACGCATAACTTGAAATGTTTACAACAGGCAAGTATGTCGAAGTTAACAAACACGTAAAAAGGTTAACACGGGCAGTAAATCCAAGCTGAAAGTTGACAAGAATCTAATTTACAACGATTAACGACGTGAAAGTTCGAAGGTAGAACCAGATAAAGGCATACGTGAAATGACGGGAAGGGTTGAGTCCTCGACGATCGGAATAGGAGGCCACGAAGAGTTCTGGCACGGCTGCGATGTCGGTGGAGTTTCAACGCTGGTGTTTCCGGAAGTCATTTCTTGAAGGCGATCTCAAGCAGGTTGAGCTAACTTGAGAGTGAAGTCCCGATCACTACGTTGAAGACGAACTAGAAGAGAGGCTCAGGGGAAGATGGATGCTTGAATCGATGAACAGATCGCAAAATACGATTTACAACAGGGGATGTCGCAGGTGCCACCGCTTCGACATGTGGACAGTCGCCGGCCTGACGAAGACAAGTCCACTTGTCGAAACGTTGGCTGCTGCGACATTCCCTGTTCTAAATCGTATTTTGCGATACGTTGAAGACGGTAGGACGTGTCTCAGCTAGACGAATGGCTAAGTTTAGGTGACAAGCCGATACAAAGCCGCACTAAAACTTCTAGAGGGGATACTTGTCGATCCACTTCTCTGTCATGTCGATCAAGCGATTGATGATTGTGGTTCGGTAAAGAAACTGACGCTATTTGCTGCTAACTGACTGCATGCTGATCCGCCGTGCCCACATTACCACCGTTTCCTTCGAAGGATTAAGAAGAAGAAAAAAACAAGAAAAGAAAAAAAAAAGCTACGCTACTCGCTTACTCCGGCTCCAGTCGGAGTGGTTTTTCTCCTCCTTTTACTGACTGCCAAGACGGCAGACGCGAGGGCATGCTGTGCTGCGCAGCATGCTGTGCTGTGCTGGCACACAACAATGCCGAAAAAGCACCCCTCACAGCGCTGTCGTTCTACTGGGCCGTCGTTCTACGAACGGTGCTGCCAAGAGCACTTGGACAAGCGCGGACCGACGTCACGTGCTCGCTGCAGTCGCCTTCGGTGCCCGTGGGAACCGAGGCGTCTCGAAGTTCCCACGCCTCATGTCAGCTGCTTTTAGCATGGGACAACAGTTTCCTGGGCTACCGCGCTACGAGCCGAGAAATGTCATTCCGTGACGGAGAAATATAGGAATTCAAGCCAGTTATGTATTAAGTATCGCTTGAGAATGATGACGCGCCCTTGTGGAACGACGCACTCTTAATTATTAAACGCTCTGTGCTCAAGATGGAGCGAACGATGCAGTTTACATGGAGAGCGTACACATGCAAGCGCTTTGTGGCAGGACGAACGTAGTTATGTAGATACCTACCTTTAATATAGATGAATATCTGGACGTCGTGAAGTAATAGCTACCGGCAAGTGCACACAGGAAATGGACAGAGGGAAAAATGAGGAAAATAGATATGTGCTCCTTAATGCATCCTGGAGAACAGATATTCCTCGCGGTATGCCTACTATGATATGTACTCCTGATGGGTGTAATGAATAATAAAAATATGAGATTGATAGTGCACGCCACCGACGCTATAAACACACAGAATGTCTTGTACTGAGATTTACGTGCATGTTAAAGATCTTCATGTGGTCAAAATTAATGCGGAGTCCCTCACCACGACGTGCCTATAACAATCATATTTCTGGCACGTATAAAAAACCGAGGATTCTATGGTTGCACGCACTTTCTTTCTCTTAATGAGCTCCTCCCTGTAACAGGCGCTGATTTTGCGTGCCACATGACGCATATCCATCCGCTCTGGTAACCGGCAGCCTGAGCAAGACGCGCACTATGTACTATACGTGCCAGCGAGTCGACAAAGCGGTGATATACTTAACCTCCCGTCGCGACCTCACCGCCGACATGCGCGTACCCGCATGATGAATGGACTCGCACGCTCATTCAATATCGGTGGGCTGCACAGGTTTAAAATTCATAAGCTATTAATCTTGGTTTTCCCGCGCCGGCTATTAATTCGCCTCTTTACACGCGGTGCTTGCTTTTTTGTTTCGGGCCGCCGGCGAACTCCGCGCCGTTCGGAGGCTTGTCCGACCGACGTGATCCGGCCGCGTGCACCATTTTCGCAACATCGCAGCGCTCGCCGGCGTTGAACGTGACTCGCCGGATGCAGAAAGCGCGCGCCCGCTGGCCAGAGCCTTGGCTGAGAACGAGAAAGCGTCACGGGGTGGACAGACCATCTCGGTGTTGAATGATGGCGTCACTGCAAAAACGCTCACCATACTCGGCACCGCCCGAAAATTTGGAAGCAAAAGTTTCTACTTGCAGCCGACGATAATGATTGAGTACAGTACATTTCTGGTGTTTCTGACGCTCACACGAGCACGGGAACACCATGCGCAACTTCTAAAATGAGACCGGAATATACTGTTCCTGCAGGATGATCTTACTTTGCCCCTTTCGGCAAGGGGTTCTGAAAATGTGTGTCTGTCAAGAAAGTTTTCAGTCCACTGCGGGCATGCATAACACACGTTCCGGACACGTGGTCGCTTTTGCCCCTCCAATCATCGAAATTACTTGTCCAGTACTAGCACAATGACCTTACGTCCCAAAACCACATATGATTATGAGGGGTGCCGTGGTGGAGGGCTCCGGAAATTTCGACCACCTGGGGTTCTTTAACGTGCACTGACATCGCACAGCACACGGGCCTCAACATTTCGTCTCCATCGAAATGCGTGAGATGATAAAAGTAGCTGATCTAGTTCTGACAGACTAAGTTTTCTGCATGCCGACCGCGACGGCATATGGCATTACCGTACTTACCGTACGGTAAGCTGTCACTGCTAAAACTTTCTATTGTTTACTGCTGTGAGCAGAAACGAGAAGTGCAACCACAGTGCGTGAAGCAAAGCCATTGGGTACGGCTAAGGGAACCGAGTGTATTCAAAGAAACACCGATTCTGTGGTCTGGCAGAGAATAAGCATACATTTGTTTCCGGTGCACGCGCGCCCGTGTGGGCCGCGCACTTCGGCGAAATAAGTGGCATTCCAGCTGCAGTCCCTCTATATAAATATCCGACATTCACAGTTCCTCTTGGAGCAATAACGACTGTCGATTCACGAGGATGGCCGATACTCGTGACCATAAAACAATGCGCTCATATACGAATATGGCGAGCGACCGGTAAAACAACGTCGCCGGGAAAACCAACACACGCACACAAAAGAATATCGCCCAAGCGCGCGCGATGCCAGGAATCGTGACGGCACTGTTTCGGCCACCATTCACCTTGTTCATGCCGATTTCGAGCAGCTCGTAAAACAGCCGCAGCAGAAATGAGACAGCCGAGTGAGGATCGATTCACCAGCGGGTGCACTCGCCCAAGACCTCGGACCGGGCCATCACTGCGCTGGCCCGCGCAGGGATCATTTAGTCGCCGAGGTCGCGACCTTCGTCTACAGAGACACAACTGGCTGCTGACGGGCGAATAGCTCGCATGGAACAGGGCGGCTAATGCGATTTTAAAAAGACCCGCAATACGATCGAGTTTGCCGGCATGATATATGAATGAAGGGCGATCTGTAGAGGCACGTCAAGCCGGCTGCCGGAAGAACGCAGTGCACCGGGCGGCATGCCCATGCATGACGTGCATTTCCCTCGGGATCGTTGTCGAGCCGGCTGCCGAAGTGCTCCATTTTCCGCCAAGTGTATTGAGTGGCGTAGAGCTGTAAACCACGACCTCACCTCGTCACGCTCGATAATGGAGGAGCACAAAAGGTGTATCCTTGAAAAGGCGGTAGCCCCTGCCTTGAAGGAAAACTATAAGATGCAGGCCGAGAACAGTGGCTCAAGGACAGACGTACTTGACACGAATAAACGGCCACTCTCTACTCGCAGCATCTCGCTTCCTTCCATGAGCCATATCGAGATAGCTAATGCGCCGAAATCACGCATATGCGATCCTATAGACATACGTTCTCCGTTTAAAACGGCTTTTTTTTTCTTCTCCCTTGAAACTTGTTGTACAGACAAAAGACAAATTTGCAGGAAGTCGCTTTACTTGTGAGTCACGGCTCGCGCGGAAGGGGGAGCAGAAGACAGTTTTGCAGGCTGATGCGCACTGCGCGTCCACGACCCAAAACTTGCAGCCACTTCTTTCGTGGGTCCGAAAACTGCCTTTCACCTCACGTCTCGATGTCTTTGACCGCAGCTCAGCTCACGGTATTTCGTGGACATATATCCACGCGAGCTACCCACTATACCATGGGACGAGCGCGACTGAAAACAAGGCATCGTTGATGCTAAACCCGGATGCATGTGAGATGCGGATCTGTTTACTTCTATATGGCTGGACCGGGCGTATAGCGACCAGGCGTGCCCTATGACCCCCCGGCGCTACACCAGAGATGACCCCGGCGATCGATCAGTTAATCACTCCGAAAAAAGGCAGAAGCCGTGCGTACTACGGGGGCTTTCGCGAAGCATTACGCAGGAATAGCAGGAATTGCAGGAGAATCCGCAGATGCACCGTGCGTGCTCGCATTGTGGTCGCCGAACATTACCGATTGTTTCGGCGGCACGCGGTAGTCAAAGGTTGCCCAAACTGAGGACGCTCCTCCTGGGCCGATATGACCCGAAGGCACGTCGAGAGTTTCTGGCATCTGCGCAGCGCCAGCATAGTTGCCATTATTCTTCCAGGTTCCATTTTCCTTCCATTAGTGCTCTTCGCAGGGACTTCGCTACGGAGTGCATACATCGTTGCCACTGACGTTGTCTGCCATGAAGTGGCACGTCCTGCAGACGCATATAGCGGAGAGTATATACTGCGCTGCGCTGCTTGATGACGGGCTAAAACAACCAGAATGACCGCGCTATTAGAGCACCCCTTATGTACAGGACGCTAACGGATAGCTTAGATTTAATTCTAGGCGTATGCGAACAACTCGGAATTTCCCATGTCAATCTAACATTAGTTTCTTGCTCGACTTGATTCTTCACGATAAGCAATCGTCGAATATTCGCTTGTGTTCAAGTGTGTAGGATAGGATAGGATAGCAGCACATAATGGGCTCGATATAGTATGCATACATATATCCTGATGCAAGTAATGACTATTACGAGGACTATGTAGGAATGAAGATATGCACGACTCACGACTGTTTCTCAGAAGTATATTTTGTCTTTTTTTCAGTCAATTAATGGGGCAGGTAACTCCGGTTCAACAAATTTCAGCCATGCAATATCTTTCCAGGAGCGACCAGATTCTGTGGCGCAAACTTCAAACTGCCACAGTCACGACCCTTTTCCTTATCTCCATTATCACGCATGGTGAAACTTCTCCACACTAGTGTTGTGTCCTAGCACCAGAGTCGACTTCACTCACATTTTTCTCAATTGCCCTAACAAGCCCAAGGCCCGGTGGCAAGGGTCACAACATCAGGAGCGATGGGAGGCTGCTCTGCGCAGCTCGCAACCGGAGCTACAGCTTCGGGCAGTGGGCTGGGCCAGAAGGGTCGCCGAAGCACAAAAGTGCCCAGCCATCTAGAGTGGCCCGAGCGCTCATAAAGCCGTCCTGCTTCCTTTTTCCCCTCCACCCCCCCCACCCCCCCCCCTCGCATGATTCTCTCCGAAATCAATAAAGTTGGTTACCTACCTACCTCACTTTTCGGCAGCCCGCGACTCATGCAAATATTTTCCTGAATCAAATAAAGGAATCTATACTGCTATTTCAACGGCCTCACAATCAATGGGTATATTTTTAAAACAATATGTGCAGTACCATCGTATAACACTTATTTCCTTAAGCAAACACAAGCCTACACACAGTCATTCACAAGTGTCGCGCACCGCTCAGGGGAAGATGGAGGTTTGAATCGTTGAACAGATCGCCATAAACGATGTAGAACAGGGAATGTCGCTAGAGCCAACGTTGCGACCAAGTGGACTTGTCTTCGTCAGGACGGCAACAAGTCCACTTGTGACGAAGGCAAGTCCCCTTGCCAAAACTTTGACTCCAGCGACATTCCCTGTTCTACATCGTTTATGGCGATCTGTTCAACGATTCAAACCTCCATCTTCCCCGCTGAAATACGTTCAACGTATTTCAGGTGGTATTATACTGGTATACAAAGCGCAGCACGCTAGGAAGTGTACGTGTATATCGAGGTGAATTAGCGGTATTTAACAGCAAGCCAACTGGGATCATGGTGGGTTAAGATGTAGTTGCTTATACCATACGATACAGCATGGCGATTTCGCCTTCTTTTTTTCTTGGCGCTAGCCAGTTTTACTACTTAGTCTTCTAATCATTTTTTTTTTAACTGCGTGATAAAATTTATCGCAGTTCGTTGTTTGTTCAGAGACGTGGCACCGTACAGTGACGAACCAGCTTGCCGCATTTGAAGCAAGAGTTTTAAAGAAATGAGCGAAAATGAAGAAAATGTAGAACGCCGCGTATATATACATATACGGGCTCAAAAGTGTCCCACAGCAGAAGCTGCAAAACAAAATGGTAGCACCCGGCGAGTCGGAGACGTGCCGCGAAGAACCGAGCGATGACAAACGCCCCCGCGGATGGGACAGTGCGGCTGATCCCCCGACGGGGCCACGTCCGAGCTGAGGCACGCGGCTGTGCCTAATTACGCAGAGCCACGGCACGAGAGAAACTCTCGGAGGTCGTTGGCGCGCCTAACTTGCCATCCACGACCTGCCCAATTTATTTCCGGAGCGCCTCCCCGTACGGCACTCTGCATCCGGCTAGAGCGCACGCTTGATTTAATTAATTGAGATGCAGCGCGTTTCTAGTCTCACGACCAGCTTTGCAAAAGGCCACGCGCGTATTGGCCCGAGGGGGGGTGGCGCCCCGAACGTGCAACGCGACTGCGGCCATCGTTCAGAGTGCGCGAACCTGTTGCGCCCGCGCCGCAGCAGCAGCGCAAACACGGGCTTATGTAACACCGCCGATGAATCACGCTGCGCGCAAATCAAAGCGCGGCCCTCCTTCGTCGCCGACTCTGTTTGCGCTGGTCGTAGAAAAATCGCGGTCGCCTTGGTCGCGGCGGTCGCACGGGCACATTCGTCTTGGCCGCGCGGCTGAAAATCTGGCCGCTCATGTGTGCGCGGCTGGACCGCCCGCGCGCGCTCATGAATGCATGATGCGGGTCGCTTCGCGGGATCATAGATCAGCGCGCCGGGCACGGGTCGTCAGCCCCGCTTTAAACAGTTGCACCACTTGAGGTCTCTATATGAACCGCAAGTGGGCGCACCACGCAGCGCTTGCACTTTCCGAGCGCCCTTTCGATACGCACCAGAATAGTGTGTATAATGTACACCCAAGAATAAAAACGGGGCATTCTAGGGTTGTACGTATAAATATCCCGCTCTGCGTGAGCTCGAAGACTGACCGCAAGCGCCTGCGGTCCACCCGCGGACTATCATTTTGATGCCATGTGTGTACGGCTTCTGAACTTCAATTCTACAAAGCGTTACGCGGCGGATACGCTATATACTTAGCCAGGAACCGAGGGTGTAAAATATACAACACCAGTGACCTCAATGACTCATGGGCAGGTCGATTCGTATGATCGCGGAGCTTTGAACGAAAGGTGGTCCAGAACAAATTGTGAGCGACATCAACGTGCAGTTAATGGTATAGTTATGTGCAGCTAGATGAGCCGGGACGAAACAATATACGAACAAAAAGTCACTTGCCTGATATAAAATACAAGATTTATTGTTACCGAAACTGAGTATTATTTACCGGTAGATGCCCCGCCACGGTGGTGTAGTGGTTATGCCACTCGGCTGCAGATCCGAAGGTCGCGGGATCGAATCCCGGCCGCGAAATGTTGAGGCCCGTGTGCTGTGCGATGTCAGTGCACGTTAAAGAACCCCAGGTGGTCGAAATTTCCGGAGACCTCCACTACGGCGTCTCTCATAATCAGAGCTGGTTTTGGGACGTTAAACCCCACAAATCAATCAATCTTTACCGGTGGATTGAAATCCATGCGGAAAAAAAAAGAGAGAGAGAGAGAGAACACTGGCACCCACACTTGTAGCGCGAAGCTACAAGGACATCCATACGGACTTATCAAAAATAAAACCTCGGACAACGCCAATTCTTCGTCAACATTGTGGCTTTCATTTTTGAGAATACGGATTTCCTTGAAGCCTTGTTCTACAATCGGGTGGATGCCACTTTTGTTCTTTCGCAATCGTTACTGCCTCTTGCGGAATATTGCAGAACTTACTACTAAATATATGTGCTGCACGCAAAAAGATACGCAGGCTCTCACTTTTGTATTAGCAAATTATGAGTCATCATTACAGCCCCTCGAAAAAATAAGGAAAATACGCTTGGAAAGTTGATGTGTTGCGATGAGTTGTACTACGATAAAAAGTTACCATTACGATAGAATGTTGCATATCCATGTTAATGTGTTGCGGTGAAATCTTACTTTATGTGGCTCCTTTGTGTGATATCGGACTTCCTGTGGTACGAATTTTGTGCTTGCAGAGCGCCCTGTTTAAGAGATGTGTTACATCGTGAGTGACGCGTTCAGTTTAAAGTACATGGAGCAAGTTATAAAATGTCGGATACGGGGTGTTTGTGAGAGAGCGGTGACCCAATAAGATACGAAGAGTAACCACTTTGCTCTTTATTAGTAAGCGATTAAGAAACGGTGTTCTGTATACAAAAATGCAAGGATTTCTCTTGGCCCTGGTTGACTGCTCGAGCGATTGCGTTGTAACTTTATACTGTACTTTTAGAACGCACAGCCCGCCCCCCCCCCCCCCCCCCCCCCACGGTGGTGCAGTGGTTATGGCACTCGGCCGCTGATCCGAAGGTCGCGGGATCGAATCCCGGTCGCGGCGGCTGCATTTCGGTGGAGACAAAATGTTGAGGCCCGTCTGCTGCGCGATGTTAGTACACGTTAAAGAACCCCACGTGGTCGAAATCCTCGGAGACCTCCACTACGGCGTCTCTCATAATCAGAGCTGGTTTTGGGACGTTACACCCCACAAATCAATCATTTAGAACCCACAACCAATTCCGTAGTAACTAAGCAAAAGAGCGCGACACGGGATTCGTGCGCATGTCTGGTTTTTGCCATGCTGAGAAAGGGTAGAATGTCAGCTTATTTTACCTGCTGAAAACACGTACTTCTGCTGGGCCGAAGGTTGTTAAACTTGCTCTACCAATTGAAATATACACTATGCAATATGTACATAGTTAACCTGCATGGCGGCCGGTAAACTATATTTAAAGGAGAACACATATACACGTAAGGCGGGATCAACTTCTGGAATTTCCAGGAAAGGGGAACCTATATATGTTGGTTGTTACTCTGAGTTACGGTATGCTCATCTTTTTCACACCAATGTTGCGTTCGGGCTCATAAAATGTTGATTGCGCTTCATGATTATGTTAACATAAGGTTCTTGTGTGCACGTAATGGGTGCACGTATTTTGCTTGCTTGCTCTCCTTCCTCCCATTTTCACTTCCTCTATTTATTCCCTCCTGCTGAAAGAGTAAGCAGGCATTGTGCCTCACTCGGTAGCAGTTGTCAGCTTGCTGCTTACTTCTTTCCTTTGTGTCCTTGTGTATTTTATGTTACCATAACTACTACTACTACTACTACTACTACTACTACTACTACTACTACTACTACTACTACTACTACTACTACCACTAATAATAATAATAATAATAATAACTGCCTGTTTGTTTGTTTGTTTGTTTGTTTGTTTGTTTGTTTGTTTGTTTTTCCGCTACAGTGGGTACCGACAGCGTCGTCTCTGTATAATTCGTTTATGGTTTAATGCGAATCAAAGCCAGGTGATGTAAAATATTTTACATGAAACTGAATTATTTTAATCTCGTCCGAACTCAGCGCCAGTACGGAGCACCATATATTGCATACTGCACAAGGAGGTATGCGCTACTTACGTGACAAGAAAAAAAAAAGAAAAAGAAAAAGCAATGCAAGACACGCACTACAAACTGCACGTGTTACAGCAGAAGGAGAAAAAAAAAGCAATAATGATGGGCCTAGTTAATTCTACACTCACGAACGTATAGGACCACTCATTTTTGAAAAAAAAAGGAAGAAAAGCCAAAGCCTCATGCATTACTAAATTTAGTTGAATTGCGACGACGCAAGCGTCCACGTTCGATAAAGCTTTAATCCCAGAAAGCAGGCGCAGCGCACCGCCCATCATGCGGCGTTCGAAGTTTCCAATGCGAATCCTAATATACGTGTATAGCAGACCCGTGTAGAAATATGGCATATTCAAAAATACCACCCTAAGTCGTATATTTATAAAACAAAAACAAAAGGCAAATTTCGTGGCACCGGTGATATTCATGACGTCAAAGTTTTTTTTTTTTTTAATCAAATATGCTGTCACATCCCGCAGTATTGATAATTACGCCGATAGTGTTCCTTTCTCGCATATATGCCGCTAAGCTGGCTAATCTCCATAAGCTCCTAATTAACAGCCTTCTTTTGAACGCATGGGCTTCTTCTATGAAGGCTTCGCTAATATACTATAATATCTCGCCGTGCTCGAAGCTCCCTGCATCCATGAGATCCGTGCAAGCAAATTGCGAATCCGCCGTGTATGCCGCTTAGAAAGGCCGCTGTGGAAGCCATCTGTTTGTGCGGACAAGACAGAAGTGTACGGGAAAAAAAAATCTTGAGAGTATTGTCACAAGTCCTTCGGCGCATTCACAAGCGCAAAGAGACGTGAAAATATCATTTCACACCAACCGCCGTGAGCAAGGTTTAGGGCATGTGGCTTGTTATGGTATACATATTCGCCCGGAAAGTTCGGATGGACATGCCAATAACGACGATGATCGCTGTATGTTTGGGAAATTTCAGCCAAATGCAGCTGGACAACTCTCAGTCGCGTAAAATAATTAACTTACATGATCTCGGGCCTTTAATCTTCTTTGGACAGGGAGTGCAGCCAAGGCTCGTAATTAGCTGGCCGTACGCGGTCGCTTTAGGTAGCTCCGGTCGTAAGCATTAAACAATAAGATTTTTTTTTTTTTTTGAGTTCGCGTGATAGCAGTTCATGGTTAAGGGAATAACGTTAACTGCGGACATTGGTTGTGGAAAGCGAGCTTTAGTATGGTGTCCCTTAGCAAAACATTAACGTGTTCAATAGATGTGAAAACAATATAGTAAACTTAATGAGCTCACATATCTACAGGTGCGTAGCGATATTCTCAATTTTCTTAGGATGAAAATAAGTAAACTTATATAAACAACGGCCCAAGAGCGAAAATTCATTTCTTGCAGAATTGTTTGCAGCCGTTCTGTTGCTATAGGCTTTATACAGAGTTCAAAATGGGAAGCGATATAAAAAAACTCGACTAACTTCGTCGTCAAAGCTGCCTGAAGCCAAGCGAAGCCATTTTACAGGGCCATTTGCTTCGAACGAAGTCAGTTCACCAATGGCAAAGCGCCAAATTCAGTTCGAAGCGGGCGTCAAAAACCGCCGCCATGTTTTACGTAGACTTAACGGTAAATGTGTGAAATAGCGTGCTTCCGCTAAACACCATGGGTCGTTTACCCTACTGCGCATGCGCATTTCGATCCCGCTATTCCTCTAAGCCCGGTAAACTAAATATGTCGATTAACTTTCAACGTGAACCAAGAACAAAAAAGTGAAAATCATCAATCAATCTGGTTGATACGTGCAGAAAACTTGCAAGAACGGAAACTGGGACGCCACTGCATTAACCTTTTTTTTTTTTTTTTCACCTTTTTTTTTCCTCTTGTTTATGCATATAGTATGTATATACTATACAGAAATTTCGAGCCCAGAGAAAGAGCTTCCACGGACGGTGCTCTATGAAGTCCTGCAAAGAATTTAATGACAAAAGTTGCAAAATATCCGTGGTGCGGCGCGGTATAAGATAAAATTATACAGTACTGTTATCTGTGCGCCGGAGATTTCTTCGAAAATATTATGCGATTATTCAAACAACGACGAGTGAAACGGTAACTGCGAGCCCAACAAGCCTTTTAAATGTACCATTCTTATTACGAACACTTTGTAGAGTTATAATACATATAACAAGGCTTTTGTTTAAACTACCATGACGACTGCTTCCTATTGGGATTTTGTCCAGAATTCATTCGCTGTGGTACAAGAAAGTTAGCCGAGGATGCGAACCTGGTCGGGTTAGGATTACGTAAGGTAGTTGTTTTGAACTCTTTGAAGGAAGCGTTGTGGTTAAGTGTCTTGTAAAACAGTATTTACACTTCTCAAGATTGTATCTTGATATAAAACGTACAGGTACGTACAGCACGAAGTGTGCATGTGAGGCGTGATCTCTATGTTGGAAAAGGAATATAGCGTCATTCGTGCTGCGAACGTTTCTGTGGTGTAAAATGTAAGGAGAATATCAGACCGGGACATTATGCAGTATAACGCTTACATGAAAGCGTTTTCTAAAGATGGGAACACGAATAAAAAATATTGTTTGTTGTTGTTGCTAAGCACAACTCGAAAGTATGTGCCATGGTGCCATGGTACTCGGCTGCTGATCCGAGGGTCGCGCGATCGAATCTCGGTTGCGGCGGCTGCATTTCGATGGAGGCGGAATGTTGAGGCCTGTGTACTGTGCGATGTCAGTACACGTTAGAGAACCCCAAGTGGTCGAAATTTTCGGAGCCCTCCACTACGCCGTCCCTCATAATAACAGCTGGTTTTGGGACGTAAAACCCTAGAAATCGATCAACCATCTCGAAAAAAAAAGTTCGACAATCCCTAAGCATATTCTTATGAGATGAGAACGCGAAAGCATTTCCTTTAGCTAGATTGTCGTTGCGGAGGGGTGCTGCAAATTGGTGTTGCCGAGTTGTGTTATAAAGAATGAGGCAGTGTGATTGATTGATTTGTGGGGTTTAACGTCCCGAAACCAGCTCTGATTATGAGACGCCGTAGTGGAGGTCTCCGGAAATTTCGACCACCTGGGGTTCTTTAACGTGCACTGACATCGCGCGGCACACGGGCCTCAACATTTTGCCTCCATTGAAATGCAGCCGCCGCGGCCGGGATTCGATCCCACGGAATTCGGATCTGCAGCCGAGTGCCATAACCACAAGACCACCGTGGCGGGGCAGAATGAGGCAGTGTGGGAGGCCGCATTTTACATGCTTTGATGCCAGCAAGGTGGTGTCGACACTTCACATGTCCCCTTCTATTTCTTCGTCCAGGCAGTATATGCAGATATGCCCGAGGCAGGTCTCGGGCATATCGAAGTAGTACGACCGCCGCGGCGTTGTGGGCAGTGTCATTAGACAGTCACCGGTGTCGTCACCCTCTTATCGTTCCGGTGACGGCGTACTTGGGCCGAGGTACATAGACGCTACCAAGGTCTTGTGATCCGAGTAGGTGGAGACATACATCTCGCACAATGTATAGGTCGTTGGTGAATGCGAGATCGATGCACGTACATCTCGACGTCGTGATGGCCTCAGTGGGCGTCTTTAATTCGAGATTGCACTCGGCACGCATGCTGGCGAGGAACGATAGGCTGGCTGGCGCGTTCGCGCGCCGAGTGTTGCTACGGTGACGCCACGCAGCTGGGCGCGCGCTCTCGCCAACACAGCGGAGAAACGAGGCGACACGGCCAGAGAACACGCGGCCGCAAGCCGCTACAGGTAGCTGCAGCGGAGCGGAGCGCCGCCGACTGCCGCTGCGGCGAGTGTTGGCGCCGGCGTCACTTCCGGTGGGAGAGGTCACGTGCTTTCCGGGCACGGCTTGCGGACGCTTTTTGCGGACAGGAGCTGGGCGCGCGCTATCACCAACCTAGCCCCCCAAGAAACGCTTTCGCGTTAAAATATTTTCTCGACTAGCCACGTCTGCCGTCCTTATGATCCGTCAGAGTAACAGATGTGTCCTAATCTAACTGTGCGTGGTTTGTGACCGTCTATCCGGTCACAAACCACGCACAGCTTTTGTGCTTTTGTGATTTGCTAGCGCTGCTTAATAGTAAGTTGGGAACGTAACAGAGTTTATAAGTATCAATACGAACTTTTTCCACACCTCCTGTCCTATAATGCATGACATTTGGCAATCAAATGCCGTTCGTACAAATTCGCCAGCGGCACTATTGCAGCCCGAGTGCGAGGTAGTCTTCATTTTGCGTACTAGTGAATGAGGGCAGTAGAGCCGGTATGTAACGAGCGACTGCGCGGTGAACCTTGCGGACACGATCTCTGCATTGTAATGCACGCAAAAGAAGTCTGTTCCGCGTTTTACGCGTGTCACCACGTGTCACCGCGCATGCGCGGCGTGAGGTGCTCCGCTCCTGCTCGCTGCTCTAAATGTCACAGATATGACATGTGCCACCCACTGGCGTATATGTATATGCGGGGAAGCGCGGGGGCACCTCACGGCTCGCCGGCAAACGCAAACACGGCAGGTAAAAAAATCTGCCGCGGACGCAGAACGCTGCTCGAAAGGGAGGCTATATTTGAGCTCTAGAGTCCGTGAACTAGCGAGCAGACGCCAGACCAGCGGTGCTCAAGTGGTCGTGAGCGGAGCCAGACAGCAGCAGTGACTCGGGAACAAACACTGGAAACACGGCGTTCCTCCAATGTTTACGTTCAAGGTGGAGTGCACGACGCAGCGACCTCTCGCTGCTGCCGAAGAGTCTCCCTCGAAAAGCAGGAAAAAGGTTCGCCGCTTCTCTCGCGGCCCCCTTCCCAGAAATGGGTCTCACGTCAAAAGAGCGGCTCCGATGTGGCGCCAGGCGCTGAACGGGGTGCGCCCGTATGGTTTCACTCGTCTCGGCCCGTTTCACGTGACATCCTGCACGAAGTCGTCAAGATCTATCGATATGCAGCGTGCTGTTCCTTCGATAAAGCGTAAACTGTCGCCAGATTAACTGTTGTTGGCCGCAGAGATGACGGTGCGGGGTAGTTGAACACGTAATGATACGGTATTGACAGGAGCCTTTCCCACGGTTGTACCTCCTCGAGGAGTGGCGGAAATTGCTGCGTACGTGCGAATGAAAACCACCGTCACGCTATGTGGGCTTCTAAAACTCATTTTACACGCTCTCTTCGTGCTAACTCATTAGTCACACAACATTTCTCATTCTTATCATATTTTCGATTAACGGATAACGGTGAACCCATTGATTACGGTATAAGAGAAGACTCAACAAGCTGAGCTGTTTAGTCCATCTTTGCAACGCAACATATTGAAGATGTGTCATGTACAAGCTAGGGCTTGGTGTGTAGTGCATGCGCTCTATCAGCGTACGCTAAAGAACGCCAGGGCCCAGGTGGTCAAAATTACCTGAGCACTCTGCGACGTTCCGCGCACGTCATGATCGTGGTTTTGGGTGTAGTGGTGGCCAACTTGCTACGCTGCAGTACCTAAATACGTTCAGTTGTCCGGAACCACGTAAATACGGGAACGAAATAAGTTAATTCGCGTAGTTAGCTAAGAACCTAAAACACATGCCTTATTATGCCGCAGTTCCCGATAACCAATTTTCCGAAAAGCGCATTTTTATCTTAAATACTGTAACGCCCTCCTAAAGATGTACACCTTAATAAACTAGTGGAAATTCGGCCGAACCGGTGCGAGAGAAACAAGAAAGCAAAGCAAGAGTTCACCATGTCGCTCTGGCAAAAACAGGCTTCTCTTTCGACGTACCACACCTCCTTTTTTTTCTTCCTTGGAGCCCCGCGTGAGTCTCACACCTGCTACACGCGACATTGTCAGTATGTTTCGCCGTATCATGGCGCGTAGTTAGAAAGGTACGTTTGTGTCACTGTTCTATATTGCAGATTTTTTTATTTCCGTTTTTTATCCATTCGTATACTGACCACATGGGCCGGTCAAAGTGTGTATGCAGCGGCGTGTGTGCTACTTGAAAAAGTAGTTATATACGTATAGACATGGGGTTCGCAGAACAAAAGTAGGCCATGTGATTGCAGGAATCATTGGTGCTTCCCAATGCAACTTTGCCTTCTTCGTTGCCAAATTTTGCACCTAGCGCCACCTAGCGCGTGCTGTTTCGGCGATTGATTTACTTGTTGCTGTTGGCTATAGAATTATTAGACATCTTCGTATTGATGAATGAATGATGAAGCCGCTTTCCTGTCTTCCCTGTGTTTTCTCCTGTGTTTGTCTGTTTTCCTAGGCTGGAATACGTCTTTTCATCAAAACATGAACCAACTAGCCCTACAACGTGTTCTACTGGACATCTTCGTAATTAGTTCCCATCCGCCTTAGCAGGCGAGGCGTTGTGCAGCTAGTCTCAATGACGCCACTGCGTCTCCTGGCCATCGCAGTCGAATCTCGATGGTGGGGAAGTGCAAGAACTCGTGTGCATTTAGATTTAAGCGCGCGTTAAAGAACCCCAAAAGGTAAAAATGAGTCCGGTGTCCCTAACTTTGTTGTGCCGCATAACCATATTGTGCTTATAGCACGTAAGACATCAGAAATTAATTCATTAGTTTCCCAGGGCAGAACGAACACTTGAAGCAGCGTTTAGCTGTTTCTTTTTATTTTTGTCCTGACAGAACTAGTGCGATCGCTGACCAGGTTGTAGCAGATTACTGAATTCATGGCAGATTGGCTTACTGTTGTAAATGCTAAGTCATTCGTTTTCGTTGGTTCGCTGGCCGAGTAAAATATCATGTCGTACCCTATAGCCCATCCATTTTTGCGCGGTAATCCTATGAGCAGATATGTTCGTACTCGACATGTCATTCGCTCTTTACTACACTCTTAGCACGGCAACCTTTAGTTTATTTTATAGGTACACAAAAATGTGAAAATATGCTCCTTTACTAAAGGTTAAAGCACTTTAACCTTTATAAGAGGCATATTTTCACATTTTTGTGCACCTATAAAATAAACTAAAGGTTACCGTGCTAAGAGTGTACGTCTAGCTTTCCTTGATACGACTAACTGTCCCCTTGTTTATTTTTTCCTGCTCTTCCTTCCTCTATCTTATCTATTATTCCCCTCTCCCTCTCCCCAGGTGTAGGGTAGCCAACCGAGCCCGCGCTTGGTTAACCTCCCTGCCTTTCCTTTTCATTTCTCTCTCTCTCTCTCTCTCTCTCTCTTGATGCGGCATTCCCAGTACCTAACAGGAGGGTCTCGCCGATAGGATGGGTTTGGCTTTTATTACGGCACTAGCCATACGTGCATCGTGTGAGGGTTGGCCTGTGAAAACCGTGACACGAAAATAAGAAAAGCTCACAATTAAATAAAAACCCCATAAATTATGGAGTTTGGTTCTAGTTGAGGGTTGTATGTCATTGAGGTGATTGAGTGGACCTTAAAGGGGCACTGACACCAAAATTTCGCTGCTAAGATAGCCTGCGGGATCGATTTTCGTGGACATACAGATGTCATCTACCAAATCTCAATGGCGAACACAGCTCCGAAAGTAAGTTAAATGAATATTGAAGTTCGCATGCGCAGTCGAGCGCTAGACGCCGTACATCGCGAAATCGACAACGGCAAAGGTGACCTGAAGGGGACCCCCAACTTCCGCGACGTCACCACGGCAGCCGAGCTCCGACAGTGCAGCTAGCAATGATGACGTCATAGCCGCCATTGCTTATTCGCTGCGGCTGCGTTAGTAGACTGCCGGCGACGCCAGACCTCAAGAAAATAGTTGCCACCCAACAACGATGACAGCAACAGTGACAACAACGCGCAGGACGTGCAACAGGCGAAAGAAAACGAGCACGCGGCGGTTGTCGTGCGGAAGTGCGTCACAGTTATGTGTGCTCACGTTGTCGAACTCGTTTACTCCATTGCGAGCGCTAGATGGCGCCAGTTGCACCGGGCGCCTTGTCGTTTTTTGAGCTCTCCCAAACCGAAACTGAAACTAGTGGGTAATAAACAGGCCGTAAATAATTATCTGACGCGCGCTGGAGCAAATGATGTGCCGTGTTATGGTTAACAGGTCCCCAGCTACGTATTGCAGCGAAAAAACAGCAGACGAAAATTTTCGTGTCAGTGCCCCTTTAAACAAGATTTGGTTACCGACGGTCATAACTAATTTGAATTAATTAAAAGGCCAAGTGCCTTTTAATTAATTTCCACTTTAAAGCTACTTCCACTTTAAAAGTGGAAGTAGCTGCGCTCTAAACAGAGATATAAAGATGCCGTTTGAGATTGAGGTAGATACTACGTCTAGGCCTCTTATCTTATATACGGCTGGACGCGAACCCACGAAATATAGGGGGGTCCCCTATAAGTACGAAAAATTGGTATAGCTCTGCCCTGAATTCGAGCTAGGAAAATGCCGTTTGGAACGTGCGATCTTGAAGTCGATAGAAATAGAAGC
Source organism: Hyalomma asiaticum (assembly GCA_013339685.2). NCBI lineage: Eukaryota > Metazoa > Arthropoda > Arachnida > Ixodida > Ixodidae > Hyalomma > Hyalomma asiaticum. Next base: position 313,603,430 of record CM023481.1, read on the forward strand.
CGCCACCTAGCGCGAGTCGAACACGTCACTTTCGGCTGACTAAAGCCTCACAGGCCTGCGGACACTGACAGTTTTTGCACAAACACTAAACGGAACAGTAGGCACATAAATAGTAAAGTGCAATCACTCCATCACGCCCGCCCCCTCTTTCCTGTCTTTTTCTTCTTCCTGATCTCTTCTTTTAAAACGCAACACAAAGACCGCGTGCTACATGCGCAAGACCTTGCTAAAGGACTCAACGCAGAGCAACATATATGTCAATGTCCTTCTGCTACTAAATCTTGTTTTGTTTCAAATAACAGGAATACAGTGGGCACTGGTACTCCGTTATAATGGGCATTTGGCTCGTTTCACTTGCCAGAACCTCGTTCTGCGACATCGACGTGATATTTACAGTTTGTTGTCATGTGCCCGTTAAACAGCATTTCTTTGCCCTTGAGCAATGAAGCGGTGATTTACTTCGCGTTTATAAAACCAGAAAGGATACAGTAAAATGCTTGTGTCGGTGCAACGGAAAAGTTGCTCTTCATTTCGCTGCCGCGATCCCTACCCTTCAGGCAGCAGTAGTAAGTTTTTACCGCTGCTCGCACTGTAACTATCTACAGAGAGAGAGATAGATAGATAGAGAGAGATGTAGTTCTTCGGAAGGGGAAATTACGCTACCTTCTGCAGCCTTTTCGGGAGCACCTTTCATGAGAACAGGGGTAATCAGTGAATGTACTGCTCTGCTTGTACTCGTTCCGCTTCCGTCTTCGGCGGCCGCTGCGCTTCTAGTGGGTGTCCCAAAGTCAACCACGCGAGGCTGTCTGCCCTGCCGTTGCTGCGTGCTCAAGAAAAAAAAAACGGAATCCGCTTGTACGAGTACCGTTTACGGCCGATCCATTGTCCCGCACCTTCCCGCGGAGACGTTCCCCCTCCGGCTTTGGGAAGAATGAGTCGCATCCCAGACGGAGGGGGAGAAGTCGCTGGTGCCGTGGTGGCCTTCGGCGCCCTCCGATCGACGAGAGAAGTGCTACCCCTTGTGGCCACTCGGAAAAATGGACGACGCTGAGGGCAAGGCCTCGCAGACGTCGCGAACCATCGCAATTAGGACGGCGTCATCCTTGGTCTGTCACCGTCTGAAAGGGGTGGAAACAGCTCGGTACACGTCAGCCTTTTGTGTACATTTCAGATGCCGTTCTCGGAAGCTAAGTGGGAGCCGGCACTTGGCGCTTATCCGCTCCGCGAGGTGCGCTTGTCAGTGGCCTCCACCTTTGTTCTTCCCGGCCCAAATGGGCCGCCGACGGCAAACATCTTAGAGCGCCTGCACCATCCGAACGCTTTGACGCGGCCACATTGTACTTGTTCGGCGCTGCGGCCCGCCAAGTATTATGGAGCAGGTGCTTACACGTTCGCGACCATTGTGTCGCTCCAGTCTGTGGCGCCTCGTGGTCTGCTCGTCGCCCCGTTCTGAAACGCGGCTCGATGGCCCCGGCTGTTTTGTAGCAGGGCGCGCCGCGACTCCCGCGCAGGTCACGGCCGATACCGTGCCTACTTTTCTGGAAAACGTAAATGACCCGCAGTTAGGGATATCTGTACAGAGAGAAAGACGGAACTTTATTTTATGTCCGGCAAGCTACAGGGGTGGGCTGTTCCCCGTCTAGACGTCGGCTATAAGCCCTTGGGCTATGGTGGTGTCTTCGGACCGCTCTATGGACCAAAGCTGACCTTCAAGTGCCGGGCTGAGCCGCGCAGTCTGACAGACAAAAGCAGGATTTCCGACTTCCTGAAATCCCGTTTCCTGCCTACGCGCCAGACGACGTACGCTGTCACATTCTGGTACGTGCGACATATGGAGTAGATTTCGGGCCCTCGAGGGAGCCCCAAAGTGCAAGAGCGTCTTTGTCCTCTCCATACCAGTTCATGTATTTTGTGCTATTGTCAAGTATGAGCAAAGCGAATCAGCCTAGGTCATCAATTTCCTCGATACGGTGAACTGCGGGGATTACCTGTTAGTGCGTCCTCCTGGAACCGCTTTTCGAAGGAAGATGGTCATCTCACGTAGCAGTGTTCATCACAGAGGAGTCAACTTAAACCAAGCCGGCGGGCGCGGTGGTTGCGGTGCTCGGCTGCTGACCTGAAAGATGCGGGGGCCGCGGCGGTTGCATTTCGTTGGAAGCGAAAAGAAAGAAGGCCGTGTACTTAGAATAAGTAGCACGTTAAAGAACTACAGGTGGTCGAAATTTCCGGAGCCCTGCAAATACGGCGTGCCTCGTAAACATATCGTTGTTTTGGCACGCAAAACCAAAATTGGCTTGTGACCGTGGGTGAAGCGAAAGCGTGGCTAACCGAGAATTCGTGAATATGCTGTTCAGATACTAGAAGAACGAACTTTTTTTTTCCTGTTCTACATTCGTCCTTAACTAAATTTCTTTTGTTCACAAGCCTGCGTTGTGCTAGTGAAATTCAGCTGGCAGGTGGGAAGGTGAAGACACTTATATAGAGCGCGAAAAGTACTCCGTGAATGAAAGTTTTCCGTTGGAGATATATTCTTGTAGGGAGCGAATCTGTCTACGGCTAGGTTCTGATCAGAAGTGTGTGCGTCGACAGAAAATGTGGGCCGATCCTGGAGGCGGTGCAGTCTGACAGTGCGTGCGCATGTTATTCGCCTGTGGCGTTCACCACATGTGCTTTCTGGTAAAGATAGCGCTCGCACATGTAGCGTCTCCAACCAGTACGGCCAACCACTACATACAGTTATCAATGTGTTGTGTGTATAGCGATATGTATGAATATCGTGTATGTGGGCCGACCCCGGGAGCTACGCAGAGCGTGGAGTAGTACATACCCAACATAAAATGTTAATATGGTGAACCAAGTCGTAATTAAGATGAATTAAAAGGTACATGAACTGGGCTAAAGATGAATTGATCTTAATCAAATGTGAAAAGCGGGTCAAATATTAAGCAATGTAATTGAAATGTGCCCGATGTAAGTGAATCAAAGGTGCTTCTGTCAACAATTTCCTGTAGTGCATCGCTCAATCGTTCAAGGCTACGTTACATGGGCCAGTCGGGTCAGGTAATACCACAAATTCGCCGGTCATCCGTCAAACAAAATCAAAACGAATTTTATTGATATAACTACAAAAGACGCATACAAAACACTTTCCTCTTTCTTCACGTAATACCCTCAACACGTGAAGGTCTGCCGGTGGCACCAGTGCCACACATCTGAGATGCCAAACGGCCGAGGGACCTTGAACAAAGGGATTTTTCTCCTCTATCGGTGTGTATCAGTGAGTAAACATAACGCGCATTGACGCTACGAAACCTTCAGTCTGAAGACGCGCAAATTTTTTTCTTCGTGGGGGTGATATTGTTGATATGTAGAGTATAGTTTACCACCGAGTAGGTGGATTACAGCTAAATATAAGTGACACGTGTTGTACTCAGCGCCGATACTGCTCGGCTTCTGTCAGTACACTTTGGCCATCGTGTATGTACATCACTGAAGGCAAAACGCAGTCCAAAAACAGCCGAAACTGACAGGCAACTTCGCAAATTGCTACTCCAGCGTAATGCGTGCACCTCGGGATCATATCCCAGTGTCATCGATAACGAGAATAAGGATCCGGTCTCCATCTGTGGCATTTAGGTACGTATATATATTCTTGTTATCTGCGGAGGCACATGAACCCCCTGCGCATTGCGCACAGTGCAAGGCATACCCGAACACCCACACACACTTCGCCTTCCTGATTACTTTCACATTGCCTTTTCTCTCTGCGTTATCTTCCTACCCCCTTTTAGAGCGGAGCTGTTAGCCTCATGGTCGGTCGGGATTTTTCATTGAGTTTGGGCTTCGCATAAAGACTATCTTAAGCATGAAAGACCGGCACATTTAGATCAAATCTTCACAGACACGACAGTGGCCACAGAAGCAGACAGGTCCCAAACGCTGGCTGGCGAAGTGGGCGCATGGGTCGACGTCACTGCGCTCCTAATAATAAGAAAAGAAAAATTCACTGGCCCCCTTACCGCATGCTAAGATAACTTGTCGACGAAACCTGTTTTGCAGTGTTGAAACGATCCTTAATTTATGTCTGAATTCATTTGAAATCCCGTGAATGTGCTTTGGCATAAACTTGTAAAGCTTTTAACATTAGACTATATGCTTGGCGCATATCCGCGCATCTCTGGCCGGGGAACAAGTGCATGCGCCACACGTGACTGTATTATCACTAATCGCGGTGTACAACCATGTCATGTTATTAATGTCATGAACTATCAGTCATTTCATGCTAATTTTCATGACAGATATGGAAAACTGGCATGGCGGGGTACAATATCACACTGCCAAGCTAATTTTGGTGTATACAGTCAAACCTCAATATATCGAACTCCAATTGAACGAAACCCTCTATTTAGCGAATTCTTTTCATTCCCTCGTTTTAGCTGCATTGAAAACAATGCATTTTTTGTCGCTATGTTTAGCGAAGTAATTTATTTAGACGGTCTTGATTTAACGAAGTTTCCGACCATTTCAAGCAAATACTTATAGCCTCTGTAGTAGGCTAAATTCATGATGAACAATAAGCTCAAACAGAGGCGACTACGCAAGAAAGAAAATACGGACGGGACACGAGCGCTTGTTCTTTCCGTATTTTCTTTCTTGTGTCGTCGTCTCTGTTGGCGCTTCTTGTTCAACGTGAACGCTTACAAACTCACCCAGTTTTCAGTTCTTAGTAAACTCAGTAAAAATGTCGAGAACTGCGGCTGAGGCACAAGACACTCCCATCGCATCCTTTTGCATGAGGCGTTTGAACAGAAAAAACATGCTAACGTGATCGAATTCTGGCTTCATTCATGCTAGGCATGCAACATATTGCTGGAAAAATAAACGCGACAAACACGCGAATACGATCTGTCAATGATCCTGTCTCGGTAAGCACCTTCATAATCTGAGCCACAGTGCGTATTATGTAGCGCTGTTGTAACGCATACTGCACGCACTTAATTCGCGAAAACCCAAACACCCCACCTCTTTGTGCGGCACCAATCCAAAAGTGCGTCGCCTGCAGAAACGAAAAACGCATCGTCGTCACCGCGTTTGACAATGAAACACCCACCGCACTCGGGCGCGATCAAGATTGATGCGGGCATGGGGAAACCGAAACCCCCAATACACATACACTAGCGCAGAAAACGTGCACGTACGTGAGGTACAGCAGTGAGGTGCTTCTGCGCTGCGCGAGCATGGTACACGTCATGGACAGCACGCTATGAGCTGCTCCACCCTCGTCTTGGGCTACGGCTCTTCAGTATGCTTGATGCGGTGCGCGACTATTATAAAAACACACACACACACCAGCCACTCTTATTGCAAAAAATATAGGAACCTCGACTTAACGAAAGTCGCGATATAACGAAGTTTCTCGCTGCAAGTATGACTTCGTTATATCGAGGCTTGACTACATGCGAAGTGAAAAAGACGAGCATGATGTCACCTAATTTTTGATACCCTTCGCGTCGACGCCGACGCCGGTCATATTTCGCGTTTGATGAGGCAAATGAGGCTTTCACCATAGTAATAAGAAATGAAACTATAACTCCGGACCGGGTTGGCGCGTAGTCGCATGCCCAAGCCAGGGACATGTGGGTATCCCACCGGTTATAAAAACAACCCACGGCTATAGCAACCTATACCATGCAGTAAGGTCGTGCCTGATTTGGTCTCGGCCGAAAACATGTCGAAGGCAGTCGCTGAACCCATCCCAATACATCACACTGACCACAGGGTGACTAAATTCCTCGAAAGCAACAATAAATGAAAGCTTCACATCGGCACTGATTGTGGTGCTTGTCTAACAGTCGTTAACATATGGCGCATCACAAAGCGGTCGTCGCCACGGAAACGCCGCTCCACCATGTGAATTATACGCCGAAGAGTGACAGCACGATCACACACCACTGTTGTGAAAAATGTAGGGGCGAACTCCATAGCTATTTTCTCCCGCACTTCTCCAAACACGCGCGCGGGCACGCACACAAATAATAGATTCGGAACAATCGGCTGACTCCGGCTACATGGTTCCCAATCTTATCCTGGATTTCCGTGTATATGCAGCGAAGCGAGGTGCTGCTATGTGTCAAAGAAAATCCCATTCAGGAGCCCCCTCCCCCTTTCTATCTAGCGCTTCTGTTGTTTCCGCAACCTCGTGCCTCGCTCTCTCTACCTGCAAATGTTGCTCGAGTTCATCAGTGGAGGAATATTGCTCGATGGCTCGTCTAACATACGTCTTCAAATGTACGCGGCAGCCATATCTTTCAGGCCGCGCAGTTCGTTCTCGCGTGCGCGTGCGAGATTTGTTCCTGCTACACAATAGCAGTCGTCGCTGAGGCGTTCATTTAGACACAATTTAGGTGCTGCTAATTAACCTTGTTTTTAAAACAGACTGTTGTATTCGATCTGCAACTGGAAAACTGTGTTTCTGGTTATACACGAGCCACCAAAACTGACTGTATAAAAACCGTTCCAAAATTACAATGAACATTTGTCTGGCCGTACAAGTGCCCTTTTTACGCGGAGTGCAGAATGAGACAGAAATGAGTTCTTAGCAAATTTGGGCCAGTGTCCCGAGATCATTCCACGCGCTTCGAGGCCGGAGGCGGCGTTTGTGTTCAGTGCTATTTTGCTTGACAGATGGATCGAGGAAACGCACTTAAGTAGCCATCTGACACCACTTCGGCAAGCGCGATTCTAAACACGCACGTCACATAAATCGAGTGGAAAAAGTGATCACCTAAAAATCACATAATGCAAGCACGGTGCTTTTTCCCTCGAGCGATCGATTGACAAGAATCGCATTTTCGCCATTAAAAGGCGCGCATGACAAATCATTCGAGGAGAAAGGGCAACCTGTTTGGTATCGAGGCATCCTTATGGAAGGGAAGAAAAATGCTTCACCTTCCATTTTTTTTTTTAGAATATCGCAGATACTGCTGTATCATTTCCGTTATGGTTTTCTTGCTGCCTTCCTCTCGACTGCTCCTGAGGGCGGTGACATGATATTCGATAAAGTGTGAACCTATTCAGCATCACATGGCAGACACTTCAGAACTATGTAGCAGCCCTCGGAGAGGCCACTATATAAACCAAATAAATAAATAAATAAATAAATAAATAAATAAATAAATAAATAAATAAATAAATAAATAAGCAGAGTAAACTTTGAAGGCACTGTATATCACGGCTGATATGCCTTGTACAAGAAAGAGAAAATTAATATTTTAAAATCAACGGCTAAGTGTTCATCTGAGCACTTTTCTGGAAGTGGTTCATGGTTTAATATATTATAAAGTTTGTCGACGCAGAGCCATGCAAGACGTCAATTGACCGCAACTTGGCTGTAATTGCTTTTTTGTTTTTTAATCTGTAATAAAACTCGAAAGAACGCAGTACACATGCCCTACGGGATTTACGAAGTACAGGCGCTTCGAAACTAGCTGACGCGTCTTTGTTGCCGCTCACTTAAACAAACCTTTCAAAAAAAAAAAAAAATATCGCTTTCTTGTCGACATGCAAGCGAAATATCCACCACAGGGTCAGCTTAAATGGTGGCACTTTCTCCTATAGTTGCTCTTTCACTATCGCTTAGCGCTGTTGCCATGCGGGACATGCCACATCTCACGGAAGCGCCGTGTCATGCTCCAATTATTGCGATGAGAAAATTTACATGCGGCTGTGGAGAACGCTTCTCGAATACTTTTACTTACGAGGGCGTGGGCCAGCCTTCAGACAATTCCGCGGAGACGTTGGAATGTACGGATGTAGAAGTGCCCCCTGTATTTGGAAGAAAGAAACAACAGATATAGCTGATACAGGAAAATTTATTAATTACCATTCCTTCATTTACAAGCTCTTAGATCTACAAATGAAACTAAAACAAACTTGTTGCCCCTCCCCCTTCCTTCTTACCAATTTATGCCGTAAAGATCTGCATCAGGACTTTCGCAGCACGCATGCGTATTAATCTCACCTAATTAGACAAGTTTAAAATATGCAATTGGAACTTCACAAAAACACAGGAGCACATTTTTAGAGGAAACTGCGTTCAGTCACAAGAAGAGGGGCCCGTCAATGTGTCCCAAACTTTTCTAAATTTACACTCGCCCTTTTAGTAAGACAGAAACAGAGAAAATTGACTGATATTTTAGGTGTCTCGCTAGATTACCAATCCGTCGTAGTTAATTCGCTTATACCAAACAAGGAGCCGGGATATGAATACCGCTGGGAAAGGAAGTGTACAGCCTTAAACAGGCTTCAGCAATTAGTTAATGACGAGTGAGTAGAAGCACTACAACAATTCCTCCACGCAAAGCTAGAAAGATCGCGAAATTTAACAACTGTGAGAGCAATTCATTAACTTCAGTTACTCATCTGAATGTTGTGGTAGACAGATGGAAATTTTGTTTGTTATTAGTGCTTTGGAACAAATCTTCACATCTACGTACTCGCATGCACGCACAAGTGCAAGAGTGCATATGCACACTTGTGAGTGTGAATGCGAGAACTTAGTTATTTAAAATTTCGTTAGTTATAACTAGAAACGTGGAAGGTGTAATATGCAGAAACTTTCGCACCTATGAACTTGAGAGTAACAAAGACTCCTTATTACAACCGATACTCCGTAAGCGAAAACAATGAGATCATACGTCGTGGTCATAACCTGGAAGCTAAACGAAGCTTTAAATGACTTGCACTGCATAGGTTCCTTCTGTTTTCCTACGTTCCTTTTCACTGTTGTTCAGTAAACGCTCTACAGTGACGTATTAACTACCAGACTTTTTTTTTTTTTTGAATGCAATGACTCAGACACACAGCCGTACGGTCAACAAAAGGCCATCAAATCAAAGATGCATAGAAAGAGGCGAGAAAGGAAGTGTAGGGTGGTTAACCAGGACTGAATCCGGTTGACTATCCTACACGGAGAAAGCAGGAAGTGACTTCAAAGCACACATAGAGCACGGGCTCGAAGGCTAGCCGCAGTACTAAGTGTCCGAAATGACCGGTCACCAACGGGGCCGCATGCGTCCTCAGAGTGAATGCACGCTGTCCGATAAGGTGGGTCTGCCAGTATGCAGTTGAAGTTCCCCGAGGGCGACGATAATGATCAAAGGTGAGAACATCTCTGAGGGAATGGGGTACAAGATGCGCACCTCTCACGAGCACACCGGCGCGACAGTCGAGCGTGTTACTGCGGCGGCCGAGAATCAACGCGGCGCGTTTCCTGTGGACGCGCACGTGGTCGGGGCCCGGCGTCGGCGGCGCCAAAGACGCACCGCGTGCCGGTGCGCGCGCGCGCGTCCGGCACTTTCTCGCGGCGAGAAAGGGTGCCCGTTTTCCGTCCGCCCCCTCGTCGGCAGAAGATGCACGGCAGCAGCTCATTGGCGGAGTGGTGAGGAATCACCTCGGCAGGCCCACCGACCCCGATCAGACGTGCCCCCTTCCTGGGCGAGAGGGAGGCCGACGTCTTGCGGCGCGCGTGCCCTCCAGTGCCAGCGGCTCCTTTGGCACGGACGCTCCTCCGCGACGACGTGCGCGCACCGACGTCCGGGCCCCCCACCCCCCCACCCACCGGATACCTGCCGGCCCGGGGTCCTCGCTCCCCCCCCTCCACCACCACACCTCTGGATTACAGAGCCGCCGCAGCGCTGGATTGTGCGCCGCTCGCGGACTCCGACCGTTGTGTGTGTTTGCGCGTGTTCGGCCGGCCACGACAACCACCCGCAAGGTACGAGGCTTCATCTCCCAAACATATCGCGTGCGCGCGCCGGCGGGGCCTTCTCTGCACTCGACAGTCTGGAGAAGGCCCGGCCGAACACCTTTGCTTGTGTGAAGAACATCGCGCACGTGCCATGACGCCTGATGATGTCAGTGTGTGCGGACAGTTCTGCAAAAGCAAACATGATAGTGAGAGGGCAGAGAGAGGGGGAAAGAAAAACTACAAAATCTGCGGACGCTCAGATTTCGTGGTTTTTGTATTTCTTTGTGTTTTTTAAAATCTGTATGAAACTCGAAGGAACGCAACAGACATGTCCTATGGTATTTACGATGCGCGAATCCAACTCCACAGTGTGAGTACCCGAAGTGTCAAAATGCTAGTGCGCTCATTCGTTCATTCAAGCTGGGATCTGACCTCCGAGACAGCGAACGGAGTGACGCTTTATCTAAACACGCTCAGTTCAAAACATCCATGCTTGTTCCCACGAGCGTCGTCATATCGGAGTCGCTTATATATAATGATGGCAGTCCAGCACAGCAAGCGTGACGGCACGTTCTGGTCATTTGGCGCGTTTCTTCCTTTTACGTACGGCTTGGCACCAGGGAATTCCGAAGATAACGGTAGTGCGCTACTCGAGTCGGTCGTGTTTCAGGAAAGGGGAGGGCGAAACTTCTCGGAACTGTAGCCGGAGTGGACGAAGGACGTTACGTTTGGGAAACGAAAGTACTCGGTACCGGTCTGCGCCAAAATATTATGACCAGCTCCGTCTCAACGATGGCAGTGATTACCGCGCTAACTGCATACATGGTTATGTTGCGCAAGTTCAAGGGGGCACGAGCGTCTGCTGCACAGCGGAATGACTATTGATAGTTCCCAGAAGACACATTACCGCAACACATGTGTAACTGTTGTATTTCTTCGAGTGATGCGCTTGAAATGCAATGTCGCATCATAAAGCAAAATGGTGGACAAGGACGCTTTTGCGCTTGTCTCAACTTCCTCTAACTATACAGGGTAGTACGACAGGTGCACTATTGTAGTCATTATTGGACAATTCGGTATATCAGTGACGGAAACTATAGGCGATCTGCAAGACATTGCTTGCCGTTCACTAATTTCGTGTGCCTTGCCTCACTTAGAGCATTCTCCAGAAGCCTGTTGAGAGTGGGCAAATAGTTGGCGAGTTCGTTGGCGGTATACCGTCACAGAAATGCTCGTGAATCTCAGCTGATGCCTGCGACATCTGTTATGAGTTTAGCCGTTGACGATCCGGGGTATTTTCTTTCGTGATAAACTGCCACAGATTTCGTTTAGTAGTTCGAGGATATCTTCGAGCTGACCCTTACGCCCCTCCATGGTTTCCTGTTGACTTCGGGAGTTGATAAGTGCGTGCATGGTTTAATTGAAGCAAACATATGAGCATGATGCCTGTTTCTCTGAATGCAACCATCAGTGCACATCGTATGCCACGCAGCTAGCACTCTACGCTTTAGGTTCAGAATCTTTCGCAGAGCTTTCGGCATCCCCACACCAACAAATGGAATAACTGTAATTTGGCAATGCGCCCCCCCCCCTTCTTTTTTTTCTTTTTAGTTTCGATGCAAAATGTCATTGACGAGTCATATCGGTACAGATGGACGCATTCCCGGCGTCTTCCACAAGGAATGCAGCCTCGGGCAAAAAATGTCGTCCTCAGAGCAAACGAAGGCTCTGCAAATAAAAGTTTAGTCTTTGTCGTCTTCCATGTTTTCTACAGCACGGGCTTCCTATACAAGCTGACTTCCTAACAGTAAAATTGTGTGAGCCATTGAACTTCGAAAGCGGAAGAGGGAAGATGTTACCCTTGCGCGAAATTCAGCACCTTGATGGGGGGCCCGTTGTTCTTGAGAGAAATCGGGCACGCATTCAAGTTACTGATTCGCGCCAGCGAGCGCGCGAACCACACAGCACCGGTAGTTGAAGACAGATCACCGCTAGCTTGACCACCGCCCCCTAGTCAGTGACGGCGCACCGAGTGATAGCCACCGCTTGCGACAGCGGGCAATTAGGGAGCGCGCAGGCCCCTTATTATGGCCACTCGTCGCGGCGCTGTACCGTTACGGGTCCCCTCGGGAGCAGTACGACCGAGCATCCCCTTTCCCTTTCAGCGCCCCAAATATATGCACAGCGCTGATGGCAGCTTCTTTTGTGCGACCCCGGAGGCGCCTATTAACACGCCGACCCCCGCGTCTGGCGACCGAGTGGCCGGATCGCACGCGCCTGGCAGGGGGACACTGCTTGCACAAATCTGCTCGCGTCGCGCCTCCTTGAGTCTTTTGTCGCCAGGTTGCCCAGATGTTTCGCCAGCGTGTGCCCGAAGAAGCGCTGGCCAACGAGTGTGCAAGGCTCCGACCAGGTTTCCGACCTTGGAGGCGGCCCCTCGGGGCGCTGCTTGTGCGTACCAGCACGCGCGTAACGCTCGCCTCAGGTCGGATGTCGCTCGTAACAAAGCGCGCTCTTGAGAAAGGACATAGTCAAGGTGGAAGTGGCTAATTGGCACTCGGCCACTTTCCAAATTCGGCAGACCTCGCCTACGGGGTGCACCTTTTCGTATTATATCGCGCACCTCATTTAGTATGCATTAGAAAGAAACTTTTTTCGCGATTCAGTGATGCCAACTGACAAAACAAACACATTAGAGTTCTTATGGTTATTTTTATTAAATGTGGAGCATTTTTTGGCGAACTTGAACAACTTTGACCGTATCTATCTCTATCTATCTATCTATGCCGCCTACGTCTCAGCGATAGCGTGGGTATCGATGTATGACGAACATGAATGATCAATCTATGCGTCACTAAAATGATATACTCGTCAGGCGCGCCACGGTTAACGATGTATACGATCGCGTGTGGCTCATACTCTCAGTGCTCGGCCCGGATTATGTGAGCATGCGCCGTAGGTAACTGAGCGCTAACGTCGCAGCCAGTGTTAATCATAGACCAAGCAATATATACAGTAGAAAATTTCATGAGAGCACACTTTACGTCGGTTAAACAAGAGAAAAAGACACCGTCTGTTATAGTTTCAGATTGGAATGAAGACATAACAAGCGGACATACGTAAACAAGCGTCAACGTACCACGAGTTAGGAGAGTAGGAATCGAACCCGGGGCACTGAGGTGCCAAGCAAGCACTCTACCACTCGTCCACAACGGCTGTCCCTGAAATCCGCAGAATTTCTTTCTTCCTTTCTTTCTTTCTTTCTTTCTTCATGCTTCGTGTCTTCTGAGTGTTAATATTTTTGGTATTTATTGTCAGGGTACCCCAATAGACCTTTTTCAAGCTATCCCAGAAGCCACTGCGAGCGCGTAGTGCAGTATGGGAAATGTGTGTACATCGGCGGAGGCAAGCTCGGTTTAAGCAAGCGCCCGACGCAGTGGCAGCTGTGGGATCGAAGCTACGACGCCATAAAAATCGAATCCGAGTTTGATGAATGCAGTCTGTCGACGTAGCCTGTTCATCCGCATCGTGAAGCGTGCGTAACATTTAGATTTGCGCGTCTGAAAACGATGTACGTACACAAAACAGGCGCACGCTCAACGTGGCTATACTCTGCTTTGCTCTCGAACATCTTCAGAATAACTGATCAACTGCATCGCGTGAGCTGCAGCAATGACATTTGTCACTTACATGACAGCTGTGATCGTAATGTCAACGATCACAAAACTCGACAAATAAACACAAAAACTAAAATTCACACACTCAGTCTCAGTACTGCAATAAAAATGTTCACGCAACAGGATAGTTAACGCATAACATTTCAGAAAAACGAGATCACACACATGTTCACACACACAGCAGTCCGTGTGAACATCTAGGCGCTCGCAAATCTTCTCTTCTTCGTGCAGCAGTTAAGATTACAGAGCATCGAAGGAAAGTGTACGCGATCGCATGTGCGCTATTTCACCGACACAGCTGGACATGGCACGTCGGCGGAGCTAGCATACATCAAGGACCACTGTCAACAAAATGTGGTTTTACTAAAGCGAAGTTTTATTGAAAAGGGAATCAAGCGACAGTAGCGAGTAGCGGGAACAGAGCCCAGCGGGACAGAAAAGAAATGCTCCGCATTTAAAAGTACACGCACCAAGCACGAAGGGGTACTAAAATGAGCCGGAATAACCCACGCGGTAAATGGAAAACCATACACGTTTAATTAGAAAACAATGAATTACAGTACCTAGAAAAAGATATCCGCAACAGACTTCGTTCACGCACTGCGCACAGTTCGTTCGTTTAGCACACACTGCCCGTTGGTCTACTTCGTCGTCGCAAACACATCGCTATTTTGCAGTTGTCTGCGTAGGACCACACTGCAATGCCGACACAAACACGTACACAGGAATACAGCGTCCACACCTCGGTGTTCTCCGCACACGCGCAGTGGAGATACAAGCACATGGTCACTCGCAAACGCACGTATACACTGCCGAGACTCCGGGAAACAACGTTGACGAGACATGCCAGCGCGCACCCCGTACGGCCAGTCCGACCCCCGCGAATGACCCCCTCTTTTTTCATTGTCCCGTGCAGCTGTGCGCCTGCTTACAAAAGAAAACACACAAAAAATGCGTTTGGCCTCGCTCCCATGTCACTCACTCGGAGCGAAAGACGCGCTTGGAAATGCTGGGCTTCGCTATGCTTCGCTCTGCTGGGCGGCTGGATGTACACACATTTCCCAGAAGCACTTGCGCGCCCACGGGTGGCGCTGCGGTGCTTGAAAAAGGTCTATTGGTATTATCGCAGTGGTGTTGGTTGATGGTTTGGCGGCTACTTAAACAGAATATCGAGATCCCCTTGGCGGTCCAGGCTCGCAAGTGTAGCCGTGTTGCTAATGGAAATCGCGGGTGTATGGCATCCCCACAAGCACGTAAATTATAGTATGGAATTTAGACAAAGCCATGCGATTGTATAAACTGTCGCAGTGTGCTGTTTTTTTGTTGTTTTTTTTTATAGTTCAAGGATCTCATGTGGGAGCGCCACTGCAATCCCAAGTCTACTTGAAATGACCATCAGGGCGACGGTCAGATGAAAACCCTACATGACCCGATCAAACACAGGCATAAAGCATACAAACTCAAGAACACCGGTAATGACAGCACAAGAATAACCCTAAACAAGTAACCTGAACAAAAGTTCGGGTGCAAAAGTAACCCGAAGCATTATTTTGCAGGAAAGAGAGAATATGTAGCCTTAAATATGCGGCTTAATTGAATTCAGATTACCCACGTATGCTTTGGCAGATGGGTTATTTCTGCAAGCAGTGAGGCGCTCAAGAAAGTAAAAAAAAAAAAAAACGACGTGATCTTTTTAAATGGCTACCATGTTCACGAGAGCTGATAACTGCTTCTTTTCGCGTTGAACAGCGTAATTCGGAAACTGTAAGCTGCCTAAAAATTTGAACATTGGAATTTAAGGATAGATATTTGAAGTTTCTTTTTGTTTCGTTACATGTTTATTGGGGGCATCCAGAAGTTTCTCAAAAGCAGGGAAGATGAGACTGGACAGATATACAAATGACAAGTTGGGAGCAAAACTTACACTTATATTATTCAGAAATTGCCACTTCGACTAGTTATTATGCTCAACAATATAATGCGGACAAATACCGAGTCTGCAACCGCACGGTTCAAGGCTCGTGCTGTTTCGGGTTCATTCATGATCCTTTACGTTCTCCACTTGCGCACGAACCTATGGCCTGCAGTAACTTCTTTGAAGAGGACACCCGTAATGCTGCTATCTCTGCACGATGTAGCAAGTTTTACGAAAGAGAAAACTGTTATGTACCTGTTTAGAAGAAAGAGAAGGAAGCCCATACGGACTTCTTGTACATAGTTTTGCATTGTAGTTCGATGAGCATCATCTGCTCCTGGTGATAGGATTAGATGCGCCGGCCCTTGCATGCAAGTCTATGACCATGCTGGGTGGGAAAATGTTATCCACTCGTCTCTAGCAAGAAGTTAGAAAGGAAATCCTTACAGAAAGCAAGCTCCTTGTTTGACCAAAAACTCGTCGTCGTTTTTAGAAAAAGAAGCTCGTGCGTAATTCCATCTAAAAAAATCCATCTTTTGTGGAAGCTGCAAACGTGTGTTTCATAATCTTTTCTCCGCCTTAATTGTAGGCTTTCGCAGACGTGATTAGCCAGGTGTAACCACAGCATAATTAAATAAAGCTTGCGAGCGCAATTGTGGAACAATGCATACTTGTAGATCGTGATGTATTCTTTCACACAGCACTTGCCTCATTGAAGAGCCGTTGTGCTATTGAACAGTTTCCGTTCTCCCCGATGTCTCGCGGGTTTGCCCGGACTGTCTCTTGTAGATTATGAGGGGCAGATCCCGATTAAAGTGCTATCGCTGTCACTTGGATCGAATGGTGGTACTATCCGCTACTCGCCGTAATTAGCAGAGCCTAAACGGTTACGTTGTTCTAACTGTCAATCGGCTGTCTAGCCTTCTCATCACGTGACCTGCCCATATCCATTTTGATGATGATGATGACGAAACGGTTACGTGTGCGTTACCGTGAAGCCATATGGCAAAAACATTGTCCAACGGTATAAGTCAGCAGTTTCCTATCACGTACTTAGAAATACTGCTGCTGAAAATTTGTACGTTGGATAGCCCTGCAAGGTTTGTTTTCCAATCAAAAACTTTCACTCATAGAATGCTCTTCCCGCTCCATGTGCGTTCACACCTTCTTTTCCCAAGGAATCTGCAGGATGTACACAAAGGACATTCAAACGATTACTCCAGGAATTTCACTTCCCGCATTTGCCTTACACGTTCTGACCGAGCGTGAGGGGCTTGAGCCTATAAAAGGGGCCGCGGTGGTGTAGTGGTTACGGTGCTCGGCTGACACCCAAAAAACGCGGGTTCGATCCCGGCCGCGGCGGTCGCATTTTCGATGGAGGCGAAAATGCCAGAGGCCCGTCTATACTGTGCGTTGTCAGTGCACGTTCAAGAACCCCGGGTGGTCAAAATTTCGGGAGTCCTCCACTACGGCTTCTTTCTCCTTTCTATCTCTTTCAGTCCATTACCCCTACCCGGCCCACGGACGCTTAGCCGTGCTCCCTACATGGGCTGCAGAAATTAGCGTCCTTTCCTTAACGAACCCCAATCATCAACAGAAGGCAGGGGCCATTGTTGACGGGGAACAATAGTTCGTTCTGCTTGTCTGTGCTTCGGGTTAATGAGTAGTAAATATTTTTGGTCGCGTATGCTCCGTAGCAATTTTACAAATCGTTGGAGGGACGTTCCTGCCATAATTTTTGAACATCCTTTTGGGTGCGCCTTCACCGGGAGGAGGAGAACGCATTTTGAAGCGCGAGGAGTCCGTGAAGGAATGTTTGGGTTCACCTGAACAAGTGCATTGGACTTGGTTGATAAAAAAAAAAAAAGTCCATTGGAAGTCAGCCAATTTAGCTGTTCGTGGATGTTCTAAAGCAGCTGTTTCGCGGAAAGTGCCGCTGCGTTCGGGCCGCATCCGCGACTGCTTGATGTACGAGTGCGTGGAACTTGGAAACAAAATTGAATGCTTTATTAACGACGTTTTCGTTCTTATATCACATGGAAGTGGCCCCTGGGTCGTGCTGACAACAGTGTCCCAAGGATAATCTCTTCCCGTTTTTCATAAACTAAGGAAATAAACTCACGCGAGCGAAGGAGAAAGTGAAAGAGAGAGGAGGAGGGATAGACTTAGTGCACTCTGCGAATTTCAACCCGAGTGTCTCATTGACGTTAATGTACCCATGTCACCAGAAGTCGCCAGCGCTTAATGGCACTTAACAATCCATAATTCGAAGTTTGCTGCTGCAGATGGAAATGACCAACGTTATACGACAGGAGGGTCTGCACATATTAAAATATGGCAGTATTAAGCGCCCATGTGCGAAAATTGGAGAGGCACGTGTGCTGTGCGTTATCCGTGCACGATTAAGAACCCCACGTGGTCGGCATTTTCGGAGCCCTTCACTACGGCGTGCCTCATAATGATAGCGTAGTTTTTGGCACGTGGCATACCTC
Source organism: Hyalomma asiaticum (assembly GCA_013339685.2). Lineage (NCBI taxonomy): Eukaryota > Metazoa > Arthropoda > Arachnida > Ixodida > Ixodidae > Hyalomma > Hyalomma asiaticum. The sequence goes on from CM023481.1 coordinate 313,621,262, forward strand.
ACCAATTATTAAGTGTGCATGTGTTTCTATAGTTGTCGATCAATTCGCCCTCTCGCAGCGAAGCCTCCTGGCTAGCTAAGCTGGTAAAGCGATCGACACAGCCAAGAAGTGGCCCCGGGTTGGATTCCCAGTCCAGGAATAATTTTTCATGAAGGAGCTTTCCTTTCTGAGGGATCCGTATGGATTTCCGTGTATGCTTGGGCTACGAGCGGATGCATTCTAAATTTCCCTTTTGATATATCCGAAATGGGGAAACGGAGCGCAATGCTTGCCCCACCACGGCGGTCTATAGTGGCTATGGTACCTGGCTGCTGATCCGAGGGTCGCGGGATCGAATCCCGGCTGCGGTGGCTGCATTTCGATGGAGGCGAAATGTTGAGGCCCGTGTGCTGTGCGATGTCAGTGCACGTTAAAGAACCCCAGGTGGTCGAAATTTCTGGAGCCCTCCACACGGCGTCTCTCATAATCAGAGCTGGTTTTGGGACGTTAAACTCCACAATACATCAAGTGCAATGCTTCACTGCCTAAGCTTCTGGCCTGCGACGGTTGAGTGCATCTTGCAGTGGACATCATGGCCTGTACATACTACACGGCGTACGTCGTTACTACAGGCTGCATGCTTGGGCTGAGAGGTATTCAAGTTTTCTCGCAGCTATCACAGGGAGAAACCTTGCGTGTGCGTCCGTGACACGGTGGGCTGATGTAAGAAACAGGAGAAGAGTAAGTGAAAGATGGAAGAGAGTAGAGAGGATGAGTCCTTCGTGAGTTGCAGGAATTCCTAACTTCGACCGACTGTTTAGGCAACTTGAACGTTGCCACAAACGTGACCCTCTCTTAATTGTGCTGTGCTGGTACCATACTTAGACAGCATGATTCTTCGTCCGCCAGAGAAAGGGACGAATAGAAGAAACATTAAAAAAATAAGTTGGGAAGTATCGAAGGACGCTTCAGTTGAAGTTAATAAGATGCGCAGCATTGTTACTTAAAAGAACCCAGCGCTACTATTTCGACGTGGACGCGGCCGAGAAGTGCATGCAGAGCTGAAGAGGTAGAGGATGCATTGCTGGCATTTTCCGCCTATGCAATAGTGTCGAACTTCTCTGAAATGATCGCGTGTGTATAGCCTGTCACTTCCGAAAGCAGTAAAGGTGAAGAGCATTTCGATGGCGTGCACGGTGTATCGAGGATGCGTGGAGGATCGACCTTTCGTTGTCAATTTAGCGGTATTTTCTTCAAAGGAATTGTCGCGTCTGTGGTACTGCCGCTATACACGGAAGTCAAACTATATGCTTGGTTTATTTCTTAGGCTTCTTTTTTTTTTTCATAATTTTCTCTGCCCGGTCGGTATAGAGCCACTAAACCTTGAGTTTCTTGTTTAGAGGGCCACCAAGCAAAGTACTGCTTGGAAATCGGACCGTGATGAATGTTGGGAAGCATAACGTTATTAGCGCGTTCCTCTTTGTACTGGCCAGAATGGTTTTGGTTGTTGAAACTCTGCTTCCAATACTCAGGAAACGCGCTTCATTAATAAATAAAAACATTTTGCGTATGCAATAATGACAGACCTCTCTCTAACGAATTAAACGACCAGAACATTTAACTACCGAAAATATGAGACGCCGTTGCTGGAAATGACGCATGCATGGTTGTCACTAATCGAGAAGTCGCCCTTCGAATGCAGAAAATTATCGTAAATTTGACACTGTTTTTCGGTATCGGCGAGAACTGTCACACACTTGCGTTAAACCGTAACCGACGGAGAGGTCTAACTCAGGGCAAAAGCACAAGTGCCTTCAAAACCGTTTCCGACGATACGATTAACGTTTTCATGTCGATCATATACTCTTAGCACGGTAACCTTTAGTTTATTTTATAGGTACACAAAAATGTGAAAATATGCTCCTTTACTAAAGGTTAAAGCACTTTAACCTTGAGTAAAGGAGCATATTTTCACATTTTTGTATACCTATAAAATAAACTAAAGGTTACCGTGCTAAGAGTGTACCTTTAGTCGCTGAAAGGATCCTTATGGATAATATGGACAAAAATGTCATTGAGCGAAATCCGTGCTTTCGTCGGCCGTATCGAGTGTTATAGTTTATTTAGTAGTTGATAAAGGAAGACCTAATCAGAACGGTTAAATGTTCACATAGGAAACGAAGCGATATTGACTGCACCTCTTCCATGATTTTATTATTCAACTTAAGCAGCTTTCCTCGCCCTTTCCTTGTCACTTATGCAAAATATTTGAAGTGTAAAGGGCAAGTATGAATTCATTGTATGGCAATGCCTCGTGAGAAGTGCGTGCGTGCGTGCGTGCGTGCGTGTGTGTGTGTGTGTTGTGTGTGTGTGTGTGTGTGTGCGTTGTGTGTGTGTGTGTGTGTGTGTGTGTGTGTGTGTGTGTGTGTGTGTGTGTGTGTGTGTGTGTGTGTGCACGCTCGTGAGCGCATAGGTGTGCTGCGAATGTACGTGTGCAACATGCACTCGTGAGTGTGTATGTATGTTGTCTATGTGCGTGTGCATGCATTCGTGAATGCACTGGCGTGCGTGTATCTGTGCCCGTGCATAGGTGTGCGTACGTGTGTACTTAAGCGTGCGCGCTTTCGTGGGTTCCTGGGCGCGAATGTGCATGGGCTCGTGCGTGAACTAGTGCGCGTGGATGCGTGCGTGCTGATTTAGTTCTGGCATTCCTTTCTTTCTATTTGGCAGAAATTTATTCTGGAAACGTAGGCAGCTGAAGTTCTGAAAATTTAAGCATCATCAATTAAATCGCAACCTGTTCTTTTATTCCAACACTTCTGCATTCTCCCGACCATCACTAGTCCAAGCTGATCGCCACGAAGCCGCGTAATGTGCAGTACTTGGCACTATTAAACGCGATAATCGGCCTGCATCGCGGCAGGTGCCTTTTTTCCATACCTGTGAAAGCTGACCGATTATGTAAACTCAAATACTCTTAGAAAGCAGGACCAATGTAACCGCTTTAATGCTATGCTGTATAATGAGATGGATAACTCTCAGTGGCTGGCTACCTTTGCTTCTAATATGTCTACAGCATCAAGATAGGTTTGAATTATCTCTCACGACCAAATCCAGAGTGCATTGGCGCAACAGAAGAAGTGGGGCGGGGGGCACCGAATTCCTGACTCTGGGCATTTGTCATACATGAATAGATATAGGGAGAGTGAATTCTGGGGCTGCCCTGACAAACGTATCTTACACCGGAGACCATTCGTAGCAGTAAACTCTAATCAACTCTGACCGTGCAGTAGTGAAGGTAACCGATCGGCAACAAACACGTACAAAAAGGCTGGTGAATTCATCCTCCTCTCCGCTGTAATGACTGACCCTTAGATTCGCCTGTTCCATTTCTTTCTTTATCTACAAACAATCGGCGCGCCCTAGTGACAGTGTAAACGGATCACTGCTTGGACCACTGACGAACACCACCAAATAGAAAGGAATTGAAATAGAATCTTCCACCTGTAAACCATTTTCACCGGCTCGATTTAAAGTGAAAACAAAGGTGGCGTCGACGTACACCAGAGGGGTGTTCGGAACGGTCTTCTTCATCTCCCGTTTTCCCGAAGCGGTCCCGTCGACTACTGACGCCGAGCGATTGGTCGTCTCGGCTCAGCTTCCTCTCTCTCTCACCATCACCGCGCTTCTTCCTCCTCTCGTGCCACGGTCTGTTCGTCCACATTGGTTCCTCGCGGAATGAAAAGTGGCGCCTGCTCTGTGGGCCACCCGTGTCTGTGGGCAAAAACAAACTCGTGCTTCAGATGGGCGGCCTAATGAGGCACCGAGGCAGCCGCGGAGTAATGAAAAGCCGTCGGCCCCCGTTCGGTGAAATTCAATGATGCCCGCTCCAGAATCACGTTTGCCTCGCAGCTCCCGCGGGACCTGCACGCGGTCGCGCTGTGCCGGATGCGATTACGCTTTTTCCATGCACGACCGGCGAGAAATCGCCGACCCGCGGCCCATCGCGGGACCAAAGGCGAAGCAGTTAGCGCCCGCGTATGGTATCAATAAGCCCTTCACTTTGTACTCCTTTTCGGGTCATTCACCTTAAACTGAACCACTCCAGCAAACCGCTGTATCGTTTATCACGGCCCGTCCCATATATCATGGCACCGCGGCTACCTCGTTTTCTGGCTTGTGCGAAAACCAAAACCAGGCGTGCTCATGTGGCCCGTGACGTCACTGCGGGAGGGCTCCCCCGAAAACCGAGTCGCCTTCGCGCAGCGTGCAAGTACTCATACCTGCCAACGTTTTGCCCGCCGTTGTTGGCAGTTCCCTCTTATCTTCCCGCGACCCTGTCTTGGGTGAACTATTCCGACCCGTATACTGCTCGACCTCGGCGTGAGGCCTTTTAACTTCTGTTTTTTTTTCTTTTTTTTTTCGTACTATCGCCTAATGTTCTTGTCATTTTGCGCGTATGACTGGACAGTGAAATATTCGCGGTTGGTCTATGCAACAAGTGTACAGCTTCGGACATGAGAGCGAACACGAGCTCGGAGAGCACGTAATAAATTGCGACATCGCGCCAGCGGGAGAGCACGGCCTTCTTTTTTTCCGGACAAAACTGCTCGTTTGTCCAGCTGCGTGGCACAGCGAGAGAGACGTATCGGCCCGCCTGACTTGGTGGCCGCTCTGCTTCCTCGGGACATATCGCAACTTATGACGGTTTCCACATCTGTGGTGCGTCTGTATGACACTGAACTATATATGCCAAAATATATATAGTTGCGAATGCCATGTCTCCTAGCCTGGAGTGCAAAATACGCGCAGTTGACGCATACCATCTGATCAAAAAAAAAAAAAAAGGGGGGGGGGGGTAATCAATTTGTCAGCTGCATATCATTCACTCCTGCTTTTTCGCCTGCAGTTTCTGACGAGTGCGCCACAGCCGCACGCAATCTTTTATTATTTTGTTAGTGGTAGTGGTGGTGAAAGGAAGGAAGGGGGTGGACTATACAAGAAGCACATAGCAGGTGACATATTAGGGAGTTTTAGACAACGGTTGCTTGCCGTGCTTTCAGTAAGCTAATACCACGCCGTCGTTGTCGGCACGTAGCTATTCCCAGCCAGACACACCTTCGTTGGCAGCTCTATGCGTACAGTAAGGTAACAAACGTTCGAAAGGACGTTTCACCACGTTTTTAAGGCCAAAAGAAGTTGTGTCGGCCGCGAGGGAACGGTAATATAGCGTGCTTACCGTACGGTAATCCTCCACTGCTAAAACACGCTATTGGCGCTGAGCCGTGTTCTCGCAAGGGCGGTGAAGTATTGAACCATGCATCTCCTCCCCGGAACCGCATTGTTACACAACACGACATCACGTGCAGAGAGCGCGCAAAAGTGCACGTCGTTTCAAGAGCTCGTTGGGGCTCATTGTCACCCGCACTGCATTGTCTCTACGCGGCTGGGCGAAATAAGGAGGCGACGGTCCCACGTGACTGCCGACGGGAGCCCACTAACAAGACGCGCGCGTCCAGGGGCAACGACCCAGCTGGAAGAGCTCGGACCGGAGGCCGTCCCGTTCCGGAGCAGTGGACGCCGGGAACGTGAGAACGCGTCGTCCACTCCACTCGTGCCCTCTGGTCGCCTTTGTCTCGCCTTGCCCCCCGCTCCTAATCAATTAACGGGCGCGCCAACGATCCCAATCTGGACATCGCAAAGCGGACCGGGAGGAAACGACGCGCGCCCGCACTGCAGCCGAACGTCGGCCGCCGTAACGACGTCGTCCCGCGTAACGGCGAAGAGGCCGACAGGGAGGGGAGGGAGCACGAAACATTCCGTGCGAAGAAATCAAGCCAGTTAGCGGTGCAAATCAGCCCTGCAGAACACCTGCCCTCGCGGAGAACCGTCCTCCTTTTTGTTTTCCTGCTTGCCCCCTCGGCCACCACCTGCGTGGAGCGGATGGGCCGCCGACGGGATGGACAGCGTGGCCGAATAGCGGGACGGTTGACGCCGGCTGCTTTCACTCCGTTTGGGTGGACAATAATGGAGAAACCGTTCACTCGGCATGGCGACACGTGAAGCGTTGCGTTCGTTTCTTGTCGTTGTGAGACCGCAGGCTAACAGGACAGGTATCGATTGCTTGCCCCGCTGGTTTTGTGGGTTTTCCCATTCTTTCTAGGCTCGGGAATGTTCACCCAGTGAAAACAACTACTTGCGGCTGTAATACTACCCACCGCCATGATAAAAGTAAAGTGTACCGCAATGTTATTTGGCGGGAGTGTGTATGCGAGAGAGAAAGAGAGAGACAGACAGAGAGAAGCAAGCGAGAGAAAAGCAGGGAGGTTAGCCAGAATTAAAGCATCCGGCTGGCTACCCTGCACTGGGGGAAGGGAGATAAAGGCGGGAGTGTAAAACTTCGGTCCTCACTAGACTGGCTCCACATCCGCCTCCGTGGGCTATGCGAGAGGGCATTTATTTATTTATTTATTTATTTATTTATTTATTTATTTATATGGTGGCTTCCCAACGCAGTCGTTGCAGCTAAACGTCAAAATATCAAAGAGGAAATCAGAATTAATTAATGCTATTAATGTTGTCTTTTGCGACATGCATACTTCGACCGCCGTATCATTGCTACTCCGTGCATGCACACTATATATATATATATATATATATATATATATACGTGCACACTATACGTGCACACTATATATACTATATATACTATATATATACTATATATACTATATATATATACTATATATACTATATATATACTATATATACACACTATATATATACGTGCACACTATATATATATGCACACTATACGTGTATATATATATATATATATATATATATATATATATATATATATATATATATATATATATAGAATTTGCCTACGTAAGCTCACTTCGCGACTTTTTCGAAAGCGCAACATTTCAAAACCACACACTTCGTGGATTCGAAGGCAGCGCGCCGTGCGAGCTAGCAAGGACGAAATGCAATGCGGCAATGCTTACGACCGTTGCGCGTGAGCATCTCGCAAGATTTTCCACAGAGTCGTTGAAAGGATAGACAGCTGTGTAGTACCGCATATTTATGCTAACGTAAATGAGAGTGGGCACACCTCACTCGTAATTACTTACACAAGGGAGACGGGTTCGCGAAGGAATCTTAAGTAATTCCATCAGTGTGTGATGTATTCCCGTTTCATTCGAGAGCTGTCATTTTTGTACACGAATTGCGACACTGAATCGCCTTGTTGCTCACAAATATTATATTGTTATTCGAGGAGAAACGGAGAGAAAGAGATTATCTACACTGTATTTACGAGCGCATTATTCTTGTTTGAATAATGCAAAACTCAGTTCTTGCACCTATCGTGAATGCATGTCAATAATAACGGCAGATACTTGAATTTTTCGCGTTATAATCGTTCGCAGCAAAAGAATCGCAGCCGATTAACGGAAAATGAAGAAGTTTACACAACAAACGTTGTGGAGTCAGCACATTTTACCAAGGACTAAGAGTTGCAAATACAGCCCTTTCTATTTACAGGTGTTGTAATACGATAAATAATCAATATATTTTGTTTAACCCTTCAGGCCTGCAGGGCTCAAAATTTGCACGTCATCCAACACCGTAATCCCCCTTGTGATGGAACGTTTTCCATCGCAATACTGGATATTGTAGTGGAGGTGGTGGAAATCCACGTGGGTGATGTTTTGCGCATCACTGAATGCACAAACAATCCGGATTAACTCCCGCTTCCATAAGCAAATGGTAAACCGGTGCGTCAGAGTGCACTTGGCTATGCTGAACGGATAACGAAAGAGAGCAGCACTTCTAAAGCAACAGCTGCACGCAATAAGCACCTTCTCTGTCTCGGAGGAAACGTCTACCATGTGCACGCGAATCGCTGCTCTCTTTTGTGCCCCGGTTGAGGGTACGCAAGCGGACTCAGAGGCATAGGTTTCTGTTTTGCTGAGAGGGAGAAACACCGCCCACGTGGTGTTCCTATACTACGTCAACTGCGACATCAACCACTACGACGGAAAACATTCCATGATATAATAGCGAATTATGGGGATATATGATGTGCGAATATTCAGCAGGGGATGTAACCGACAAATTAAGCAATCCGTTTTTATTGCGTTGGAATTAGTATTGCATGACAAGCCTACAACCCACTGCATTTATACTCTTCCCGTCATTTCCCAATTAAACGCGATATTATTTATTTATTTATTTATTTATTTATTTATTTATTTATTTATTTACTGTTTTTGCTAGAACAAAGGAGTGATAGGAGTAACGCTAAGAGATAACAAACGAACGGGATGGATCAGAGAACAGACAGGAGTAGCCGATATTATTATATCAATTAAAAGAAAGAAGTGGACCTGGGCAGGACATGTCATGAGGAGGAAAGATAAAAGATGGACAGTAAGAGCGACGGAATGGATACCAAGGGAGGGAAAACGCAACAGAGGCAGGCAAAAGGTTAGATGGAGCGATGAAATTAAAAAGTTTGCGGGCATAAAGTGGAACCAACTCGCTCAGGATGGGGTGGATTGGAAATTGTTGGGAGAGGCCTTCGTCCTGCAGTGGACCTAAACATGATGATGATGATGATGATGATGCAGGTTAGTCAGAGCATACATGGTTATTGAAGCACAGAATTAAGGATTGAGACGACACGTTGAAAAGCTGCTTAGTTACTTTATGAAAACAGACGTGCTTGGTCACTTCACGATGTTAGGTTTATTTGGAACGTGCACCACGCGCTGCCCTGCAAGCGCCTGTTTCCATCCTGGTTAATCGCTTACGGTCTTACTTCCGTGCACTGTTTTATTTGTCCCTTGAAACGCTACATCTACGCAAGTACCGCGTCTCACATATCAGTATACTAATGAGCAGTAGCAACGCAGGAGCAGGAGAGTACACCTTGTAAAACGCACGAGAAGCAGCTGTAATTACCGACTGTGTGTACGCGAGACGAAGAGAAATGTAGGCCTTCGCGCTTAAAATATGAGAGGAAGCCGGCCTGCAGAAAGTGTCGTTGCGAAAGCGCACACATAACGCGTGCAAGGAGGCTTTTAGTTGCACCGCACGAAGCGTCGTGGTCCTTGAGACGATGCATTCTGGTTGTCACCAAGGGACAAGTGGGTCACGCCGCGATTTCGTTGAGTTTTTCTTGTTTTATTTGTTTTTTTTTATCCCACTAAGAGGCGGCCCTGCCCCGAGTAACGGCAGAGGCGCCTGTATATACTCATGTGGCAATATGGCCGAACACCCGAAGCGTTCGAGCCGCCCACGCGCCGCCGGGCACCCGAGGGGTTGCCCGCGATGCAGCAAACACGAAAAATTTCCATATTCGCCGTTTGCTTAACTCTGCACTTTTGCTGCGCAAGCCAGCCACCCCCCGTTTGACCTTTCGCAATGCACGCCCGGTCGGTCGGAGGTTGTCGCCGACGTACGCCAACAACGCGCGGGTCGTCACATGGAAATGCGCACGCGACCGAGATCCTATCGGTCGTCGTGCGCGCCTTCGGCACGCGGACATGCGTCAACGGCTCGCGGACGTTTGCTCACAGGGCGGCCCCCGATGCGGCGCTACCGGACGGCGCCTAGCAGTGCGCGCGCTCACACGCCGAAACGAGCAGCCCTGCAACCGATTGCTGTCTTTCTTCTTCTTCTTTCTTTTTGTTTTCTTCTTTTGTTCCCCGCTCAAAGCCTCAACAGAAGCCTGCGGGTATCGAGGAACAACGCTTTATGCGCCGATAACGCGTCGGCTTAACCTCGCACAAACGGCTCGAGAATGAGCTAACGCACTGCTAACTCACCCCCGGGAGGTATTTCGTGATCGGCGCACTGTTTGCGGCCGTCCGCCGGTAAAGGCAGCCCTCGGGTTTGTCGAATGCAAGCAACGCGACTGCTGCGCACGCCGCTTCTCGAAGGCGCCGCGGACCCTCTCTCGCAGAACAAACAACGGACTGCACGTGCGCCTCGCGTATGTGACCGGACTCGCGGAGTGACCCTGGTCTCGAGGCGCTGGCGTTTCAGTGCAATCGCCTGTTTACTCAGAGGGCGTTGCTCTGCGGCACTGCAATCGTTCATTGCAACAAGGGTGCGCTCTCGTACGAAGACGGAACGAGGTTTGGAAACAACACGTTCAACGTACCTGAGGACGACAACGCGACTAAGTTTCTGGAAGAAAAAAAAAAAAGGGGGGGGGGGGGTATGATTGATTTGTCACCACCGTCTATTTTCGTGCTCCTCCTTTGTCTGTACCTCGACTGTGTAGCTCGTGAAATTCGGGTTCGACTCTTGCAGAGCGCAGTCGAGCCTAACGATGTTCGCCATTGCGTTTCGCGAAACTTCTCAGTCGGTGTCATTCTCCGAAGCGTAGTGTATAGAGCACTGCTGGCTGGCTGTAGTACAAGTTATTTTGTTTATTGCGGCGGCTAGCAGCAACGACAGTTTCTTTACAACACCAAGATAATGACTTTGTGCGTTTTACGCGATAAAAACAAGATATTATTGCGAGGCACGGAGGACTCCGGATTACTTTGGACTCGCTGTGGTTCTTCAACGCGCACCTAATGCAGCACCAGGGTATCCTCTGCTCTTATGTTTGTGACAGCTGAAAAAAAGAAAATTGCCTGCACCTTTCATGTGCTAGGGAGCGGAATACGACTACTGTAGTAGGGAAGGTTGAAAGGGGGGAAAGCTGAAATCGATGTCAAGTATAAAGGTGTGCGAGTGTGAAATTTTTCGAATACGAATATGAAAGCGCAAATGTAATATTTTGTTATTTTGGCGTTTTGACATGGGCTTAACATAGGTGGTTTAAGAAAATACACTATTGAACCATCGACGCAAAATATATTGCTGCCAGGAACGGGCTACCCACAGTGCCTTGTCATACTGTACATGTATTGCTGGAATACTGAAGTATAAAGGAGGTTGTAACATATACTTCAAGGCAACCATGAAGGAATATTAGTTGTTTTACATGGTCAGACTTCTTTAATGCATTGCGAAGAGATCCTGAACGATGCGGCTGCGAATGGCAGGACAGCACCGTTTCGATTACCTGTGACAAGCGTGCAGTACACCGGCATTGTTATTATACATGAGCGCCATCAGCGCTGCCGAGCACTTAGTTGAAGATGCCTATCGTGCATGTTGGCCGCAACGATACGCACTGGCGCACTGGACGTGCTCCCTGCAGCTACCGATGCTTACCCGCTAGGCATTGCCGGTCTCGGTCGCCACGTTGCACAGACGCAGATCATTAGTCATTTTTGGAAAGATGGGTGGATCGCACATTAAGGCACTCGGAATATTCGAAAATTTTAAATACCTCATTTTCAAGTCGAATGTTGAAAATCCGCGAATATTCGAAACAGGGCTTGGAAAAAAAAAAGCGAATTTTGCCCAATTCAAGCCGCTATTCTTTCTATTCGGCTCATATAGAGCTACCCCACTTCCTCTTTGAGCCAAGCATTCGATGGGGAATGTAGGACAACCGATCGCAAGAGAGGGAGAGAGAGAGAGAGAGAAAGTAAACAATGAAAGGGAAAGACAGGGCGTTAACCAGACATGCATGTGCTTGACTACTCTATAAAGGGAAAAGGGTAATAGGAGATGATAAAAAAGGGGCAACGAAAGAAAACGAGGAGTGATGGTTCGCCAATAGCTCTCGACAATTATTTAAGCCAGAAAATGCAGGGCGTTTTGGAGGGTATTCACAGGGAATGGACGGTCCAAGGCCCCTTCCATGTAACGGCTTTTGGGCGTGTCCTCCTTCTGCAAAACCCAAGTTCACATGCCTTCATTCACCTGCCTCGCCTGAATAACAAGCAGTATGACACAGACGGTGCACTAAAACGTGCGAGGGCACTGCAGCGTACGGGACAGTTCGAGGCTGAGAGCGACGTGTGCTGCGAATATCTGCGAGTGTGTTTCAGATCTCGCTTCATTTGGTATACTGCCTGATCATCAGTGTCGACTGGAAGGCTCTGCTAGACAGCCTATAAAAACTAAATAAAAAGAAACGGGGGGAGGGGTACGGGTTTGCGAACACGTCTGTGCAACAGACGACTGTTCCCCAAACGACAGAAGACACTGCGCGAGGACGTCTCGCGCCTTCTACACGTATACCCACGCGCACAATACCTATGGACATTCGGATAGGAGAGTTGTGAACACTGACAGAGACAAACAGGTGCACCGATTTCCGGTGCAAATTTTCAGTAAAATGTTGAATTGCGGTGCGTGACATGTTAAAGTTATGTCGCGAAAAGCACGTCATAATTCCGTGCTGGCACTTCGGTATGCGCTGTAATTGCGTTATGTAGCTGCGAATGTCGTCTCTAAAGGTGGTGTTTTTCCTCGCGCAGGTATACCTACAAATATTACACCAATGGCACACAAACTTATGATGGTAGAAACACAAGTATGTGCATTACTTAGCCTTAACTTTTCCCATTTCAATCCGTGAGTACTGTACATACGTAGTTAAGCAGCCGGGCACTCCGGAAGAAATTGCGGATATACTATTCCCATGGCAACTGCCTCTAAACCCATAGAATCCTACGCTGAATCACCATTCCCGAACTACCATAACCTATAGTGCATAACCGACTGTTAGCATCAGGATGTCTTTAAAGCTATCCTATACCGTGTCGATCATTTCAAAATCTGCTCAGACATGGTATATACTCCGAGAGTTCCTTATGTCTATGTGCATTTGTCTGTCCGCTTATGACAACGGCACGATCCGACGAGTAAATTTGGAGGAAGATCAATGCACATAATTAGCCTTACTTCCGCTTTTCCCCCTCCCCAGTTTGGAGTACCAAAGCATAAAGCCCTGGTTCAGTGAGGCGCTGGCGTTGTTATCACGGAAGACCAGGACTGGTAGACGAGACGCACTCACATATCGCAAATCTTCCGTCTTTACACTCGCAGACTTTCCATCACTCATTTTACCGGACGGTGCAATTCAAATAATTATTCGGTGCATTATACGTGGCGCTGCCCCATCACGCGCTCAACTCTCTCGATACAGCACTGGCACGGAGGCCTGCGAAACGCCGGCCGTAACCTTGGGGCTTCGCGCCCGTTGTAGTACATCCGTGAGCCGAGGACGATGAGCCGCGTTACAAGTGCGCGCCTCCTGAAATCGAAGCACGCAATGCAGTTTGACGATAACAGTCCACCTGCGCTCTGAGCGATCAGGGGCGCCATCTGCTTCGGCGTCCGTTGAAGGGAGACGGCCCGCGGTCGCGTGTCTTCTTCGTTGATCGGCGCCGCCGGAAGAAGACCCGGCCGTCATTAGCTGGGTGCCGTGCAACGGGGAACAGCACGCTGGGAAAATGTGACTGAAAACGCGAACGGAAGCGCGGCAACGCGAGAGGAGTTCAGTGGACAGACAGCCGGCCGCTCCGATTGTTCGCAGAAACCGAGCAAAACGAGAAAAGGAAGTGCCGCTCCGTTCTCCCGGCGCACGTCGCAGTGTCGAGCGAGCGCTGGTGCCTCCGTGATTACATGCAACAGATGCCGTGAACCTCAGTGTTTCTCTCCTGAATCAATGTGCGAGCATAAAGTTACGTGACAAGTATTTGCAGAACGTTTATCGTGAAACGTAACTTCCGTTATACACACGGGCAGGCTTTCTGCTGCAGTCCTCCTTGCACGGTCGGTCGTTTTGAGGCCATTCCAAAGTGGCTCATCAGTCGATATTCTGTATGTTCGAGTGTTTTATTCATATAAAAATAGTAATTGACACAGCTATTAAAGCAGCGAGCTCTATTATTCATTCAAGATACAAAAGTCCGCTGTTGTAAGCAGACGAAGGTGTGAAAGTCAAGCAGTGAAAAAGTAAATGGTGAACAGACTAGCAGAAAAAAAAAAAAAAAGACACAATCTGTGCTGTATCAGGAGCACATAAAAATGAGTCATACATGTAAATTAACGTAACGTAAAATATCGATCAAAACTTAGAAACAAGTCCTCGTTTACGTTCGCAAACTTTCTCACAATGAGCACTAAGCGCGGCAACGTGGCCTCGGTGTGATGAAAGTTCATACATATTTACGAGGAGCTATAACACGAGCTGAATACCATTTGTTAAAATTTGTTAAACACTGCTTGTTACTTTATGCAGTCGTGAGCTTTACAAACGTCGGTTTCGATTATTTAAAATAATATTCGCTGCGAATGCTGCTTCACCATTGTACAGCACCGCAAACGAACGACGCATTATAAGAGGACGCAGGGATTTATACCCCCTCCCCCCAATCCCTAAACACCCTCCTAATAACCCACCAGTTGGATTCTCACCCCCCCCCCCCCCCCCCCCCAAACCGAAATTATGGATAAACCACTAAGAGGACGGTCAACAGACTGCCGTATTCTGTCCCCACCCCGTTCCACTACGCTAAAGTTAAAGAGCGTCAGCGTTTCGGTTTTGGACGTGCAAGCAACATTGCAAAACACGGGCAACCTTAATTTGAATGGAAGTCGCGTTAGCTCATGACAAGACCGCATGTATGTAGTAACCTGCTAAGAAAGAAAGCTACTGCAAGTGAAAGTGGAAGAATGCGAGGTAGGCAGAAGCGTGCCCTTTGTCCCGCCCGTCACACAGATTGAGGCAAACTGCGCGCGCGCATTTGCGCGCAACAACACTACCCAGCGTGTTCGCTGAATAATGCATCACGAGAAGTTCGCATTTCCCCGCTCTTCGAACATTTCGGCTCGTTCCCTCAGGGTCGCAACGAGCGGTGGCAGAGGTGGCACAGAAAAGCACTGCCCACACGCACGCGCGCTTCGCGGGTTACACCACACGCGTCGAGAAATAGGGCGTAACTCGCATGTAGGCACAGTACACTTGTCCCGTTTGCAGCGGCTATTACTAGGCAGCGCCGAATTTGCCCACAGGTTTCACGACGGCTGCCGCAGAAGGCTCTCCGCGTAATCCTTGGATCGTGTTCCGCTTCTTTTTTTTTTTCTTTTTTTCCTGTTTCACCTGATACAGTGTTCGAAAACGGTGGTATACCTGCGTGTAATGAGTCAAGGCCGATGTGTGGTAGGCGCGTGTTGCAATAAAATTTCTGCCTGTGGAACCATACAGCGCGCATCTCCACTGTCACACCAGGGGGGCGGCGAGGCCTTCCCGAATGTATACGAGGGTACGCGTGGAGCCACGTGTGGCTGCTTTCGTGAGGAAAACCGCTTCCGATGACTGCGGCAGCGTGGGTGACGAGAAAAAAAAAAAAAGAAAACACGGGCTTTCGTAACACTCTTGCCGCAGCTCCGCGGCACACTTGTCAGTAGTGTTTGTCGAGCACGATGTTATGTCCGCACCATCCGGTTCCGTTTTAGCGTTGTCCAGTGGTTCGTCTTGAAACTTACAACCCACGAAAAGGTGTGCTCAACGAAGACAAACGCGTGGACAGCACGAGACAGCCCCGCTCCATGCGTCCCATTCGCCACGCATGCGAAAGGGGTGCACACGCTCGCATATAACGGTTAGCATGTAGTATACAACATTATGAGCGTTTGACACAACAGACACGTAGACTTCCCTCCGCGAACCGTGCATTCGCTTTACGGATGATTCGTTACTTATTCGCCATTTATATACTGGGGCAATTGCTGGTGTGCAGACATGTGCGATCGACCTCGGACTCAGTTGCCCCGCTGCAACGTGCTCGACTCCCGAAGATTGTTTGACCCGACCAATAGGCCTTCCCTGGTCGCGTGTAAGTGCGCAAGTTCAGACTAAAGTCGGCAAAACGTTCTAGCACACTTAGTGGTATTGTAATTGTGGAGAAAGTAGAAAGGAATTAAAGTGGACGAAAAGACAAACCTGCCTTCGGTGGGAACTGAACCCACGACCTTCGGATGTCGCGTCCGATGCTCTACCAACTGAGCTACGAAGGCGGTCGTCCCCCCCCCCCCCCCCCCCCGTCCACTTTATGGTGTATTTATGTACGTATTATCCTGGGAGTGTTAGGCAGCGCCACTCGTGGCTAAGGCGGCGTGTGTGGAATACACTTTCTTGCCAGGAGGCGTCACGTAGAACGTGAACTTAGATGAGATGGCTGCTGCCCAATAAGCCCTCGCATGCTACCTAAGGCACCAAGTCTGCCGCAACGAGGCCCAAGCTATGAAATAACGAAAGGGAAGGGGTCAAGGGCTCGTTCTTTATTTGTTAGAAGCAACTTAATGAGCAAACAGACAATGAAGCCTAGGAAAGCATAGGGGAAGTTACTCGTGGTATTGTAATTGTGGAGAAAGTAGAAAGGAATTAAACTTTATGTAGTTCAGAAACACAGAGTCGGATAAAACTCATAGGTGTACTCCTGCTGCGAGAAGACAATACGCCCTTTGCTGGGAAGTTGACTGCAGTAAGGAGAATAGTGTAAAAAAATAGTAAAAAAATAGTAATAAAAAGAACACCGGCTTGTCACGGTTCATCCCTTTGTAACTTCAACAGGGCCTTAACACCATCCTCGTGTCCTTATGTACCTTAGTTCTCCGGACAACTCGAGTTATAAGGTCTAGCTTTTTTTACCGCACATAACGCACACGAATTATTCTGTCTAGAAAACTTCGTTCTCCAGAACTAACGGACTTGGGCGAAACAGCATGCAGACGAAACGGTGGAGAGGGGGGCTAGGACACGTACAGTCACGTGCTGACGTGTAGGCTTGCACGGCAAGATTGGATTAAGTTCTTTGGCAGACTCTGGATTATAACTCTCGCCGCTTGCAAATCTTTAACGTGCACCCAAGTTAAAGCATACGGGCCTTTTTGCACTTCGCGTGCATTCGAAATGCGCCTGCAGTTTAGCCGAGAATCGAACACACAATCTCGAGCTCAGCAGTGCAACAGCTGAGCAACGCTAACCTACCATGGCGGGTCCGGCAAAGCGAAAAAAGAAAAAAAAAAGAACTTTCACTATGCACCAATGGACGTTTAGTATATGAGCGACGAGTTACGTACGAGCCTCTGCACGTAACTCGGCTCGCTACTATCACCTGAAGGAACGGAAATTGCTTAAGCTGGCTCTTAACCCATGATTTCTCTTCCTTTATTTTTTCTTTTGCGTCACCATTTCAGTTTCTCTCACTTCTCGAGCAAAGCTTTTTCCACTGAATTCTCTCGTGTTATGTTCCCTATCTCATTACGAAATCAACGACGATGACCTCGGCCAAACACTATAGTACAGGTCGTCCGTTGCTCAATATGTTCTTCTGCCAGCGCAGCACTGAAGCAAAGACCTTAAAAAGTAACCTATACGAGGCTGCTTTAAACACTAACCAAACCAGCTTTCGCGTGCATTTAATTTCTTTTTCAGCAAATAGTGAGAAGAGACCGGTTATCTCTTATACATCTCTGATGAAGTTTGGATAGTTTATACTCGCAATCGGGCGCCAAACCGCTCATTACGTGACTCGTGCAGGTAATTATGATTATACAACGATTTACCAGGCTCATGCTGATAGCACTCACAGACGGCTGCATCTATAACCGAATCCAAATGGGAAGTTTTGCATGCCCTCCGGAGTTATGCGGAGCCAAACACCTATTCGTGGAGTCGTCTGTGGGTTGTTTTCACCTCTACACATATCTAAATAGTTGTTCAGGCAATTATGCGTATTGTCAGATATCTAAAGTGCTGCAACTCATGTGTTCAACCAGCATATGCCAAACCAGAGACGGACGCTGTACTGTATTTTATAGTATAGCTAGCGTAGGCAGGCAACCGCTGTCGGAGCGCGCAGCTCTCGTCCCATATGATATGTATGCTACCAAAACGGGTAGAAGTGAGAAAAAAAGAAAGAAAGAAGGTCTGCTTAGATCATAAAATTATTTTTTAAAAACCCCTCCACCACTTATTTCATAATCATAGGTTTATTATTGCCAGAAATAATGAAGGTTAAGTGCTTTTTCTTCTCATTTTGCGTCGAGGCCTCATCACCACTATACTATTTCAGTGTCGCTTCAGGAATTTTTAATTTTTGCTTCGTATTTTCGTCGCACTTCCGTACAACTTCACAAAATTTCCCGCTTTAAGTTTTTTACTACGTTACAACAAAAAAAAAATTAGAAAAGTCATATCATTCACCCGTGAAATATTAGGCAGGCCAGAGAAGACAGCGTGAAAGTATATGACATCACGGTGTGCTGTTTTTTTCAGTTGCGTTAACACGTCGTTATTAGTACGTAATGTACATCCGCTTATTTTACGAAGGTTTCCTTGGCCATTTCATCACTGTGGTGCCTTCGAACGGTAATAACCTACAAAATGGCGTCTGTACCCGTTACCAATTTTTGTTTTTGTTTTGTATTGTTTTGTTCTTTTTTTTGCGCCTTTTGTGGCTTACCATGCAAGCGTCTTCGCATGGAAAGAGTGGCATGTTGGTATTGGAGAAATTAAATTGACTACTACAGCTGAAGTAATTGCCTCTTGATTTCTATCTATAGCTAATCAGCAGGACAAAGTGTTTTTGAAGTTCCCGCATGTCACGTGACAATACGAGCGGCTTTAGTAAGGTATCTGTTGTAATTTCATTTATTTATTTATTTATTTATTTATTTATTTATTTACTTGATACCCTAAGGCCCGAAAGCGTTACGTGGTGGGGGGGGAGTCAATTTGTAATCATGAATATAATCACAATGTAGGTAAAATGCAGTAATTAAAAAGCAAAATAAAATGTCAAAAACGATAATAGTTCAGCAATAACAAAGATATATTGATACGAGGGAGAGTGACAAGGAAGGAAAGTAAAAATGCAAGAAAAGGAGTCAGCATAGCACAGAATAAATAAATTAACAATACCATCAGGAAGGAGTATAACTTTTCAGCTTTGATCAGTTTTTATTATGATGACAATCAGGCACCTCATGGAATAACACATGCATACAAAACGGTTAACTAATCAAAAACGTCACCACGTTCGAGAAACGAGTGCAGCACTCACTGAAAAGATTGAATATCGTTGATAGTCGCAATGTTACATGGAAGTGAATTACATTGATCTGTTGCTAGAACAATAGGTGTATCGCGGTATTTATCAGTATGAGAAAACTTTACGCGCATGGTCTAACCTATAGGCGAGGTACCTGTGGTGCGCTGGAATAATAAGATATCGCCGAAATGACTTCCTGCTAATCGTATACAAATAAATCTTCTGCGCATGGAAATTAAAGGCGTACTGAGAGTGAACACATGTATTCTCTCTCCTTATTCCTTGCTTTCCTCTTACCATCGTTCGTCCATATATTTCGATCCCGTTGTCTCTCCTCCGGTGCAAAGCAGATAGCTAGAAAGCACCAGCTCAGGCTGAACTATATACACAAGCCTTTTCTGTAATTATGCAAACCCTGTTCCACTTCAGCAGATAGATCATCCTTGTACTTCGAATGCACTGATAGCTGTGGGGAAGTTTGCCGATCGGTTGTCTAGTTGTCCAAAACTCCACTCAAAAGATGTAGTTTCACAGTTTAGTTCTGTGGAATGTGAGCAGCAAGAAAAATATTTCTTTTTGTAAATTTTTATCCTGTTTCGACTTAGTTCCTGTTATACCAGCAATATTATTAAGGTAAAAAAAAAGAGCTAAAGGCGCGATCCTTGGCCGTGGGAACGAGCCAATGAAATTTCAGCAATTTATCGCTATATCCTAGCCTTATCTTTTTCTTGTTTTGTTTTCTTGTGGCCAATGTCAGTGTGGTAAGATCAACACCAGCGGACTGGTGTGGCCTTTGTTTTCCGCAGAGCAGCTCGTATATGCTTCGTTCAGAGTCAGAGTATCAGTCAGAAGTTGTTTTATTTAGGCAATAAATGAATCACGAAAATTTGTGCATACAGAAGAAGATCCCATAGTCAAAGATTTGATCCGGACGTCCTATAGTACTGAATGTAGAACGATTAACTGAAACAGCAAGTAGCAGAAAACAGGCAATATAAAAGACATCGCAGGCAAAATGAAATATTCGACAAAAGAAAAAGAACAGCAAAAATCAGCAACAACAAAAAAAGAAACAAAAGCTATAATTATACAGGATAAAAGCTAAGGAAATTCAAAATTCCTAACGCGTTTTCGGATGTTTACAGTGTGAAAATAGCAGAAATAAACGAAAAAGAGAAAAAAGAAAAGTCACATCAATTTCCAGCAATCTAAAACACCTCAAGAGAAGTTTTGAGGGCAAAAGGCTATGAACAGATGTGATAGGAAACGAGGGTAAAAGAGGAGAGGAGAAACCTTATTGTCCAAAAGGAAAAGAGTAAAGGGGAATAGATAAGAGGTAGCCACAATTATGCTGAATGTGACATGTTCGTTAATGTTCCGTACATTATCAACAACGCTGTGCAATATAGGTTTAGTATGCTGATAGTCCAACATAACGGTCTCAAAACGAGAAAGATATATTCTCTTGATCGGAACACCTGAATGCCTGAAAAATTACTACGACGTCCCACTTAAAGCGTTCTTTAAAGCATTTTGCTGAGCCAGTTGGAATTCGCACTTCTGATGCATTTCCAGCGCTAGACGGAGTAAGAAAGAAGTGAGGAAAAGAACGGCAACGGATAGGCAGAACGCGTGGTCTTCAAGTGA
The DNA here is from genome assembly GCA_013339685.2 of Hyalomma asiaticum. Lineage (NCBI taxonomy): Eukaryota > Metazoa > Arthropoda > Arachnida > Ixodida > Ixodidae > Hyalomma > Hyalomma asiaticum. The sequence continues at coordinate 313,641,871 of CM023481.1, forward strand.
ATTCCAGTTGAAGTTCTTCCTATCTGTTGCCTCTCTTCCACTCGCTTTTTTTTTCTTTTTTCTCACCTGGGTTAAGCACTGTAAATGCATCAGAAGTACGACGTTTCAGTAATTTCTTTGCTAGAGTGGTTTCCCTTACCCAGCCGCAACTTCCGTAAATGTCCCGCAAAAAAAAAAAAAAAAAATGTAGATGCTTGCAATTCCAACCCAAAATCTTTTACCTTGCTGGTTTATTCGTTCATTTCTGACCTGTCGATGCTCGTTCCAGAAGAACTGAGGAGCCTGGTCACTTCTTTGCCGGAATCAAACACCCTGATTCGAATACTTCGAATGTCCCGTCATGCTGGCTTCTTTACGTCATATCTATTATGTTAATTAGCCGCGCACTATGTGTCATTTTCACCCGAAATACGACAAGGAGGTGCTACACGATTGTCCATGTGTTCGGGCGTAGTGGTTGTTTTCGGCGTTTTATACGCAATGTCATCCGCAACTGTATGCAGCGGTGTGGCTACATGTATGCGAAAGGCACATGGGGTCGATTTTACGCCGACTGGTGCAAACGCTCCCCTCCGCGAAATGTTTGATCGTGCCTGCGTTCTTAACACGCACTTCTTAAACATACAACGCGTTCTTAACACGTTCTTAAACATACAACACACAAAACATGATGACGTCCGTTTCACGCAATACAGCGTACGTTTCGTGTGTGCTGTTCCGAGGCACGTTATATGAACTTTTTTTTAAAGCATGGGGTCCTACTGGTATCTGAGACGGGGATCGCCCTCGTCGGGGAGTACAAGAGCACTGGAAGAGCCGATTAAGTACGGTATACGCAGCTGCCACGGCACAGAGTGTGTGCCTTAAGATCAATGTCGAGCTTCGCATGGTAAGAAAAAATTTCACTAGGTGAATTCAATAGGTGAATCGTGCAGGATGCACAGAACAGCTGTTTTGTAAGTGAATTAGAAAAATGTGTTACCTCAGTACTCACTGTCACATGTAATAATAATAATAATAATAATAATAATAATAATAATAATAATAATAATAATAATAATAATAATAATAAACCCTAGATTTTATGGCCAGTGCACGACGAAGGTCTCCCTCAACGGTCTCCATTCTGGCCTGTCCTGCGCCCTGCGCGAGCTGATGATTCCCATTTTATTGCTGCAATTCTTTTAAAAAATTTCATCCCCCATCCTATACTTTGTCTTCAAAGGCTATAACTTGGCACTATTAACTTAAGAAACGCTGCCAGCCGCCCTGTGTTTTTATAATTGTTACGAATTCTGTGCTGGCTGCCTTCAAGGCTCAAGCCGCAGCTTCTCCGCAGCTGCGTGTTCTTTTCCCCTGCAGAGATAGAGTAGACAGGTCGGAGGTTTGAGAGGGGGAGCATGGTTGACAGGCATGGAGATGCCCCGTGAGTCGGGGTGTTCGGTAGTTCCACGTGGGGGGCGGAGACAGCGGAGAGCATGTACAAGCCGCCGTCACAACGTGTTTCCGGTTAGGGTGGGAGACGGCCGACCACAGTGCCGCAGAGCGCCCGCTCCTCGGACATCGGTCGCCCACCGCGAAGTCGTGTCTCCCGGTCTCGAGACGCTTCGCATCATCTGTAACGATTACCGGTCCGTGGCGTATAGCGCCGGCTCATCACCAATTCCATCCGCGCAGGCATCAGCCAGTAACAACGACGCCCTGCCGAGGCGACGGCTGTCCCGATGCGGAGCGGGTGGTGCAATATGCGTGCTGGTGCATACGTGCCACGAGTGTCCCGCGTGCGTTAATCATAGTTCGAGCTGCTTGCCAATGACAGAAAAAGGAGCACCGAGCAGAGGTCAGCGAACGACTTCATTCAAACGCAGAGCAACTCGGTCACGTTCCTTGTTCGGTGAATTCAGGCGTCCCGACCATGCTCGTATGCGGTAAATCCACGCGCGCACTTCTTGACGTTCAGCGCTGGGACCGCGATGTACACCTGGAGTTTAACTTTGCTTCGATGGGTTGTGCTAATATAAATAGCCCTCCTTCTGTCCTTTACTTATCGTCACTGCGTAATTGCATCGGTTATCGCTTCGCATATACATGCCCAAAACGTGCAACTGTAGCTATAATGTCTCGGAAACAGTTTATCTTGGGGCTATTATGCGCTATCACCAGCAAGACGGTATAGCTCCGAGTTACCTCTTTTACACCTCTACAACAATACCAAGTCTAAAGGGCACAAGAAGCGTATAATCGCGCGAGGTAAAACTAACCGCTAGGTACAACTACGAGAGTCTTGTGACTTGTGACCTGTCGCCACAAGTAGATGACTCACAGGAAGTCGTCCGTAAGTGGCTTTACCTCCCCCTCCCCCTTTTCCTGTCACCGCGGATTTATATCCGAAGTTTCTTTTTATTTCTTTCTTTTTATTCTCCTTTCTATTCTTTTTTTTCTCGTTATTCTACGTCAGCGAAGGAATAGCCAGTGGCCTCTAGAGGTGCCAATGTCTGCTTGCATTACATATGCGTGAAGTCTCACTGGTACGATCTAGCTTAATGCTTTTTTTTTCTAGGGGAGGGGGTGGGGGGTGTCGCAGTATGCATTTATATCTGCCCGGGCGACGCTCTTTAGGCGCAATGTATTATCATAAAGCTGACACGATTTTCGGGTGATACGTTTTATTTTTCTGTCCTCGTGGGGACAGTATCAGCGAGATCCAGCTATAGTAGTTTTAAAAAGTGATTCATCGGAGCACTTCACAGAGTTTTAGTGTCATCTTCTTGCTCTTAATTACGGGAGAGCATCGAGCTTCCTGACGTCTTGTATCCAGATGAAAACGCGCTTATACCAACCTTTGAAATTCCAAGGTGCTTACCTGAACCAGACAGGAGCACGAATTCTCTAGTCGGAATAAAATTTGCCCCTTCGGGGTCATGTTAACGCTCGGGCTGAGCCGAGGGAGCGTTGGGGAGGGACGCGTGCATCCAGATGACTGCGGGGAGGCTGACTCAGCCCGGCCAAGTGGGCCATACGCATGTAAAGGTTGTCGGGTCGGGTTGACTGTGCGCAGGAACATTTTTTGCGGGGAAGCTTTGCTCACTTCCTCAATATTCTTGTCCCGATGCTAGGCGGGGCCCCCCTCTAATCTGAGCCGTCTGAAGGCGCAGATGATGTAAAGGCGGTTCGGTATGGCTGTGTCATCCCGGCATCTGACTCAATCTACTCCCGTCGCGCTCATGTATACAAACATGACTTTGGACTCGGCAATTAACGGATCGAGTCAGAAGTCGAGCTGACCCCGTCCGACCAAACTGCGTTTATACGCATACATGTCCAAGCGGGTTGAAACAAACTTACCTCAATACTCGCTTCGCCCAACTCTTCAGCAAGCCTCTTCTCCGAACCGTACCTTCTCCGGATTTCAGCATCGGCTGCCACCGGGTCGTCATACCTTGCCACTGAGAAGCAGCGAAGGCGGGGCGTGACCTCCTCTCTTCGAGGGCGGAGACAACGTCGTCATTGGACTCTTTTGTACATAGTGATGTATATAATACGAGCGCAGACAAGCGCAGAGCCCCGATCATCATGATGTAAAATAAACCATCTCTCTTCTTCCTCTTCTGAATCGTCATCGTCTCCGTGTCAACTTCGCACTCCGGCAACCTTCCCTTGGAGTCGGGATGGGTCAAACGTCGACCTAGTAGCGGTGGATCCTAGGACCGACGGCCCGACTCCTGTGACCCCACCAGGATCCCAATAATGTCCAAGTGGGTTGGAACAAACTTGCCTCGATACTCGCTTGGCCCAACCCTGCTGGCGTCATGTCCGACGGCCACCTTTTGGCCCGACTATAGCGCATCCGAATTTACTGGGGTTGTTGCAAAGGTACAGCGAGAGATGGTTGGTGAAGAAATTGGCCCTGATTTTTTTCCACAGTCACGTATACTAGCTGCTTCGGAAGCTTGGCAGAAACACGAAACAGCTGAGGTACTTTTGATGGTCACACTTTCCTGGAGCCCGAAACACGAGTGATGAGGCCCGTACTGCCGTGCATTTCAATATACACTCAAAATTTATTAATGAGAAACAGTGAGATGACGCCTACAATGTGTCCCATGAAATCACATACTCATACGAGTAACACTAGCTTTATTCAAAAGACCTCAAGCCTGCCTTGTTTTTTAGATGCGAGAGCATCTTATGCTCGGGACAGTGTCCGTTCTGCGGCGTCCGCACCCATACTGCGCATGCGCACCTCTCCCTCATTCTCCTCTCCTACGCAGGTGTGCGCTGTCCTCCACTCTCCCCTTCTACGCCACAGGTGCGGCGCAGCAAATCATTTCATATAACTCTCTCTCTCTCTCACTCACTCTCTCTAAGGGTACGCCGGTAGGCGGCGCAAGTGCCGCGGCGCAGTATAAAGCGCGCGTTCGCTATGCTTCCGTCATTCTTTCTGTGCAAGGATGTGCGAAACGCCATGAACAACGTCAACGTCGTACATTCTCTCACTCTACCTTTAATTGGGTTGTGTTGCCATGTGAAACGAAACGGAAACTCGATGCGCACCCCCCGCGATGCTTTCGCCTCCCACCATGGTTGCCCGTAGAGGGAGACGGTGTGTTTTTTTTTTTTTGTCTGCTCCACGTGGTTGTGTGTTTTGGCATAAGCAGCCTTGGTGCGGACCCGTGTATATATACCCTCGGTAATGGCAACAAGAAATGCTTGCCCGTGTCGAACGGAGGCCCCGGGATTCATGAGGAGGAATACCCAGACTCCGGTTGTTGGAAGCCATGACTGGCCCACTTTGCTCATCTTTTTTTGTGCGTGAAGTCTTTTTCGAGTCGGAACAGGCTGACATGCCATTTGCTTGCCTGTTGGCCGCGCTGTTGATTACTTGCCGTGTAAGTGACCACAACTAGTACCAACCAACACACTGCAGGGGAAACCGGGAACGGTGTCTGCGTAAATGCCATGACGATGTTAGTTAATAAAAAAGCCCCTTACCAGCACCGCATGATGTGCAGCGTTTATGGCGCGTGTGTCAGTGATGGCTAAAGAGCGCCAATAAATGAAATTTTCAGTCGTGGTGCAGTGAACGACAGCGTACGTGGCTGTATAGGGGCCTAGGAGACCCGCTGTAAACAGCATAAATCTTGTAAAAATTAAAACTCTATAGCGTGTAATTAATGAACGTTATATTACTGAACAGAACAGAGTTCTTTCCCAAAAAGCTATCGAACGGTAGACGTTCTTGACAGCGGGGGCGCGGAAGCGCGGTTGCGATGTCGAGATGTTATGTCGCGAGAACATAAGTGGTGAGCTTTTCTGGTCGTGTATTTCAGATATAAGGCAGCTATTACACGTTTCCGTCGCCTGGAATGAATAAGCATTCACTCCGGCATTGCGTACATAGAAAACGGAAGCAAGGCGGGCCTTCTGTTCTATCGCTCGCACTAGAGTTGCCACCTGTTGAGACTCCTTTTTACGTAAACAGGCCGCGGGAGGCTCAATCCACTGGCATTACACGCGCACAGTTGCCGTTTTTTTTTGGTACCTCAGGCAGGGATTTCAAATTTACACGGGGTCATTCTGAGCGATGGGCGCGGTGGGCGGCTAAAAGGAGCGGAGGGTGGTATTTACGCCTCCGCCCACCGTGGAGAGAACCCTGATCCTGACGTATTCACAGAATATACGTTAGGAATACATTAAATGCGCACTATTTACCAGCACAATTTCTTACAACGCTTACTATCGGGGGAATGAAGGCTGTCCGTGTAAGTCCTTGCGATGGCAGAAGCATCCGCTGGCCGAAGGGGGGCAGGTAGATTCGCAAAAAAAGAAAGAAAGAAAAAGAACATTACTTGCGGTGTAAACTGCAAACTTGAAACAACAGCTAGAAACAGCAAATTAGTGCTGGAGTTGGAGAAGACACATTGGAGTTCATTAAGGATCAAATAACTAAACTTCCTAAGAAAATGCACGATGTTTCAATCACTTCGTGAAAATAACTAACGAACCACGCTGCATGCGGGTACGCGACTTGTGCTAACTGATCGCCAGCGCCCAGAACAATATGTTACCAACAGGCAACTTCAGCCAGACAGAAGTCCTGGAATATATCAGCTGTAGGCGGCTTGATTTATTTTTATAGGCTGTCCAGCCTGTCAATCGTCATAGGTGAGCGAGGCTTCTCCTCTCCTCCATATGGTGCTGCCGAGGGCTGCAGCAGCGCTGCGGCAGCGCTGGACTCTGCAGGCGGTAACAGGGAAGTACGTCAGTGACTTTTGCGACAGTGGGTCACTGAGTACACAAGTTAAGCGGTGCAATCTTCCCTTGCTAGTGGAAAGTCCTCTTCTCGGGTGTTGCATCTTCAATTTAGTCCCAAGCAAGAAGGGGATAATCGTGACTTACTGTACGTCACGGGAGTTCGCTGTTTTAGAAGTCCCTTCCAGAGTCAACAGTTACTGTCAGCTGACTAAAGTTTGCAGCACTCTGGTCAAATGCGACAAGTTTACCACATGGCGCAAAATAATATTCGGCCGGGCAGCTGGAAAACATTGCGTCAAACACTCGCTGGCACTTGAGTAAACGTCTAATGTCCACCATTTGGGATCACTTACACAATGTGCAACAGGTGGGTAGCGGGCGATTGGGAGTGATCACAATCTCATCCCTTATGGTACCACGTTTCGCCTGGATGCTGCGGCCAGCAGAAGGAGCAGTACTCCGCTGTCAGCATGAGAAGGCAACACAAAACAGCAGCTCTGCACCTGAAAAGGACGCAGCGAACTTGCTAGAAACCTCCAGAGATGAGCCAGCGATGAGAGGCGAGTGAACTGGGTCACACAAAAGCGCAATACCACAACGTACTTTACCAGCAGCTTCGAAAAGACCGTGTGTATATGTATATATATATTTTTGCATGATCCGTCTGCTTCTACAAAAACCCAGCCACTTCCCGACTGGTTTGCAAGCACCGCCGGGTCTTCAGGTACTCGGGCTTGCTTTTATCTAAATTGGCGCGAACGCTGCCCCTATGTTCAAGCCACGAAGTTCCGGGAATCGTTAGTGCTACGTTGTCAACCGGAAGCAGTCACTCTCACACCTGAGTTTTTATATGAATTAAACGACGTCGTGCGCTTGCTCGTTTTGATAAAGATGTAGACGACTAGCCGGTACTTGCAGCCGAGCCTGCAGCCTTCAGCCTCAGTGCCACACTGTGCTCCGTGGAATGTTTTTGATCTCCAAAAGTTGGGCGACGCCGTCCTCTCTTCTGCTTGGTGTCTCCTGCTTGGAGAGGCCGGGAGCTCGCAGGGCAAATCGGTGACAGAGGTTGTTGCCTCTCTTACCGGGTGGGTAATACCATGAACGCTTATGGTCCGTTTCGATACTCGTCGAGGTCTGTGAAGCCTTGAATTATGATCATAACAGTGCTTACACGCTGAGATTTTCCTGAAGCAACTTATTCTCGTTCTGATATGCAGAAAATGAAGGAAGTAATGAAGATCTGCGTACTTGATTGACTATCCTTATAAGATAGATAATCATACACCAAACTTGGTTTCGAGTTCAATTACCTGGCAACGAAAAAACTATGCTGCGCCATTCTAAACACGCAGGAATGACTCGCATGACTGGTGTCTCCGACTTTCAATGCAGTGAAAGTTTCTTAAAGGGACACTACAGAGAAACAATGAATCAGTTTGAACAGACAGAGTATTATTTGAGCACTCTATCGTGATTGACTTCGCCACCACAGGTTGAGTATTAAAAGAGAAAAGGAAAGTTAAAGTTTTGATCTTGACTTTCCCGCCAAACCATAGTCACCAGAACGTAAGCACGACGTCACAAATTTCAAACTGTTTCCTTAGGATGTTGACCACATTAGCTCAATGAAATTTGATGAAACTTACTACGTTAAGTCTTTTGCCCCCCCCCCCCCCCTCCCCACGACACAACTCAATTCATTGTAGCGGAAAATAATTTTGTGGGCCACAGAAGAAATCTTCAAAATTTATGACGTCACAGCGAGTTGGCGCGGGAACGTGAAGGCGGTGCCGATCGCCACCTGTATTTTATTTTTGTGCATTTTCTCGCTCACTAAGCGTTCTCTCGTGGCAATGGTGCTGCTGTTGGTATTGTCAAAAGGTTATTTAGTAATGCGCCAGAAATCGTTTCGCTCTTAAGTGTCCTAAGGCAGTGTCCGGCCGCTTGAGTGGTGGAGTGGTCTACATTTCGGCGAGAGGGTCTACAAGGTGGTATGACACCGTGGGAGGATGATGTTGCAGTCCGTATCGGTCAAGATATATCCAAAGTGCGGCCGGAATCTTATGCGGAATGGAAGCTCTCGCAATAAAGGTGCATAAATCTGCCTCAGTTTAGAAAAAAAAAAAAGACGTCATGCTTTTCAAGGGAGCGTGGAGGCAGCCTTTGTTTCACTGCAATGGCACGACGAGCATGATCAGGGTCAGGGATGGTGTGTAACGTGAAAAGTTGGCTTGCAATCTTCAAAGGCATTCCGTATGGACATGCTGGACCTGAGTGTGCTAGAAAATGGGTTTTCACCAGTGTATAAAAATAATTTTCGAAACTCAAGCAAGGCCCCCTCGTCTCCCTATAACCTTCCCCACACGGCTTCCCTTACGGACGTCCATGCGAGGAATGAGCTAGCGTTCAGGAAGTTGTAAATATATCGGTTACGACAGCCTAGCAATGACCATGCGCTGTATATATGCGATTTGTCCAGACGCTGTCATTCGGCTCCGGACACCTCAGATATTCCGCAGTGATCATCTTCATCGATACAGATCTCGTGTTCTCTGCGTTCTCTGTGCGCAGAAAGTGGCTGCGCTCGTTTGTACGTTTGGGAGACGATTTTTGGGAAACTCACAAAGCTGAAGAATAACACGCGCTGCTATTAGACGAACACGCAACAGCCGAACGATTTCAACTCGGGGCGATTCCCGTACAGAAAACCGCCTGCGCTTGGAGGGACCGTCTTGGAGAACACGCTCTGTGGCGAGTGCATGGTAAGCGTCTTCTACGCCAGGGGGCCGGCATAGGAACCGAGAGGCCATTTCCTGCAGACCCGTGCCCGATGTGCGAGGACTGCGGTTCCGGGGGGGGGGATTACGCCAGCGGGCGCACTCAGCTGGCGCCCCACCAGGAAGAAGAAGAGCGTAGGAAGGGGTTCTTCCTCTGCGAAATTTTCGCCTCCCCTTTCGCGCTCGAATGCCTCGGCGGAACGTGGCAGACGCCCAAACTGGGCCAGGCGCGCCCACCGCCCGCGAAGAGACGGGCAGCCGAGGTGGCAAACGAAAGTGTATCACCCAGATTTCGCCGCGGACGCGCCCGACCGCATAAACGATGCGCGCCTTGGCGGGGCGCTGCATCGCCCGTCGCGGCACGCGTCCTTGATGGGCCTATTTTTGCCGCGGTGAGAAAAAAAAAAAAGGAGAGAGTCCGGCGCGGAGAAAGTAAACACGCCCCGCCAGCCGGGCGAGCGATGGGCCGCGCGAAGCAACGAGAGCGAGAAGCGGAAAACGCGTGTCCGGAGTTGGGGGGGGCCACATACCTGCGATGAACCATCAACGGGGGCCGCGACGCCAAGTGCCGCATCAGGAAACGCACTTCACGCTCACTACGCAGACAGCCTTTCATTGACTGACAAGCTTCTTATTATTATTATTATTATTATTATTATTATTATTATTATTATTATTATTATTATTATTATTACACAACCGGCTGGGCCTCGTACAGGACAGAGGAACCGCCACAGCGAAATGATTGACGGGGGGCGGCGGAAAGTGCAATACGCGGAAGCTGGATTGGTGTTCTCGGGCGAAATTTATCAGGAGCATCCCTTTGGGCATCTCTTTGAGCGAAGTCAGCGGAAGCAACGACCGTAGCTCGAATCACTTAAGGGTGAAAGCATACGTTAATATGTGATCGATCCGAGCGCACCAGTTGCGTCATTGTTGATCGGCCGGAAAACGCGCTGATATGGGTGCCCCAGACACGTTGTTCGCACTCATCTCCGCGAACGATAAGATACTGGCGGCACATCCGTCCTTCGGAGATGATTGGTGCCATTAATGCGCTTCGCAAGTTATTTCGCGATCACTGTGTAATTAACAATAGGGCTTAATATCTATCGTCGTCATCGCCATCATTATCATCCTATTTTAGGTCCACCGCACGACGAAGGCCTCTCTCCCAACGATTTCCAATTTGCTCATCCTGAGCGAGTTGGTTCCACTTCATGCCCGCGAACTTCTTAATTTCATCGCTCCATCGAACCTTTTCGATTACTCTGTTGCGTTTTCCCTCTCTTGGTATCTATTCCGTCGCTCTTACAGTCCATCTGCATGACATGTCCTGCATGCGCAGGTCCACTTCTTTCCTTTAATTGATATAATAATATCAGCTACTCCTGTCCGTTCCCTGATCCATTCCGCTCGTTGTTTATGTCTCAGCGTTACACCTATCATTTTTTACCCATTTATTGTTGTTTTGTGGGGTTTTACGTCCCAAAACCAGTTCTGATTATGAGAGACGCCGTAGTGGAGGGCTCCGGAAATTTCGACCACCTGGGGTTCTCACACGGGCCTCAGCATTTCGCCTCCATCGAAATGCAGCCGCCGCGGCCGGGATTCGATCCCGCGACCCTCGGATCAGCAGCCGAGTACCTTAGCCACTAGACCACCGTGGCGGGGCTTTACCCATTTATTATTATAAGTTTGCGTCTAATTATATATGCGGTTTATATATAGCGGCGATTATTACGAAGAGCAGCACAAAGCCCAGCGATACCTACCGCAAAACCATATTGCCTTCTATTCAATGACCAAGGTTACAATTAGATGCGACGCTGCTAGTTCCCATATCTTTCTGCAATATTTTTTGTTCCCTGAATGAAGAGAGATGTAATTTTGGGTGATATACTTTATCCTTTTACAGTTTAGTTAGTGTCGCCCTTTAGTGATTCTTCTAAGCTTGTAGCTAAATGAAGTGTAGGTTGCGCCTGGCCTCTTATAAGCCCATCTGAAAACGCAATGTATGTGGTGGTAGCGCACGAGCCACTTGCTCTAGTCTCTTTTTGCAAGTCTGTTCCGCGCGCGCGCGCGCGCGCGCGTGTGTGTGTGTGTGTAGTGCGCGCGCTATAAATGTAATATTTAATTTTTATTTATTTGCTCGACAGCTCAATGATTAAGTGACAATATTTTTATTGTGGCAGTAAAGAGCCAGTAATAGTCATCAGTTAGCCACCATTAGTCAGCGTTATAAACTAGGGCAGTTCAATCCGGTTAGAAATCGCAATCCGTTTGATATGTAGAAATTGCAAGAAGCAGAGGGAGACCTTGTCTTAAAAAATAAAATCGCGCGTTCGGTATCGTGCGCTTCAAATTAATTAATTCATTAATTAATTTTTGCAACAATTTCAACAGAAAGTTGCTTCTTTACGAGGCATTGGACTATAGCTTTTCTGTGGCGCTTCAAGAGTTCGAAACGACACTGTTACAGTGAGATAGCGAGAAGCCACGCATTTTATAGACAAATAAAGAGCTGTATCTGTAAGAGGCGCGACTGAACGAGAACATCATGACAAGGGTGTGCGATAAATTTGGTAAACCTATTCGTGAGCTCTGTTAGCATAGATATTAGCCTCGAGGGCCACCACTGGAGAGACCTGTGACGTAGTGACGTAGTAAACGGCATCACGTGACTTGCTTTTCCGCCGCTCGCGCAGCTCGCTCGCTTTCATTGTTTTCATCCCGAAGGTGGCTATTTTGATTCTCGCTTTTGAGCGTGGAATACTGCTCGCCGCTACAGAAATGGGCGTATTCGACCATGCTTGTAGTTTTCAGGCGTGCCTTAAAACGAAGCGGCTGAAGAAACTGCGAATCGGAAAACAGCCAAGTGTTCGTTTTCGGATGCATAGCAAGCATCATTTCGCGATGTAGACATTTTGCGTGTGGCACTGGAGCTAAAATATTTAGTGAGTACGGCATGAACTTTCTCGGACTGCAGGCATTCGAATTTACATTGGTTATTCTCACCTGTAGAAGAACGGTGTCTTGTTTCCGAAGCAGTCCATTGCAAAGCATGACAGGGTGTTTTGATTTTGTAATCTGTCAAGATGCCGTGCGCAAAGATGCATGCGCGCGCACGGCGAAACCGCATATTGAGGTGGAAGTTCTACATATCGGCACCTGTGATAAATAATCGTCGTGGCACTCTCGAAAGTGCCAAATCGCACACGCCGCGACAAATGCTGCGCACCGCATTGCTACGTTTATGAAAGGTAATGTAACTTTAATTGCCAATTATAAAGGCTTGATATATATCGCCTGTTCTATTATCACACGAACTATGGTGAAGGGATAAGACATGACGTGAATCAAGCACTGCGCGCTGTCAACGTGAATCGTAATGTTATGTATACCTTCGCCTATACGCAGGTGTTTTAACATTGGGAGGCTATGGAAGGCACAATAAGACCGTCCCCATATTTCCGGCACATGGTTGTTTTTAGTCTGAAAGACTTCTATCGGGCACATTATACCTTTCATCACGTTAGTGTACGCACACAGCTACTAGCGCAGGTGTTTCCGACTGAAATAGCCACGTGCCAATTACGACGGCACGGTACTAGCGTACTGAAAGCAGGAGAACCACCACCGATTAAACGCCCTGATTTCGCGCATTCTCTAGTGACTCAATAAGCATAAATGTACGCGGGAAGTGTGTGTACTTGCAGTGACCGTTAACTCAATACATTTCGTGATAGGTCACCTTTTACGCGAGTGGCCTCTTCGCGTTTTCGCCGCTCCACAAGCACACCTTCTGACAAGGGTGTACGACGCGGCGATACCGTATATGTTCGCTCGCTGAAGAAATTCGCTGGCGTGTACACCGGGTTGTCAAGTTTGTAGCTAAGACGCGCACATACAACGCTTGCAACACGAACACAATTGTGAGTGATCTGGCTGAACCACTAGAGACGTTGTAAACTTCGTAGACGGCATATCACGTGATGTCGTTTCCTATACGTCAAGGAGAGGTTCCGACAGATGACGCCGCGGTATGTCCTTGAGGTCGATATCTCTATAGAATGGACTTTAGAACGGGGATTTGTTGTTGCCGAGAGGCGCGGGTGTACAGTGCTTGGGTGAGTTTGCATTCTAGTCTTCGCTCATCGGTATTTCATCGCGACAGTAATAGAACAGCCGCTCCTTGCCGTTTCGTGATTTCGTTATGCAGTGTTCATCGTACGAAATAATATAGTCTTTGTCAAAAGTATGCGCACTAGTCTAAGCGGCCTCCTGTTGCACTCCGTAAGTTACCACGCCTGCACTGTTGCACGGGGAAGAGCTCTGTTTCTTGCAGTGCAGAGATTTAATGGTTTGAGTGCGTTGGGAGGGACATGGGTCGGGAACTGCATAATGCCGCCTGAAAACGTATGATGAGAGCAGGGGTATATAGCTCGCCGCTTCACAAACGGTACGTGCGAACGTTTTATAACTGATCTTCGACTAAATCTCTTCCTGTGCCCGTTTCTAGAAGTCCGCGAAGCTATAAAAGCGTGCAAATCGCCAGGCGAGAACACAAAGAATCATTCCAGCCGCAGCCTTGGAAAAAAAAGAAAAGAAAAATGGAAAGAAAGAGCTCGCGAGATAAAACTCAGCCGGTTCGCCGCAGGCACTCCAGAACGCGTGCGAGACCGTGTCAGGCGTCGGGAGGAGCCGTAAACAGTAATACGATTTACGCAACGAAGGGGTGAATAGCCCGAGCGCATTTCTCTACCGGCATTAAAAGAACAAAGGGGAAACGGGGTGGGAACGAGAGAACTCGACCTTTCTGTCCCGTGTTGCATTTGTTTATTTCTCTCACACTTGCAGCGTCATCTCACGAGCGTTCCTTTGTCTTGTCTTTTTCAGATGGAAATAGGCCTGAGCGAGCCCTGCATGCCAAAGGAATGGTGGCCGAACCGAGTAAATACCCTCTTTCTCACCTATTCTCGCCGTCTCCACCGCGGTGGTCCGAGCTGGGCGAGCCGCCACGACACGGGAGGCTCGCGCCCACCGAATGGGCGGGTCGTGACAGTCACCGCGAATGCGGCGGGGCCAAAAGGTCCCGGAGCCCGTCTCCTTGGCGAGGTCGCGACCCTGCCGCAGCGCGGCACTGAACTCGGGCGCAGCCAAGAACGGGCGCTAGCCGATATTACGCCGGCCGAGCCAGATGACGGGACTTGCCCCGACCGCGACGGCCGCCACCGCCCCGTGCCGCGCTCGCTTTACCGTAATCCTGCGGCTGCCCTGCTCGCGACAGCCCCGTTATGCCGGTCGTCAGTGGTTGCTTCGCGCGCTACGCTGCACATTCAGTGCACGAGGACGCGTGCGCACGTGTCACGTTCGTGAAGTGACGCGGTTCGTTTTCGGCGCTTATTATCGCCTTCGAGATCGGTTCCATGATCGGTCCTGCGAGGTCACCTGGAAGTAGAAATGTCGCATGCGACGGTATAGCCGGCATCTCTCACTTAGCCGGACGCCATCTAAGGGCGTCGTCGGTGCGAGATGACGCGGAGCGGAACTGTCGGCAAGCTGCGATGTTTTAATACTTCCCGGTGCCAGGACGTGCGATGCACTTTTCTTGGTAGGACATAACAGAGCTTCTTATAGAAGGGTTCGAATTGAAGCTTAGTAAGTACAGATATTTACCTCAAGGCACGCGCCCAAGTATGTGGTAGTGGCTCATGGCGGTGGAAGCTTCATGGTACTTTATTTTTTTATACCACAAGGGACCGACCAATAGGATAGCGGGTCAACGCTTCGCAACACGAAAGAATGTTCCGGATCTGTTGCTGCTCACATAACCTCAATTCAAAAAGAAAAAAAAAGAAGAAAAGGAAAGAAAAGAAAACAGCTTGTGGTTTTTAATCCTTGTGTTATCTGATATAGCTGTTAGCGTTCTCATCAATCACGTCTCCATGCTGCATATTCATTACTGACGACAGGAAAACTTCAGATGCAGCATTAAAGACAATAAACGAAAAAAAAAAAACCCTCCACCGCCCTTAAGTGCTGTATGCTGAAATACTGTATGCTGAAAAAAACGTCGGCCGGCAGTTGGTACAGGGATACACGAGAGATTAAGGATACATCTAAGCGCCCTTTTTTGACCACTTGACAAGCACTGAAATGTACTGAGCATATAAAGCGTATGATACAACAGTTGACTTTCCCGATATCATCTGGTGAGCACGTTTTATTTATGTTAGCGTTCAAGAAATCTTGAAAAGAAACTAACTGCTTCGAAATGCTTCACCGAAGGGTAACGATGTGGAGTGGACATATGTATGTGTATGTGCAAGGAATTCTACGTGGGTCGTAAGAGCGAATGCGAATTACCAAGGTTGAATTACGATAGTAACAGTGCTGAATGCGACCCATTTCCTCCTCCTGCTCCGCATCATCATCATCATCATCATCATCATCATCATTATTCCCACCCTCCTCTATGTCCTCAACGCTCTCTCCTCCTCTTCACCGAACTCCCATTCCCGCAAGGTGGCTACTATAGTGCTCCTCATGTGAGACTCCCTCCTGATGTTTTCTGCGCTCTTTGCTCGCCCAAAAGTCCGTAGTATAGAAGGAGGGAGGAAGGGTAACAGTAATAAGAGGCATTGGTCTATGATATATAAGTATATCACCGGTGTGCGCGATACGCTGCAGGTCTCTACAAAAGCAATGGATGTCATTCGAAGCGAAGCATAGACCCGCGCACTGTCGGTGAAGCGCTCATGATATAAAGGCGATACTTGTCTGCAGGCAAGGCCTTGTTTTCTTATGGTAACAAGCATGTAAGGTGACTCTTCGTGCGTAACTTGATAACTGCAATACCAGGCATGACGTCAAGAGAACAGTCCATGACAAATTGACATGAGAAATCGATATATACCGGTTCCTGCGCGCTATTCAATATTCTGCTTCGGTACCGTAAGGCTGGGTGCCAGTTTTTCTGCACCAGTCTCTCTTTCTTAATGGGTTATTATGCATATGTGAACGGACGTAAATATTTCATTTTATTTATTTTTTGTTCTGCAAGACATATTGTCGCTTTTCACTCCCTATATTTGAAAGCGCAGTCGGAAATACCAAGTGGCATGTACGGTACATATCGGTTTGATAACTGGCTTATCGTGTACAGAAAGGGTTAAACTGCAGAAAGAGAAAGCGTATCGGTCATCTTCTGTTCATTACTGTTCGCTTCTGTAAATACGTTTGCAACGCGATTCGGACACCTTTCGTCAACGACATCCACTTTTTTTCTTCTTCTTCTTTAGGCTATACGCTCATTACAGAAACGACGGATATGATACTCGACTCAAATCTGTAGCAGTTGTCACACGCATCACGAGATTTCAGATGGCATTTCCATTCGTTTTCGCCGTTGCCTCGGAAACAGATCCCAACACGCTAAATGATGTGAAACAAAGCTAATATTCGTAGTAGTAAAGGTAACAGCACCAAACACTCACATGAAACCGCCGCAAGCGAGTCGAGTTGGACATAGGGCTGACAGTGCCAAATTCGACAGCGCGGACGTGAATTCAGTGTTTACAAGGTGAAGCCTGCGTCAAGGAGAAAACAGGGCAAGCGAAAACAGTGTCGCTTTTTTTTTTTTCTTTCGACATTGCTTGCGTATACGTAAGCACCGCCGCGCGACCCGCCCGTAGCAACAATACGCACACATATGCACCTTTAGTCAATGCCAGGCAGGGACTCTCCCAGCTCTGTCCCGACCGACCAGCGTCCTCTACGCTGGTCGAGGCATCTTGTCTTGAATCCGGTCCTCGGTTTAGTGTAAGCGCTAAGGACTCGGGTCGACTGAGCGTCGAGGAACTAACCTTCCTGCTCAGAGACGCACGTGAGCACGGTGAGACTGCTCTCGAGTCAAAAGTCACCTTGACTTCTGACACAAGAAGAAGTGTTGTCCACTTCTTCTTGTGTCCGTGTTTTGCACGCCCGTTCTTTTCACTATAGGACCCTTACCAACTCGCTCAACTTTCTGTACTTTTAGAATTTCGCGTAGCATGTAACCTCACGAGTACATACATCGTGTACAGGTAAATTTTGAGCGACCAGCACCGCTTTCGTAGATTTCATGCAAACGCCCTGTTATATCGCCGTCGCGACTTCAGGCCGGCACTCTGCGAGCAAACGCCACGGCTCTAGCTGGCAGCAGCGTGCGTTATACCAGGGCGAGCCCCGCGACGTCGCAGTACTACAGTGTACGTCGGGGAGAGCAAGCAAGCAGCCCGTCACGCGCGACAAGCCCAGAGCGAAGGTGACGCGCAGCGTCGCAGGGCGCGCGCGGGGATCCGCTTGGGCGCCCCGCTGGCGTCGAAGGCGAAAGGCCGCGCTCTCTCCTTCCTGAGCCCGCAGGCGACCCAGTTTCTCAGTCGTTGAGACAGTGCTTACCGTCGTTACACCTGCCCGGAATTAGCATACAATTCCGTCCTCCGTGGTCTATGGCACCGACTTGGAGCGGAACATGACTGGCAAGACGAGGGTGCGCGCCCAGAGCCCGAAGCATGCGCCGCTGGGCGACGACGAGGAAGCGCGCTGCCGGAAGAGCCTCGACCACGACGGCGGTTACCTCAGCAGTCTTATCGGACACACGGGTAACCGCTGGGCAATCGAGGCATGACCACAGAGTGTACCATCATATCTGCGCCTTTGCTATACTGGCGTATATACTGAACACCTCGTTGAAAACGATCGATAGCGTAGGGTATCGAACGGGGTTTAACGTGGTCCTACATTTCTTTCGATACTATAAGGTAGTTTTCGGATGGCGTACTCAAAGCTCTGCGTACGCTACCTTCGCCTTTGTCGCCACTGCGCATGCGTCATGCGCTAAGCGGAGAAATTACGTGTGTACACAAAGAACGCACAGTTCGCGTATATCCAGGTCTATAAAAAGCAACTGTGTTTTCGAGTTCGAAAGCGCGTTTCGATGGAGGCGTAACTGCGGATGCTTCGTTCCGGTGGGGCCAAGATGCCAAAATGCTCTTGCATCGAACGTTTTGACAGACCTATAAACATGATCGAGCTGAAATGAAATCCGGTGCGCCGCGCCGCGGTGGTCTAGTGGCTATGGTACTCGGCTGCTGATCCGAGGGTCGCGAGATCGAATCCCGGCCGCGGCGGCTGCATTTCGATGGAGGCGAAATGTTGGGGCCCGTGTGCTGTGCGATGTCAGTGCACGTTAAAGAACCCCAGGTGGTCAAAATTTTCAGAGCACTCCACTACGGCGTCTCTCATAATCAGATCGTGGTTTCGAGACGTTAAACCCCAGTAATCAATCAATCAAATCTGGTGCCCCTATTTCGGCGATTATGAAAGGCAGACGGTGGCTATGAGAAAAGAGGAATGCTGTGGTAATCTGCTCACGAAATGACACATATGCTTTAAAATAGCACTGCGACAACCACCGTGAGGTACGTACCTTGACAAGCACATCACTGTGTTCCCGAATACCGCGCGTCGTCAGGCGGATGCATGTTAGTATAGGAAGGTGATCCGTGCTGTAACACTTGCAAATAATAACATAACAATAACAACAATAATAAGTAAATGACACGCAACAATATAACAATACGTTCAATCAAACGCAGCGCGCTTCAGGGGCAGAAATGGCAAAAAACGATCCGCTCGCAGCGAAATCGGGCCGGCCGCGCGTCGCTCATTTGCGCAAGCGCTGATCAGCGGCCGTTCAAGCGAGGCTGGCCCCCTTTTTCGCGTGCTTCGTCACGGTGGCCAGGAAGTGGCTCCGGGGGCCGTCGTCATCATGGTCCGATCGTAAACACCGCGCGCCCTGTGACATCTCGCAGCTCGACCAGGCGTAATGCTGCGTTAGCATAAGGCCGTGCTGCACCGGCGCACATTACTGTGACAGATTGCATTCGACGCATCCCGAGCTCGCCGCTGTGTGCGTATCAGCGCGCCATTGTTCCGGCCTCCCGCAGTATTGCGTCTCCGATGCGAGAAGAATTGACCCTAATCTCCCGCGGTGTAGTACTCCGAGAAGGACCGGCCTGTTACCCTGCTGCCGCCGAAGCGGTTTTACAAGCTGCGATCCTGTAGTGCACATCTGCGAGGTCAACCGCCGCGAGCTTCTTTACACGCTCTCCGTGGTTTATCACCGGGACGAAGCGCCCTGTTCAATGCCGCCTGGGGGATGATTCTCGTTTTTCATAAATCCCGCTTTTTTTTTTTCCCCTTTTTAACACGAAGTCTCTGCCAACACCGCGACAACTGAAGATATCGAGCGTATCGTGTCCGTTACCAACCGATATTCATTCGTAAGAGGGGGCACGCTTGCGGCGAATTACACTGTGACTGTGGCATCTTGATACTTGTCAGTAAAAGCAATATTTGCTTTTGTTTTACGTGCCAACATCACGATATGATTGTGAGGAGTGACGTAGAGAAGTACTCCGGAAATTTTGATCACACGGGGTTCTTTAACGTTCAGTGGTAACGGACAGTACATGGGCTTCTAGCATTCTTGCCTCCGTCGAAAATGCAGCGGGCGTCGAACCCGTGTCTTCCGGGTCGGCACCACCACACCACCGCGGAGGACTTGTCAGTAAAAGTGAGAAATTGTTGTAAAAGTGAGAAATATTTAAGAAATCTTCTTAAATATAACGGCTTCTTGAGTAGGCCCGCTGTGCAAGGAAGGCAGAGACGATATATAGCTTCGTACATAAAATTGGGAGCCATTCCACTGCGTGAAGGTGGATGACCAGCGAAGCTGTTTAGCTCGCAACACAGAGGTGACATGGCGGAGGCCAGTTTGATATCAAAGGCCGGGTTGTGAACCGGCCCATCAACTTTCAAATCACTGTGCAGGGTACAGCCAAACACATCGACGACAACACCGCCATCGAGACGCACATTGAGCTACGTTTCCTCGCAAGGCCGCACCCGCAAGAGCGCCTTTGCTTCGCGACATGCGTGGACCTTATGGGTAGGCTTCACTGCAACACGCAATGTGCTAAAGTAAAGTGGTCAGCATTGGTCTTCTTAAGGCCGGCTTCACATCGAAGACATTCGCGAAGCTTGGGAGACCTTTTCCCAGCGGCTTTATAAGCCGTCTTATGTCAAATTATGATGACCCTACGACGTTTTTTTTTTTTTTTCATTAAGTGTTTTCGGTTTTCCCGAGTGAGAAAGCCAGAATACAAAGACCTAACTTTTACATCAAGTCATATGTGACCAAGTGGTGACGTCATCACGTGACGTCGTGATGAAGTCACGCTGACGTCATTGGTGCCATAACTTAAAACCCAAGCCCTCCAAGCACAAACTGAGCCAACTATTCTTGTCTGATTATTACTACTACTACTACTACTACTACTACTACTACTACTACTACTACTACTACTACTACTTCTACTACTACTACTACTTGAACAGCCACGCTGTTGTAACTTGCCGTAGTTTGCCCTTGTTCCCAACAAAACTCGGCATATCGGGTATGCGCCACTCAGCATACGGAAACAAAGTCTCAGTGTCCTCTCTCGTTAAACTGAAACAATTCTTCCTTGCATCTAGTTAACATTTCGTGCAACCAGGTCAGAACGCTTTAGCTGCAACATACTTTGCGATTCCTCCATGCTAACGTCGCAAGAACGCTAGCCTCGAACCCAAGCCATCTGTGTGACAGGCAGGGGTTCTACTAGAGGTGCACGCCAGCGGCTGACGCTGCTTCGGGAAAAAAGCCCCATTACGTGGTGAATAGTAATGGCATATTCATGTATACTATGGTACAGCAAGGAGATGGGAAAGGGAAGTGAGGCTAAGTAGGAGTGAAAGAAGGGGGGCAAAGAGTAAATTACAGCATAGCCTTGTGTTGTATAGTAAACCAAGGGGGTGGGAAAGGAAATTGAGGATGGGGAGGAGGGATGTGAGGGTGAGGTAGAGGGAAATAAGGAGGGGAGAGAGTAAACCGTAACATACCCATGTATAGTACGGTATAGCAAGGAGGTGAGAAACAAGTGAAGTGAGGATGGGGAAAGGTGGAGGGGAAGGCCACCAGCTCTGCTGTGACCTTGCGGAGCTGGTGGTGAGGAGAGAGAGAGGGGGGGAGAAAAAAAGTGATAGAGAGAAGGAAGAAGGAAGGAACGGCACAGCACAAACATTCTGCCTCTCACCTAGGCTGTCTCAGCACATCGTTGAACATGATGTGCGAAAATGTTTTCGTATTTTCGTACGTCACGTTGAAATATGTGCGGGTACAGCCTAGGTGAGAGGGAAAGTAGTATAGGTGTACCACTGCAGACAGCCACGTGAGAGACAAGTAAGCGTGGGGGACACGTACACGTGGTCAAGACGAACCAACTTGCCCCTCCCCCCCCCCCCCAAACAAAAAAAAAACAATTTTTTTAAGGAAAGGGAAATAACCCATCAGGACTCTTGTTCCTGGATGGCTGGCTTGCTAAGCTACCCCTTCATGGTCTGGACCCGCGGTCGCGACAGTGGATGGCAGCGGCGAGATGATCTGCGCGCTGAATCGACTCCAACGTGGTCGGTGCACAACCTTTTCCCCCTGAGAGTGGCCAAGCTTAAGATTGGGGCTCTCCCCGGTATCAAAGGCGTTAGAAGCCTGCTTCTAAGAGATTATGCTTCCTCCGAAAATTTCTTGGGCAACTTGCCGGCATAGCCCTGGCTTGGAGGCATTTTCACAGAACGGAGAAACGCGATGTGTTGGTGATTCGGGATAGATAGCAGGCAGCACCCAAATAATGTGTAGGTCATCAGCGCAGTGGATCGAGGCAAAGGGTAGTCAGTGTCCAGGAGACAGCGAAGTCTTGGGAGAGAGTTCAGGACCAGAGGAAACGCAAATAAAAGAGAGATTACGAGAGAAAACGCGAAAAGTGGGCATGAAAAATAGAAAAGCTGGAAGGAACGAAGAAAGCGCGAAAAGGAATACAGAGTTCAGACGGAGAATATGGAAAAATAAATCCAGCACATCAAGGGACAGCATGAATGTTAAGCCACGCGTATAAAGGGACAGCGAAAACATCAAATGTTTTCTTGATTTATTCAAGCCTCTTGGCACAGAGGTATGGGGCTCGATGACGACTGATCTCTCGATTTGTTAGGTTTTCTTCGTAACATGTCTTGTGTCGTAGCTGGCCTTTCTGATGGAGTTCCTGCATTCAATTCGACTGGTGAGCGACAACGGCGCACATGGATTTCTCCTCTTGAAGAAATCGTGCGACTGGTAGCGGTTTGCGAGACGGCGTCATGTAGAATGGTGCGCTTCTCTACGAGGATTCGAAGTTCTAGCGCGTATAGAGCAACGCAGCCTAGTCTAGAAAGCGTGCCCATTCCGCAAAGTGTTCCACGCGAGAACGAAGCTTCTTCCGTCAGTGCTAATGGTCCGAATTAGTAAAGAGCGGGGGCCTTTCTCGTTCATCAGCACTTGAATAAGCGTTCGGAATAGCAGAGAGACGCGGTTAGCATGGAAGCTCAGCACAGCACAGACCCGACGCTTCGTGAGCACAGCAGTATACTGTGAGAGAGTGTCTGGCTTCAGATGTTCTCACTGACAGCGCAGGTAAGTTGGCTCGACGGCACATAGATACGGAGACAGCGAAGGGCTTGAGATGTATAGAGAAGGTGGGGTACACGCACGCACGAGCTGAAATATCCCGGATGTCGCAACCCGAGCTGCTGGTCGACGTAACAATGAAAAGGCGAGCCAGGCGTCCGCTGAAGTTGAGTCGCAGGAAATCCCAGAGAGAGCTCTTTTGCGGGTACGAGGCTGCTTACAGCACGGTAGGTACCAGATAGATGCGAGTGTTAACTACAAGGACGTTTTCAGAGGCCACTGCAAAAGAAAACTAAAGGTAAGGCACTCGGCGCAACGAATGCTTGCAAATGATTCCATACTGCGGCGCATAAGACAAGCGGGTTAACGGGAAAACAGATCATTGGGCATCTCAGTAAAACGTCCATTATGTCTTTCGTGGGTGGAAAACGCGCAGTAAATAAGAAATAAGGATCCGCCTGGGCCACGAAAAGCATGGTTGGAATTTTCAGCTTTGCAGAGGCAATTGTGTCCGTATAGGAAAAAAAAAAAAAAAGGGGGGGGGGGGGGCAGCTATGCTCCGCTTCAGTAGTTTTGTGCAGTAGAGCCGAGGCTACGCGAGTGCTGGCGAGTGCTGGTGTTTGGAGATGCTCCTTCCACTGCAGCGCTCGGCGCCAGCAGACAACGGGGCGCGGAAGGAACCATTTAAGATATGCTCACGCTTACGATTGGTGAAAGAGGCCTGTGGACTAAAGCACGCTCTGTGTATAATTGGTGCATCGGAGAGAAAAAAAAATAAGGTGAGACAAGAAACGAGGACAAGGAGAGGACGAGCGCCGGCTAACAACTGATTCATTTTGAAAAAGAAAAAAAAATACACCAAACAAAATCTCAGGCGCATGCATGAATCAGATTGATTGGCCACGTAGCAGAATGACTAAAGGACCTTAGTTATAATGAGTTCTCTAAGAAGTGCTGTTAATTGCGATAATTGGGCAAAAACAGCGCACTGGCGCACTGCGCACCTTCCTTGCCTCCATCAGTTCTTTGTCAACCTGATTGCGACTTTCCCCACGCAATCTCTATTTTCCACAAACTGGGAGAGCACATTCGAATGACTTGTAGTGCAAAGGCAAGTGTGAGTCAGAACGATTGTTTATAGAAGCTTCAGGTCCCATTAGCCAGGCATTTATAGATTGACCAGTCTGGCCGATGTATATCCTACCACATCTGAGGAGTATTTCGTAACCACGCCAAAAGCCCAAGTCTTCTTTGATGTAAAATTTTTTCCGAATATAAATAAGATGTTAGGGGGAGGGGGGTTGGCACTAGTCCTGTCCTTCTTGTCCTACGTTCTTGTTGCGCCTCCATTTCATTTTCTTTTTTTTTTTTTCTGGTCTGTAGCTTCCACAGGAAAACACGGGACTACCGGAACCACTGAAACAAGTTGTGGTTAGGTGGCGCGCGGGAGCGAGCACAAAAGGAAAAGAGCCACTCATTCGTTTATCGGTGGTGGTAGAAAACTTTTTTTTCTAGCACCACCGGTGAACGAATGAGTGGCTCCCTCTTCGCCGACCAACTGAAGCTACTGTACTGCAGTACAGTGGTGGTAGTGGTGGTGGTGGTAGTAGTAGTAGTAGTAGTAGTAGTAGTAGTAGTAGTAGTAGTAGTAGTAGTAGCAGCAGCGGCGGCGGCGGCGGCAGCAGCAGCAGTAGTAGCAGTAGTCGTGTACTATAAGGTACACCGTTGTGTAATAGTAGCAGTTGTGGGGAAAAGTCACGGATTTCTGGAGATCTTGAGCAAACACGGCGCCGCGTCGAGGAGTAGGGGAACGTGACAGGAAAGCGGCTGAAGCTGCCCGGCGCTCCGCGCGCAGCAGGAACAGATGCCTCGGTATCGTCCTTCTCCCTCTGTCAGTCTAGCGTGCTTTTGACGTGTATGGTACAACGGATGATTTCAGTGAATACCGTTCGTTGTATAAGGTTACTTTAAGGGCACGCGTTTTGACGAACCTTGCTTACAGAGATTGGGCGTGTGGCTAGTAGCGTTATGTGTTGGTTTTTTTTGTGCCGCTCAACGAATGAGTGAGGTCTGCAGCAGAAGAGCTCAGCAGAGCCAAATCCTTATCAGACGCGGAGCCGCGGGCGGGTAACACTGTCCAAACCAATTATAGTGCACGCAATGTTTATGCCTTTTGTTTCGTTATTTTCTCCGTGAAGCTTACGGATCACAGAAGCTGAGGATTACGCTCCGACGCACATACGTCGACGTTAGAGAGACATTTCGGGCAGTTAGGAGGCACGGCATGGCACGGCCCCATCCGTACGAGAAGTGTCAATTCGGAAAGGCAGAGTTTAATGCATGGGATATGTTATTGCGGTAAGTTATCAGCTTCCTCACGAGTTCAGTAATCGTCACCTTGCTCCGAAAGAGTCCTACACCGCTGAGAGCGACTCGGAGGAGGCGTTTCGCAATATTGAGAGCTTATCGAAATTCAGATTCCCAAGTTATTTTTAATATTGTAGCAGGCCTTTTTATTTCATTTTATCTAATTTTTTTGTGTGTATATACTTCGACACGTTCCTTTTATTTCGTAAGAGACGGCAAAGTGTTTGTTTATTTTGGTGTCCTTATGGCCCTGACGATCTTCGTTGGTTCGTCACTTTACTGAGAGGTAGCTTTCTATGACGTCACTTGACTGAGAGGTAGCCTTTCTATGAGACACAGTCAAAGCAAACATTTATGAAATCATTAGGTACGTTGCCATGGCAATTTGGTTTGAACTGTTTTTGCAGCTCTCTATAATGCAGCTGGTCGCTGGAGATAATATCGCTTTCGCTACTACAATGCACGCAACTTTTCTAATACAGTGTAATGCATGTCATGGCCGGTGATTGAAAAATACCGACGGTGGGGTCCCTCGATCTATCTCCAAAAGGGCCACTTGATGAGCGTACAGCAGTAGCGAGAAGGCCAACAAAAAATAGCATGATAACAAAACCTACTCTTGATTTTTTTTTTCGTTCCGTTAGGAAAAGATGTTTAACTTGGATATGTAAACACGTGCATACCTTCCTCCATTGTATTTTTTTTATTTCTCTTTGCGGCCTCATTATTCTTTCTTGAGTGCTTCGAGGGGTGCGCTTGACCAGGCACCATCGGCAGCCCAGCGGGACATGCTGTAGCGGCTACCGGTAATGTTCCGCGACAAAGGGGACGCCCCAAATATGACATTGAAAAACGATGTCTTGCGAGTTGAGCGTATCCATGTGCGTGGTGGCCCACCCAAGTGACCACAACGCAGCGACGACGTATACAAAGAACCAGAGAGTAGAACACTGCGGACTTGTGTGAGTGAAGTGCAATCCGAATGTCTTATTTCTCGAGTACATCCTAATGCAGTCCTTATAAATTAAGCGCACATAGTTTTCGAGTTCCAGTGCATTGCTCTTTATCGGCCATTGCTAACAGGTAGCCAATTATGAAATGTTGTTAAGGAGGAGGACAGAGATAGCTTTATTATCCAACTTTTGTGTTGAGGGCTGGGGCATGGTAGAGTTCGCAGACGACGACTTCGTCTTTATTTCCTTTGGTTCTCTGCTTTCCCTCCGACCTTGGCGTACGGCCTAGGTACGGCCGCGACCACATGGGTCTCGACGGCCCTTTCTTGCAGCTCTACAACTGAGACTTGGTATTCATAGTCCACAGGCTATGAGCAGTGGAGTGAAATCTTGGAACTGATTAACGTTCCGGGCGTTTCTCTGATGTGTAAAGGAGTGCAGTAATCTCAAGGAGGTTCTATAAAACTAAAAGTGCTTATCTTGTCCAAGAACTTCGAACGACGATAGAATAGGGGAGAGAGCGTGTGAAGTGCGAATTGTGCTTTTTTTTTAAATTTTTTTCGTCTGTGCTTTGCGGCATTTGACACGAGATACTAGGGCGTTAAGAACGACTGACGTACACGAAATAGACCCAGCTTAGCTAGTGCAAAGGAGGCATAAAGAGATGAATGAATGAATGAATGAATGAATGAATGAATGAATGAATGAATGAATGACGTAGACGTAGATTGCCGGAACAGTGACCAGAGGGGGAGCGGGGGTGTCCCTATTCCAGGAATCCTCTAGCCGAAATACTGATTTATTGGGTTTTAATGTCCCAAAACCGCGATATGATCATGAGAGACGCCGCCGTGGAAGGCTCCGGAAATTTTGACCGCCCGGAGTTCTTTAACGTGCACTGATATCGCACAGCACGGGCCTCAACATTTCGCCTCCGCAGCCACCGCGGCCGTGATTCGATCCCGCGACCTTCGGATCCGAGTGCCATATCCACCAGACCACCGTGGCGGGACAGCCGCAATACCGAAGAGACAGAAAAGAAAGGCAACGTGCCGTAGAGCGCCCACCGTGTTTTTCAATGGGCAGAGAGGTGTACCCCGCAATGCCGACCTTGGTCTATAGTGAGTAGGCGGTCCTTCCCTTCTACCTTTCGCCCCCTTTTCCCTCACTACTTGCGAGAGTCTCGCCTAACCTCATACTATACTACTAGGCCATATCCCGCAGCAGAACATTAGCGTATTTTCTTTTGCACAACCACGACCACTAGACACAGTAGTAAGTTATTGACAGGACTCTAGCAATAACTTTCTACTTGTATACGCAACACGTTGCAACACGTCTTAATCCAAGTGCGGTTCGCATGTAAGTCGTATAAATTTAAATATATTGCGTCGAATGCCTACTGCACCGAAAGGAAATATTCAGCCATCGCTTCGTGTCATATTAGAGAGTTTTACCAGCGCCGGCGTACCGTACGGTATAGTGGCGGTAATGCCGTATACCGCCATGGTCTGCACGCGGCTATTTTACTCGAAAAGAGCTGCACTAGTTGTTCGGTAAGCACGGAAACGTCATCAGGAGATAAAACTTGCTGGTAAAGCCCTCAGAAGCCCAATTTTCTACGTGACAACCACGACGGTACGGCATTACCGTACTTACCGTACGGTAAGCCGCCGCTGCTAAAACTCTCTATTGCGCCGATGATAAACATAAGGTATGTTGAGTCGTTTTTGAGTTTGTTTTTGAGATAAACTTTCTATTGGGATGCTGCTGGGCTTGCTGCGGCGGCTGGTTGACTGAGTAATTATTTCAGTGACACCATTATTTAAAATGATGGCCTAAGTTGAGATCTGGCACAGGTGCGGTGGGTATTTCATTGAGCAGACACTGTGACGGCGATCTGTTTTCGCTTCCGCAGGCGACGCACTTTTCAATCAATTCCGCGCAAATATGCGGCGGGATCGGGTTTTGCCGAATTAATAGTGGGCAGCACGCGTTATGCAACGGCGCTATAAGTTACGCGCGCTGTCGAGCACATGGTTGAAGATGCTAATCGTGATAGTGTCATGATCAACATTTGAAGTTTTATTTTTCCAGCAATGCGCTGCATGGCATGAATTCAGCCAGAATTCAAGCGTGTTGAGCGTCCTTGCTGATCCAACGTTTAACGCAAAAGGATGCTTACAAATGACTTCTGTCTCAGCTGCATTTCCCTGCACTTGCACTGAATCTGCTAGCCGCGGAGGCTCTAATTATACATGCTTGGAATCGCCGAAAACTTCCTTAAATCGAGAACGTGTGACGAAATTAGTTCGTTAAACACTGAGAAAAAATACATGGTTTTTCAATACAACTAAAACAGGGAAATGAAACTAATTTGTAATATGGAGGCTCAAAGACACCAAAATTTTACTCCGCCGGAATCACTCGGGCTCAGACTCACGAATATCCCGCTGAACCAAGCTCACTCAGACTCAAACTCACGTAAAATTTTCCAGCCAAACTCACTCTAGCTCGAGCTTACGAATCGTTTGCTGAGTCGCACTCACTGAAACTCGCACTCACGAGCCTGAGTGAGCGGACTCACGAGTGAGTTCGCCGACCTATGGCCAGCGGGCCAGTTTTTTCCCTTTTGACATGACACAACTTGCACAATATTTAAAAAATGAAATAAGAAGTTACGAAATGGAAGTTCTGGGTAACTTATGGGCCATTTAAGCGACGCTGCACAGTGTTTGAGCTTAGCACGCTTAGGTCAATAAAAGAGGGAAGAAAGGTAGGGAGGTTAATCAGACGAACGTCCAGTTGGCTACCCTGCGCTGGGGGATGATTTGATTGATTTCTGGGTTTTACGTCCCAAAGCTACGGTATGATTATTAGAGACGCCGTAGTGGAGAGGTCCGGAGACCACCTGAGGTTTTTTTAACGTGCACTGACATCGTCTCACAGCACACGGGCCTCTAACATTTCGCCTCCATCGAAGTGCATCCGCCGCGGCCAGGATTCGATCCCGCGACCTTCGGACCAGCAGCCGAATGCAATAGCCACTAGACCACCGTGGCGGGGCCTGCACTAGAGAAAAACAAGTGTGTGTGTGGGGAGGAAAGGGGGGGCGGGTAAGGGAATGGGTATTAGAAAGACGAAATGAGAGAGAAGGCGAGCACTGCACGGGCGCGCAGGCAATAACTAAGTCAATAATTAAGTCATAATTAATTCAATAGAGCTGTGAAACGTATTGAAGACAATGTGTAATGTGTGAGACGATGCTTGAATCTCTGCTGTCTTGCGAACCGGTTCGATGGTCCTTATAGGTTGCATTTCGCCGAAGCTCAACTGAAATGGGGTGGTAAATTTAAATCAGAGACGCTCTCCCTCTCCCCCTCCGGGAAAAAGTGGGGGGGGGGGGGTTACGAAAGAAAGAATTACTGGTCCCTGCTACTGAGACAGGAAAGTTACCCCAGAGAGTTGACAAGCAGCGAATCACTAAAAGCCAGCTCCGGTTATTTTTCGCAGTCAACGGAGCTCTATATAATCCTCTGGGTACGTTTTTTAGCTCACTTCAGTCATATGTGCGAAATTACAGGCTCGAGAGATACGCAGATTGCTTACAAATCAATTTTTACTGATTACCTCAAACAGTCCACCTGGCTTCACACTGTGTGATGACGTCATTATCGGCAAAACGACTCTATGCGCACCGGCACCATACCATGGCCTTCGAGATCTATGCGCGCCGGCCGACATTCGCGACATCACCGCCAGGGGAAGGGCGCACGCGCTGTCGCACCATGCAAATGGCGGATTGACTGATTTGACGTCGCTGTTGGGTTAGAGTTCATTTTAGATTTCGCGCTTTCTTGCTTATTTTTTAAAATTATTGTCGCATTTTCTCAGCATTTCTACTATCAGGAGTGTCACAGGAGCGCCTCAGGAACATATCGTTATTACTGTGGCGTTTTCAAAAGATCGCCGGGGTTCCAAAAATTTGTGCGTAGGCTTTTTTTTTTTTCCAAGACGGGAAATTTTCGAGCCAAGGTTCTTGTTCACCAAATGCTTTTCTCACACTTAGCTGTGCTCGCCATCCACATTGCTGTGTAGGTGCACGGCCACCACTCTTCAAAACGTACTGCGAAAATGTCATGCCTCACGAGCAAACCTCCGGAAATGAAAGGCAGCGGGGAGCGTTTAACGGAAAGAGTGATTAGTTCTGCAGGTTTGGTGGTCGGGGTTACTTCGTTCGATTTCGTTGGAAAATATACTTCCTGGCGCATGCGCATTGTCATTTTTCTGAAGCGTGCATTATGTGTCCCCGTCATCGACGGTCGTTGATGGGGAACGAACAGATCGGTGGAGTACATTGGTTTTATTTTATAATATTTCCGACAACTACTTTTCTCCCTGAAAAACCGGGATTCTTTCTCCAAGGCAGTTAGCCGGGTTCGAAGTATCAAAGAAAAACTGAATTGTTATAGCGCACAAAAATCAAGGGCCGAAGTGCCGACACACACGAAGCCTCGTTCGCCGTAAGATTTCACTTGGACTAACGCGCAGAGCTCAACAAAGTCAAGGCACTGACGGCTTGTCACACTCAGACGATTTTTATGTTGTGGGCGAGACGTTTGCAGGAACTTCCTTACCACATAGTGCGTGCTCCAATAATGAACTTCCACTCTATGTTGGCATTCGCGAAGAAGCTCTCACTGTGTCAGTATGCCGGAGGCCTTTGCAAAGAAGCACGAGCTCCTTCGAGGTTCGCTTTAGCGTTTGTTCATTGCCTGAAATGAAGCAGCGAGATATTATAAAACTCTCAGCACTAACTTCCGTCACCAGTTCGAGATGTACTATTTCACTTCCCGGTTGCCTCTCTTTGCAAAAGGATGTCCTGCCATGTCCACGCCAACCACCTCGAATAGGCCAAGACACGGTACGGTCGGGTGAAGGACGCCCTGATGATGCCTTGATACTCGCGGCGCTGTATCGCGTAATACTCTTCACCGACTGCAAAAACTTTTTCGACATCTGCAACCAGCGCTATTCGATGCCGTCAGAACATCCAATTAGTTTGCCGTCAACATTTATTGTTCCAGTCTCGGAAGCCAGGTCTTTGGCGATGGTCGATTTGGTCGATTGGGAGAACTTACATTTCATATGAGTACTCCATCAGGCAGCTCAGGAGATTTTTCCGGGTCCACTGATCTTAATGAAATCTTCAGTATGTATTCTCCTCGGTACCATAAAATGTATGCCAGGCCAGGCGGTTGCAAGTCATTTAGTTTTCTTGAAAAAAGAATTTTTAAAATTTTTAGAGGATTCCGATGCGGGCCACACTGTGTTTTCGACGTCATTGCCTTCAACGCTGCATACCCGAGCAGGCGGGCCGTCAAAAGCAAAACGGCGATACTTCAGCGCTCAAATCGTTGCTGTCAAGTTCAGAAAAGCTGGCACAACACAATACATCGTGAGATGACCTCGCCACAGCCATTTTTCTGATACCAGCTCCGTATTTCTGATGGAGGGGACGCTGTGACATTATTGCATACGCTGCACGAAGCGGCATGCCCGCTCCGGTTTCAGTTTCAGCTCACCGTCCAGTCGGTTATTTAAAGTTATTGGTGAACAAGTTCATCCACCCTGGGCTGCTAGAGGATTCAAGTATCAGCACTATTGGGAAACATCGATATCAGAACGTGGCGAAAAAAACCGCCGGAGTTCCCCTTTAAACGCGTTTCAATGAGTCGAGATAGTTGGCAGGCAACATTGTCGTCATATCCAAGCTCCTGTTCGAACTCGGCGCCTCCGTCTCGTCTAAAATATGCCGTTCGAAAGCGGCGTTCGCTTCACTCAGCGGTATCTCGTCGGCTTCTTTGATGATGCGGGTTACTTGGGAACGAAGCACTTGTTGTTTCTTCTTCAGCATATCCACGGTTCTGTTCGAGGCTTCAGCGGTCGGACCCGGTCATACAATGTTCTTCAATAATCCATACTCGTGTCTCCTGTAGTAAAAGTAAGGTCGATGCTCGTTGATTAGCAAGGCCCACTTCGGTGAAATTTGCTGATTGTAATTTACATATTCTATTTCACAGACACTCATCAGAACGGCCGTCGTCAGTCATCATCCGTCCGCGTGGGTACTACTTGTATACCATGCACGCGTCCCGTTTCCAACAGGCCTTTTACTGCCCGAAAGCTGTGCAGAAAAAAAGAAAAAGGATCGTAAATCTTAAGCACCCCCCACGTTAAATAAGAACGAAAAGAGAGCAGGTATACCCACAATTCAAAACAGCGCGAATTAAGTTTTTTTTCGAATGAGGATGGATATAGCAAACAATTCACAGTAAACTTTGTGGATAACTTTTCTTGAGGCTGAAACGAAGTTTTCTGCTGCATTTGCTGCTTTCATTTAGCCTAAAACCGTCCAAGCATAAACCTCTGGAAGTGCCGCTGACGCATCGCTTTCGCCGATGCTTCTGGCTGGAAGCTAATTTCCGCCTGCAGCGTCCTCCTGACGCGGTCAGACGATGTTGACGACGTTGGCGTGCAAGGTGGCAGTGTGTTTCACCATCGAAATCAATCCGTCAAATCTGACAAAAATGAGATGCCGCTTTCGCTAGAATTGTTGCTCAACCCCAGCAGTACGATGCCGTCCCGGTTGTGCTTCTACGATATTTTTTTTTTTCGAGTTACGTAACAAGAGCACGCGAGCTGTAGGAAGAAACCCAACGCCACTAGGTGCGAGCGAGTGAAAGTCCTGAGAAGGCGGACTGGTAAGGAAAGCAAGCACATCCGTGGACCTTATAGTCGACCGATCAGACAGCCATTTGGTAGTGCCGAAGATCAACCTTCGTATCAACCTGCCAGTTATGTCGTACACCCGGCAATGCGGAAGCCACCAGTGGCGGCGCGATCCATTCGGGGGGGGGTCTCTCTGTGGACCGCGGGCGGCGGCAGGTGCTTCGGGCAACGGCCCTTTGGCGGCACCTGGAGTGCCAAACAGCTGGAGCCGACCACGCGTGGTCCACTCAATGGCCACCCCTCGCCCGCTTCATTGAGGAGCGGAGAGGAGGTGACGTCCGCCGCAAGGAGGTTAAGGCGCAAGGAGAAAGTGGGAGGGCCTCGTAAGTCAGGTAATCACTGACGTCACGGGACCTTGGAAGCACATGCAGTTTCCCGCCGACGAAAGGGGCGAAGACGGTTGCCTCCAGACGCGTCGCGGGCAACTTGCGGTGCGGACGTGCGCCGAGCGTTGTCGTCCGGCCGATGCGCGCGCACCGCTTTTCGCGCTGCTGCTGGATACTCTGCTCTCACATGTTGGACGCTGAGACTTGTGGGCCGCCTGCAGGCAAAGACACTTGGCGCGCGCTAGACTGGATTAGTGTGTGCGCCGTAGCCGCTCGGACCGGGTCGCCCCTGCTGCACGGATGACTCTGGGAATGGTGAGTAACGGATTGTTAGACGCGTGCTCGTGCGACGTCAAGGGCCTGCTGCTGGACAAGCGCGTTCCCCGACCGTCGCAGGAGCATGCGCTCTTTCGTTTTACATTTTCGCGCCGTTGCCTTATCGCACCGTTTCACTCCGTTCATAGCATTTTCATAGCAAACTCCACAGGGGCGCTTTGATTTCGTCATTTCTATTATTTTTGTTTTGGATTTCGATATATAGAAGGCCGCTCGAGGTACACTACGGCCTCGTGCTCCGTTAGTGCAAGTGTTCACTCAATCATTGTTTCTGTTCTCGGCTATTCCACGTTGAGCACATGGGCCACGGTAGTGGCATTGTAGTGTTCCTCGCTGTTCAGTATGTCCTTATTCAGTGACTTGAGCGTGAAGGCATTACAAGCGGATCAACTCGATTACCCGTTTTATAGCGGCAATCGTCCGCCAGTACAGTGCTACAGCGTTATCGGCAAGACCTGCCTTCCGCCATATGAGTACGTGCACACGTCCATTCACCTGTGAAGACGACGTCCGTTTCGGAATGCACTTCTTGCATCCAACTTGCTTTTACTTGACCGTTCGTCGCTTAACGATGTCATCAAGATGCGCAGGACGCTTCTGCAACCTGCCCCGCATGATTAAGTCCCGTGTGGAGGGCAGGTTTCGCATGCCTCCTTTGTGTTAACCGTGGTGGCCTTTTCTTTCGCCCCCCCCCCCCCCCTTTTTTTTTTTTTCCTTTCATCATTCATCGTTTTCCTCGAGTTCATGAACCCATTGGTCGGTGTGCTTTCCTTTGTTGTTCTCTTGCGCCATCTTGAGCGCTGCACATTTTTATTTTTCGCCTTTTGCACCATCGCGAAGTGTGTTCAGAGGAAAAGGCGCCCTTGTGAGTAAATGCGCTCGGACCTCCGGCCGTTACACCATCGCCCCTCAGTTCGCATAAGGCGCCCATCGCCAGTTTGTTGTTACACCAGTAAGTGGACTTTAGTTTAAAGAGCTCCGGACGCTTTGAACATGCATGCGTGTTTTGTGCTTTTCCGCTGTCACAATGCCGCTGCTGTGGGCTGGGCGGGAATCAGAGCCGTGGCAGCGTGATTAGCATTCATGCAGTGTATAGTAACCTTAAGCCAGATTAATGCCTTACGCAGCTAAGTGTAAGTCAGCATGTTCGATTGTCGGCAACACCTGCATTCGGGTTCACACAGACCCTTTAAAGGTACGGGTGTTTCGTTGCGCGTGCAAGCGCATGAAGCGGTCAAGATTAATCTGTACCATTGTGCTACGGCATCTATCGTATCCCAATTGATCATTTCATACATACAGAGCGTCTTCGTAATATTCGGGCGTGGCACACACACACACACACACACACACACACACACACATATATATATATATATATATATATATGTGTGTGTGTGTGTGTGTGTGTGTGTGTGTGTGTGTGTGTGTGCCACGCCCGAATATATATATATATATATATATATATATATATATATATATATATATATATATATATATATATATATAGATGCACGTCAGCCCTGACTGTAAATAGAAAAAAAAAAGTCTGCTTGCTCTTATCGCCCCTTTAAATCAGGGCGCATAACGATAAATGGGAGCATTTTTTACGCACAGCTGTTATAGCGATTGCGATTCGTAGTGTCATACAGATTGAGACATACCAACACCATGGCTCTCACTCAGCCCACGCGAGTGCACCGGCAACTTGGCGGAGGCGCTTACGCGTACTTCGAATCGCAAGCGAGTGATACCCTTAATAAAAGCGCTGACAGTAACGCTATAGCCTATACGTTTGCTCGGCGTTCAGGTAATGCTTTTCAGATAATCCCGTTCCCTTACGTCACTCTTAGTAATAACTTTCGTACGAATGAACGAGCTGTCCCGGATCGTGTTGCCGTGTGCTATTGCAAACTCCCCATCGAGAACAGCTTGTGATGCGCGTCGTGGTACTTTTTTTTTTTTTTTCTCTTTTCGCTGGACGGCAGCGATTCAGGGCCACTTCGGCTTGGCAGCGGTTTCCCCATGGTGTGCGTGCAGTGTGCTGTGCCGTGAGCGCCAAATGCGTCGCTCGTCATCCACGCAGCGGAAAGGCGTTGCACTGGGCCGCAGTTGCGCAATCGGACGGAGCTTCTTGCGGCTGCTGCAGCTGGCCCCGCGGAGATAAAAAAGCTCTTGGCGCCAAGAGCGGAATTTTAATGTCGTGACCACGCTCCTCGGCGATTGGGCAACGTGTTTTGTCGCATTTCCAGCGTTATGAAAGTGCAAGTTTGCGCGAACGTGACACGAGCCCGTTGCCCCGTAAATTCGAAAATAGATTGCTGACACTCTGCATGCACCTCGCGTCCCTGAGCGCGGCGCGCATGCGCAAGACAAAACGATCCGTCGTGGTAGCGCGTTGTGTACGTCATATGCGAGGTTTTTCGCGAAGTTCGTGGCCTAAGGGCTGAAATGATGGAGAGCGCGTCCGAAACGTCGTTTACGGGTGCGAGAAGGGAATGCGCATCTCTCGCGTATTCTCGAAGACATGCGAGGCCCGTAATTCGAGCACACTCGCACTGCCAGGCAAGCGATCATTGTGCGAATAGATCCCCGTTGCTCTTTTGTCTCGTCACGTACGACATCGTGTTTACAACAATATGATGGTCGCGCGAGCCCTTTTGAAGGGGTCAGGACTCGTTCGGTTTTATTCGAGAGAGCAGTGGAGAATGCAAGAGCTCCGATTGCTATTATTACAGGTGTTGCAACCACGATTCGTGATTTGAGCAGTACGAGCACACACTATATAACTGGTGACTGGGACGTAGTGGGAAATTATTTTTCGACTGTGGGGTCGACCTTCGCTGTCTCTCGGCGTGGCTGGGAAACAATGGCCTTTTAACATTCAGACGGGAGGGGGGCACTTGGGAGCCGCGGACACCGTTGCTGACAGCTCGCAAGCGATGTCATTGCTGCGTTACGCACAAACCGCTCCTGCCTGCCCTCGTTTTCGGAGAGGAGCAACAACGGACAGTCCCGCTGCTCTCAAACCGTACACTCGTAACAGAAAGGCAGCATGCATAGATGTCATTGCAAGTCAGCAACGGCCGTTCTTGTGATTAGCTTTTCTTTGAAAGTGGGAGCGGTTGAATGAGAACTTACGGCGGCTCTGCTACAGGTATTATCATAATATGTAAGCATAGGTTTCCCGAAATTCTCCCCAAGAAGGATTGGAGTATATATCAAGTGCGATCCGCCATCATGACGACATAGTCTTTGCCGTCCCTGAAGTGACGTCATCGTCTTCGTTGTTCCCTATCTTGACGCCATCGTTTTTGTCGTCGTCGTGCCGTTGTTGCTAGGCGTAGCTGTTGGATGCAAGATTTCCCTCGCGGCCGTCGTCGATGACTTCACTATGTGTGTACCTGAAATTCAGAACTGTTGAGGATGAAATAATTTGCTATTGAGAGTGACAAACTTATACCGACTTAGGGAGTGAAAAATGTAATTAGAGGCTACAGTTATGTTTAAGAAAAGCTTCCTGTGTGATTTTATCAAGAGAAAAAAATGTTTAGCTACAAAGTTCTCGGTTGCGCTACGTCAATAATCGATATCACAAATATGTAAGCTCCTTTTGCGAAAGCGTCTTACGCAGACTATCATATGAATATAGTTCAGAGCATGCCATGAACTTGTTAGCTTGTTCAGCGGAGAACAAGAGAAAATATGGCGTGTTTGTTACAAAGACTTGTCATTTGATCGCTACAGCATTTATTTAGATGGCGTTTCTGTTGCCCATTCTGTACATTTTGTATGCGTGTTTCCAACTTCATAGCTATGTTCAGGCATCACTCTAATCCGTTGCAGTTGCCTCTAGTGGGCGTAGTCGTGATATCCTGATAAAGTCGCTGTAACTATTTACTTTCAACATTTCATTACTTCTCAAGCTCGTCGAAACGCTAGTAGAGCGAATCATTGCTTCTTTACCACTTATATGCCACCTGACACGTCCAGCCTTTACTAAAGTGTTATCCAGGTAGCAAGGGGGCGAGGTCGTAGGGGTGGGGGAGGGGGGTACGTTTGTGCGCATATGTATGCATACAAAACGCAAGAAAGCGCTGGTATATAGCGAACTAATGTTACCTATAATATCACACAACGCCTGCAACGAAAGAAAAAAAAAAGCGCGGCGCCGCTTCATCGCTTTTTATTTTCTGCTACTCTACGACTGTGCTAAGTCACGTGTTACGGCTGCCTTTGTCACAAAAGATAGCGCACATATCCGAACCTGAGCACCACAAAACTCCTTCCAACGTCGTTATGTGCTCCTTAGACACTCCGACCTGAGCGGTGGGAGATCTTGAACCGTGGCAGTGTAATGCGTTCCACTGAGGTGGATGCCTTTGCGGCGAGTCTTGATAGCTTTACAAGGGCTTCAATTCCGCCATGGAGTGTATACCATCCTCAAATTTATCTCAACATCTCTGGTCTTCTGGGAAAGTCGAACTTACCACCATGTGCACTCAAGCAACTAATCTATCACACATATGCGAAATGCAGGGACTGCACATAAGTTTATACCGATGGCTCAACCACATCAACTAGTTCCAGTGGTGCTATATATTGCACAACTATAGTTATCCCAAGAATGGGAGTCACCCAGCGCTTCAAGACTTCCCATGACATCACATGTACAGCTGCAGAGCTCGCGGCTCTCCGCGGTGTGCTTCTATTATACATGCTGAGAGTGCTAGAAAGTGGGCAATCTTCTGCGGTTCAAGATCAGCCCTACACTGTATGCAATCGTTTCTTCGACACGAGGAGCATGACCACCTTACATACGAAATTGCGGCACTTGTCCACAACTTGCAAGAAAAAGGACATGAGATTTATTTTCAATGGACTCCTCGGATAAGGCAGCTCGGACGCCAGGCGAAGAAGACCGCCGTGTTCCCATTCCACCCTCAAGGACCGACGCTGCGAGACAACTTCGCACTCTTGAGCGAACTATGTCCTTAACTGAGTGGAATACCCCATATACAAGGCGCACCAGACCGCACCGGC
Organism: Hyalomma asiaticum; assembly: GCA_013339685.2. Taxonomy (NCBI): domain Eukaryota; kingdom Metazoa; phylum Arthropoda; class Arachnida; order Ixodida; family Ixodidae; genus Hyalomma; species Hyalomma asiaticum. The sequence goes on from CM023481.1 coordinate 313,680,305, forward strand.
TAAACCCATCGCTGCAACTCGGACCTCCGGCTGGTTTGCACCGACGTGAGGCCTCGCTTCTGTGTTCTGTGTCGGTTGTGGTTGGGAGTGGCCTTCACGAGCGCTTACTGTGCGCTGATTGGAATGGCTGATAGTCTTGCGTGTGCTGTCTGCGGATGCGAGGAGACCATAGATCACTTGTTGTGCCGCTGCCCACAATTTGAGGAGCATAGACTGCCTATGACCGAGCCCTTCGAAAAGCTCGACGATCGCCCTCTTAAGTGAACAGACAATCTTGGAATAGCGTCGTCACCGATCAACGGCTCAGAAGGCAATGAAAGCGCTTTTGGGCTTTCTGAAAACATCTGGGCTTACCGAGCGCCTGTGACATTATATAGGAGTCTTGTAGGCATTCCCCCTCTCTCCTTCTCTTTACTTTTATTCCCCTTTGCCCATCCCCCAGTGTAGGGTAGATACCGGACTCCTGACTGGTTAACACCCCTGCCTTCCTTTCCTTATTTGTCTCTCTCTCTCTCTCTCTCTCTTGATAGCTTTTGTGAAAGTGCATTTCATTCGGGAGAATACATTACCGCGCGCGTGTGCGTGCGTGTGTGTGTGTGTGTGTGTTTTTTTCACATCATTATTAGATGCCACATTCTATCATTGTTCGGCTCCTCATCTCGAATGGAGTAGTATGTCAAACTTGTCGCTCCCTGTTCGAGGATTTTTTCTATCCGTCTTCAAGCCTCCATCGGTATACTCTGAATTTTCCTGCTTACTATGGCTGTGCGCTCGCATTTCTTACCACGGCCGTCCGGTTGCTTTCACGAGTCATTGTTTCATTCACCTCGCGTATGGCTCATATCGAATGGTGCATAAGCTAGTGATGCGTCACTAACGGACTTTCAGTTTGTGAGGTCATCGCAATGTGGTTTAATATAGGGTGCGCATGCAGCGTACAGTCGCTCGGCATGCCATCGCATGCGGCAACAAGGGAAAATGATGACCTTGTATAAGCTGCGGTCAACATTGAATACTTCTTTTCTTCGCTCCGATGACTACTTGATCGTCGGTAGTTAATGAGCCCCGTTTCGCGAAATGGCGCTTGAAACATGAACTAAAAATCGTTGAATATCAGGAAGACCAAATACAACGCAGGTATGTGCATGTACTTGCACGCAACGCGGTGCTTTACGTGTACGTTTTTTTTTTTTTGTGTGTGTGTGTGTGTGTGGTCTTCTTCCTCTCGTGTATTCTCGTACTTTCTTCCATTGCGGATTTAAGTACTACTGTAGTAAAATATCTCTTCTGGGCTGTTTAATTAACATTAATTTTCGATTTAACATTGCACGCATGCATGGTATCATTCTCGTTGTATTATGTTCGGCGTTTGGTTTACTGATTGACGTTCCGGTCTTCTCATGCGGACAATAACATTTCCTTTTCTTAAAAAAAAAAAAAACATTTCCCTGCTGAAGTGCATAAAAGGGTTTTTACTTTTACGATTGCCTTCCGCGATTGTAGGGTCGCGTTCATATCTCTCTCGATGCACATGTTTGCTTTCAGCTCCTGTCTCACTTTTGCACAGCGCATGGACCACGGTGATTGCTGAAAGCGGCGGAGACACTTCCAAATGAAGTGCTCTTGATCGCTAAGCAACCACAAAGGTCGGTCGCATAGCTCGGTGAGTGCTTGTGCGGTACTTAGGTTAATGACGAAATGTATTCGGAGAGCTACCTTATGACGCCAGATGTCGCAGGCGGCATCCCCATCGATACAATGGTTAGTTTAAATTTCAGCATCTCACGACGCGCAGGACACCTGTGAGAAATCAAGAAATCGCTGTCTCATGCAATCCGCAGCGTCTGCAAGGCTGGCGCGAGCGCATAACGGCTCCAGTGCGGGGATAGGGCGCGCACCTGCGCCTCGGTTCCGCGGACTGACGTGAAGGGGGGGTCGGGGTGAGGGGCAGATCTGGGCTGTCCAGGGAGAGGAGGGGGCAGCCCCCGGCGGCAGCCTAACGGTTGCGTGATCATCAACGCTCCAGCGCGCTGTCCAGCGGTGCGCGCCCCCCTCTCCTCGGGACGCCATTATGCGGCGGTGGCGACGGCGGCGAAAGTGCATCTCCGAGGAGCGGCGCGCCAGATTGTCCGAGCACGACGGCCGCCGCTTCGAGACCAGGGCGCGGCGGCTCCCAAGGACGCACGCCATCCGTGGCGCGCAGGAAGAAGAGGTGCCCCTTGGAAGGCCGCCGTCCGGGTGCAGCGTCGGCACGTCTTTCTAATCGCACCATAGGGCTGCGAGCGCGTGCGGCCTCGTCACAACAGCGGCCTGTCGCAGACATTAAAAAGCAAACAGGCTCAAGTGCACTCTTATACACCGTATAAGTACGCTGCAACGAGTAGCCACCAACCTGCGGCGCGCGAGTTTCGCTGAAACACTTGTCACAGTTCTTGCGGAACCTAGTAGAGGCGTTTTGGCACGGTACTGACACTTATTGTACTTCCAGCCTACCTGCAGCTTCGCGCGCACAAGCTTAAACTGTATGCCAGGAAACTGCGGGTGGATGGGCCGGTGGCGAAGTGCATTTACAAGGTCTTGTCACAGGCGGCGCAAGTACCACCGGAAGCTGTTTTGTCGCATATATAGATCTGGCACGGCAAAGACCTCGCTAATATGAGCGAGGGGTTGGTATACGACAAATGCACCTCTCCTAATGGCCTGTTTATTGTTCCTGCACTTTTGCCGACCCGACAGAGAGAGATGAGGCGAGGAGGAAATGCAGGGGGATTAACCAGTTCAGGACAACCGGTAGGCTACCGTACAGACGGGGAAGGGGATAGGGTGATGGAACGTTAGACAGGAAAGAGAGAGAGAGCGCAGCTCGCTCACAAAGTCAGTCACTCTTGCTTGGTAGGAGACATCATGCTCGCACCCGATAGAGACGGCTGTGATGCCCCTTTACGCTGATACTAGCCACGGAAACAAGTCTGTCCCTTCTGACTAGCAGTGATGTTGAACGGCTCACCACACTGGCTATCCTTGGGGCATCTGAACAGAACAAATATTGAGAGGTTATGAAATTTTTTTTTTTTTGTAAATTTGCTAGGTCTCGTTAGTTGCTACCAGGTTGAAACCAACGTTACTAGTAACGTTGGTTGAAACAGCCGTTGGCGCAACGCTACACTCCTTGAAAATGGGGCAATTTCGTGTACTTCGTGCGACAATCGTGACATCACAGAGTGACACTGTGGTTATTGGATGAAAATGTAATGCGAGGTTTACTTTCGCACGGTATTGCGAGTACTACTCCGAAAAGGAAAAAAAAAAAAAAAGAAACTATTGCATTCCTTTTGCAAATATAACTTTCGTACAGCTGCGAGCGAGGCGTTGCAACTTTGTTGCAACCACAGGAACGACTCGTCAACATGCTGACGATTTGCCGCGTCAGCCACTGCCTTGTGGAAGCTGTTGTAACCATGGTAGTAGTCGCGCTGCATTATCGTGGCGCCCACGGGAACGCGAACAACCATAGTTGACGTGCCCTGCTTGCCATGGGCGGTGCCACAAAATGTCAAGACTGTTGAAGTGTAGCACCTAGCTAGAGCCGCAGAAGTTCCGTGTTGAGGATAAATTTAATTTTCTTTTCATTAAGTATTTCTTTCATTGATAACTTGACTTTACAGTAACTGATATTCCCCCGTTCTTTGAAATTCTGAAGTGGGCATGAAGGACATGTAGTGGCTTAAAAAAATTTTTTTTTCGAAGCCTTTGGTTTGTCTCATATATGGCGCACAAGCGAATGAAGGTACTAAGGCGAAGTGGGGCGGTTCGCTACACGGGTTAGGCTGCTAGCCAACGTTGAATCATGCTGTGCACCTGAGTGGCTCGCACGGAGTGACGTGCGCGAGCGCAATAGCGCCGCCCCATGCATGTGGTTCGCTTCAGGATGTTCAGTCAGCTGTAACGCGGTTGTCAGACCGTTATGGCTTGCGTTGCTTGGTCACCCTGACGTGTGTGTAGGGTCTGCTCATAGTCATCTGCTCGCTATTGCCTCATCCGCGTCGCCAACCATGCCCGGAAGCTTTGGCAAGCACCGAACCTCGCCCTTTCCTCGGACGAACGATTACGCCGGCTGGCCACTCTTCAGTCGCCCGGTGGTTCCAGAAATATTTCTCTGCAGAAGCGGTAATGACGCAGGGTGGGTACGCCGTCGGAGACATACGAGGCCGCAGCGATTGCGCACAACCATTTCGAAAAAAACGTCCTGCCTGTTGCGCTCGTACGCACCGGTGCCAGGAAGAGCCCCTCCGAGGGCGTCGAAGCTACCGAGGCTGAAGAAATGCACGCCTGACTGTGACGTAACCGCGCGCTAGTCCTGAACCAGTCGCCACACCGATCGCCGCTCTGCACAGCCGTCTTTTTAACACTTCTCTCTCACTCGCGCTTTTCTTTTTCGGCAAACGTAGCAGCACGGGCGATTTATTTCTGTGAGATTCTCATTGCGGGCGCACTATGGATGTGATATAGGATATTCGCACAAAGCAACAAATCGTGAAGAATGAGAAATGCTGAGACGCAACTTCGGCAGAATAATTCAACAGCGCTTTTATACTGTTCCTTGTAGCATACTGCCAGCCAATGTCGATACCGGCCTCTTAATTTATTTATTTATTTATTTATTTATTTATTTATTTATTTATTTATTGATCACGAGCGGCGGCCCAAAAACGCATCAGCTGTTTCTGAAAACGGCTTACCCAGGCGTTTTTTCGTATGCAGAGCTACGATGGCTACAATGAGTTATGCGCATCTACAACACAGGGGCACAAACCATAGGGGAAAAAAAAAGGAAATAAGAAAAAAAAAAGGGGGGGGGGGGGAGGGGCGCGCATCTCGAAAAGCTTTGTCGGATTGCGAAAGTGTCTCCCCTTTGGGGTTTGTTGGCTAAGTAGCCCGATAGAATAAAATTGTGCCGTAACTGTGAACAAGGTAGAAAAATATACCTATAATTTGACTAGTGCGCGACTGGCCAACGCTTCATTCGTGAAGTACATATCCGCTTTTACGTGAATGCTGCCGTAGATAGTAATGTTGGGTTTGACGGAGCAAGGAAAAAAAAAAAGTGACTATGATGCACTAGCAGCTAGGTGGGGTTAAGTGAAAAAGGTGAAATGTAGCGTATCGCATTTACTCATTCACTTACGTGGTTTTACGTGCCAATACCACGACATGACTGTGAGGCACGCCCGTAATTCCGGATCAATTTTGACCACTTGGGGTTCTTAACGTGCAGTTAAATCTTGATACATGGATGGCCTTGCATTTGACCCCTTCGAAATACGGTAGTTACATGCAGCAGCAACTACCGAAATACGGTAGTTACATGCAGCAGTGCATATATATATATATATATATATATATATATATATATATATATATATATATATATATATATATATATATATATATATAGTGCCAGGGTTCGGAGATGTTCCTGTTGCTTCCGTTGTAACGCTGGGCACTAGCTGATGAGGGGGCGCGAAAACACACTTTTAGATGTGTTCGCCATCCTAGTTGGTTGAGGAGGTCTGTAGCTTCCTCATTGCTGCACGGAACTAGTGAAACAAAGCATACATCTAGCGCTCGCAATTGTGGGTACGCATCTCGAAATGGTATGTCTTCTTCCTGCGCTCTCTCATATCTTTCATTCTCCTTCTGCTCCCTCAACGCTACGTCTTGCTCACTTTACGGGCTGCAGAAGTAAGCGCCTTTCTTCAAAAATGCTGTCATACGGGCACCTAAGCAGCCACCGTTTTTGCTCACGAGGAGGTAGCTACCGAGATCTGCCGCTTGTGTACTCGCGTCGAGCAGGTGGCCGCTTCTTTCCGCTCTCATTCATGTTTGTACGTGGCTGCATGCTGCAACGTACTCCCCCGTGGTTTGCAAAAATTACGTGTGTCCGTGACCCTGCACCACTATCGTCGGATTTTCCCTCTCTCCTCGAATTTGATTGATTTCTGGGGTTTTACGTCCCAAAACCAGCTATGATTGTGAGAGACGCCGTAGTGGAGGGCTCCGGAAATTTCGACCACCTATGGTCCTTTAACGTACACTGACTTGGCACAGTACACAGGCCCTCAACATTTCTCCTCCATCGAAATGCAGCCGCCGCGGCCGGGATTCGGTCCCACGACCTTCGGATCAGCAGCCAAGTACCATCACTGCACCACTGTGGCAGGGCCTCTGTTATGTTGCCGCTCATAAGGCGATCGTGCAGAAGGAACGGCGTAGCACCGTACGCTATACAAAGCTTCTTTCTCGGCTCTCTCTCGCATGGTCTTTGACAGCAATTATCAATGGAAAGCAAACTGCTCCCATTGAGCGGCTGGTCTCCCACGCTGGCCCCCAGGGGTTCCTGGTACGAGACCCTTCCCTTTCGCTGAACGTCGCTCGGGGGGGTCGCGGCTGCGCGACCGTACTTGCCCTCTCAGTGGCCGTTTCGGGGAAGAGCAGCTCGGACGCGTAGGAGGACAATGCATGAGAAGTGCGCCCTCGCTTGAAGCGACAATGCGCTTGGCCCAACCAATTCTTTAACGACCGGCATGCGCTCTCGGCGCGCCGACTGGAACAAAGGGTTGAGTCGCAGCAGTGTCCGAACTGCGGGAAAGGCGAAGACACGCTGTGTTTCCTGGAACGACAGGGTTTGACTGGATGAGCGTGGGAGATGGCCCGAATGCCGCAGGGCTGCTACGATACCGATATTTCGATTGTGAGAATATCTGAGAGCGTGGGATAAGGAGAGGGAGAGCCATGATGGGAAAGAATGCCAAAATGCCTGTTTAAACTGCAAAGACGCTGCTGTCGGGATTAGGGACAGCCCACTAGGGAGTGGCTTAATCTGAGGATAAACAGATTGGATGACAGAAGGTTGAGGCGGACCAGCAGTGGCCACCTCCCCTTTTTCTTTGTTACCGCAAGGTACTAAAGACTGGACGGGATTCGTTTCCCTTCAGTCTAGGCTGTAATCACTTAACTGATCGATCAGTAAGACTCCGTACGATGCAACTTCTGTCTGGGCCGTAACCACTCGGTGGTCGAACAGTGAGACTAAGTTCGTTGTATGTAGTAACAGTGTTCTAGGCTCTAACTTAAGAAAAGTTAAGTAGAAGAGTAAGACGCTGTTGATGTCTATGTTATCATCAGTGTGCTTCGGCAAGATGTACATATGACTGTAAATATTTTGCTACAATATACCTTCAAGTTCATTACCTCCAACCTGCCTCCTGCTTCATCGACGTCGATCATCTCCTTGACGGGACTTCAATCCACATCAAGGAGAAAACGAACAAGAAAAACATAACTGGCGCAGTCGACAGGATCGGCGAGCTCTACAGCACCATACACCGGACCAGTGCCGAGGAGACCGAGGGGCAAGGCATCCGTCAGCCACCAGCGGCAACGTCGAGACGATCCCACAGCAGCCAACTCCGGCACCGTGGAAGAGATCCAGGAACGACAGTGCATACAGCAAAGGGTGAGCAGGATTTCTTGCGTTTTTCTCTAGTTGGCATGGCAGTTTATGTGTAGAGCACATGGTGAGAACACGCGGGGGTGCTGAAACAATGGAGTCTAATGGAGATGAAGGTGTGAGTGCGGTAGCAGTGGATCGGAGTCGAGAGCCATCAAACCATGGTATTCTAAATTCTGATCAGTCAAATGAGGCGAGAGTGCCTACTCAGAGGCAAGAATCGATGCAGCTGGCATCTCAGGTTTTGCCGAATTCAAGTGAAACGAGAACGCTCGAACTTGAAATTCAAAAGCTCAATCTCCAGATTGAGTACGAAAAGCTATTGCAAACCAGAATGAACGCGGAACGTCTCAATGGCACGTTGTCCAACTCTGGGTCGGAGACGGGCGATCGGGGGCGACGGTGTTTCGATTCTGTCCAGCAATGTGCAAAAGTGCTGAAAGGGTTCCGCCTGCCGAGTGACGCGGATGTGCCATTATGGTTTGAGGAAGTAGAAAAACTATTTGCTACTTACCAAGTACCGTATGAGAGTCGCGTGCATTTGGTTATACCAGCACTAACTGAACGAGTTCGTTACTTACTGCGTAACCTCAACTCTGAAGAGAGTGCAGATTACGAGGCAGTTAAAGCAGCAGTACTGACGGAACTGAAGCTTTCTCCGGCAGAGTATCTGCAGAGGTTCGAAAGAGCGGTAAAGCGGAAGGAAGAGACGTGGGCGCAGTTCGCGTCCCGTGTGAAAACTTATTTCTCCTACTACCTCCAAGTGAGAGAGGCCGACACGGTAGAAGTGATGGCAGAACTCATGGTTGCTGATCGCATAAAATCGGGCCTTAGCACGGAGGGTCTTGAGTATGTGAGACTAAGAGAAGGCGAGGGATGGCTTAGGCCAACTGAGATCGCTAAAGTGCTGCAAACTTTCGAACAAGCGAAAGGAAAAGGGCGTGCTTCAAAGCAACCAACTGTAGAAATGGGGCAGAAGCCGGCGACACGAGTAGAGAAAGGGGCTCTGAAGTGCCACTTATGTCACGGCTCAGGCCATTTCGCTAAAGAGTGCCCGAAGTCTAGTGATAAGGAGAGCAACCCGAAGAAGGCTACCGAGCCAAAGCGGAAGGTCCAAAAGGTAACGTTATCCCACGACACGGAAACTAAAATACCTGATGGAGTACTTAGCGCAAAGGTGAAGTCTCTAAAACACGAGGGTGAAGGCACAAATAAACTGCAGTTAATTCCCGTATCATGTGCAGGTATATCCGCAGATGCAATTTTAGATACAGGGAGTGAAATAACTGTCTTTCGGGAGAGTCTGCTTCCGAGAAGTTTAGTAGAGCCGTCTGGCAAGGTGAGATTGGTGTCTGCTTTTGGTAAAACTATCGAGGCAAGGCTAGCTACGTTGCCGGTCAAATTAAATAGCCCGCGAGAGGTTACGGAGCCTCAGAGCGTCGACCTACTCTGCGCGTTAACTGATGAGCTCGTCGAGGGCACAGATTGTTTGTTGACCGAGGAAGATTGGAAACTTTTGTCGAAGGCCAGCAGCCCTCTGGCACCCTGTCGAGCACCGGCCGAGCCTGCTCCCGAGGCAGAACAAGCAGTAGAGAAACCAAAGGTCGTGGCATGCAATCTTACTTTGGAGAAGAAAGACGTTTCCGGCGAAGATGCGCAAATTGATGAAGAAAGGGAGGCATCATTAGGCCAGAGAGAAGAGTTCCGCAAAGTGCAGTTGGGTGACACTACGCTAAAGAAATGTTGGGAAGATGCGCGTAGTGGGAAATCCGGCATGTACATTTCAGACGGACTGTTATATCACTGCGACTCAATAGCAGGCACTCGAGTGAGTCAGCTAGTTGTCCCCAAAGATAAGCGCACTGAGGTGATGCACTTAGCCCATGAGTCGCTATGCGGGGGACACCTGGGGCCAAAGAAAACGAGAGTTCGCATTAGGTATAATTTTTTTTGGCCAGGTATGGCGAAGGAGATATTAGAGCATTGTCGTTCGTGCCATGAATGTCAAATTAGGTCAGACAGGCGTCGCACAGATAAAGTGCCTATAACTCCGCTCACTAGACCCGAGCACCCTTTCCAAGTTGTCAATGTAGATGTGATCGGACCCCTCGACACACCGTCAGCGAGAGGGCATAAGTACGCGCTGTGCTTAGTGGACCTTTGCACGAGGTGGCCGGAGGTGGTTCCACTGCGCTCTTTGACCGCTAAGGCGACTTGCGATGCACTGATTGAGATATTCAGTCGCACAGGCGTTCCGGAGATGATCTGCTCCGATCAGGGCACTAATTTCAAATGTCAGCTCACGCAAACGATGATGGAGAAATTAGGTTGCACGCCAAGGTTCTCAACCCCAGAACACCCAGAGAGTAATGGAGTTGTAGAGAGGTGGAACCGAGTACTGAAAAACATGTTGTACCATGTCATTCAGCGAGACTCCAAGAATTGGGACAAATTGATCCCAATGGTTTTATGGGCTTATCGGGAAGTTCCCCATGAGGTAACCGGAGTAGCTCCGTTTCGTCTATTGTATGGAAGGAATCCCACGGGACCGCTTCTAATACTGCAGAGGACGTGGACGGGAGAAATGCCGGTGCCCGCAACAGTGAGAGAAAACCCCGCTAAGTATTTACAGCAACTTAAGAAGCAGCTCGAGACGGCCGCTAATATTGCTGAGCTAACTAGTGCAACTCATCAGGAGAGTTACGCCAGTGCCTATAATCGCAGCACCAGGCTCAAAGCTTTTAATGTTGGCGACCAGGTTGTGGTTTTCGACAATGATCGGAATTGTAAGATGTCACCTAAATGGCTAGGCCCATTCACAGTGGTTGGACGTGAGCGCGAACACTCTTACCGCGTTGAAACATCTGAGGGAGAAGAGAAGCCTATCGCCTTTGCAAGCCACCGCTTCTCACCGACCCAGATGCGTTGGTCAACAATTGAGAGGGAAGCGTTCGCAATAATATGGGCCTTAAAGAAGTTTGACTACTGGCTTTTCGGTGCCATAGTAAACGTCGTTTCCGACCACAATCCGCTGTCGTACCATACAACTTCTACTCCGCACGGGGCGAAATTGACAAGATGGGCGCTGGCGTTACAGCGATATCATGTCTCGGTACAACATCGGAAGGGTATATGTAACGGGAATGCGGATGCATTATCGAGGCTCCAGAATAGTTTGTGGAAGCCATCAGAATAACAGTGCCATGCCAACTGAGGGGGGGACGTGAATGTTCCTGCCCACTCGCTGCTGTATATTGTGGACTGTGTGATTGACAATCCAAGAAACAGACACTAGTGATCTTACTGCTTGAAGCAGCAATGGTGTGCTTGATCGTTTAGCATGTATTTGTTTTCGTTTCTTGTATTCTCCTGTCGTGTTGTCTCGCAATTGTGTTTGATGTTTGTGTATGCTGTTGTATGCTTAGAAAGTCCAGTGACCTAATCGCGGCAGTGATTTATCGTACCACTGAGCGTAGAACAGCCCAGCGTACTCTTAAGGGGGGACGTGTTATGTTGCCGCTCATAAGGCGATCGTGCAGAAGGAACGGCGTAGCACCGTACGCTATACAAAGCTTCTTTCTCGGCTCTCTCTCGCATGGTCTTTGACAGCAATTATCAATGGAAAGCAAACTGCTCCCATTGAGCGGCTGGTCTCCCACGCTGGCCCCCAGGGGTTCCTGGTACGAGACCCTTCCCTTTCGCTGAACGTCGCTCGGGGGGGTCGCGGCTGCGCGACCGTACTTGCCCTCTCAGTGGCCGTTTCGGGGAAGAGCAGCTCGGACGCGTAGGAGGACAATGCATGAGAAGTGCGCCCTCGCTTGAAGCGACAATGCGCTTGGCCCAACCAATTCTTTAACGACCGGCATGCGCTCTCGGCGCGCCGACTGGAACAAAGGGTTGAGTCGCAGCAGTGTCCGAACTGCGGGAAAGGCGAAGACACGCTGTGTTTCCTGGAACGACAGGGTTTGACTGGATGAGCGTGGGAGATGGCCCGAATGCCGCAGGGCTGCTACGATACCGATATTTCGATTGTGAGAATATCTGAGAGCGTGGGATAAGGAGAGGGAGAGCCATGATGGGAAAGAATGCCAAAATGCCTGTTTAAACTGCAAAGACGCTGCTGTCGGGATTAGGGACAGCCCACTAGGGAGTGGCTTAATCTGAGGATAAACAGATTGGATGACAGAAGGTTGAGGCGGACCAGCAGTGGCCACCTCCCCTTTTTCTTTGTTACCGCAAGGTACTAAAGACTGGACGGGATTCGTTTCCCTTCAGTCTAGGCTGTAATCACTTAACTGATCGATCAGTAAGACTCCGTACGATGCAACTTCTGTCTGGGCCGTAACCACTCGGTGGTCGAACAGTGAGACTAAGTTCGTTGTATGTAGTAACAGTGTTCTAGGCTCTAACTTAAGAAAAGTTAAGTAGAAGAGTAAGACGCTGTTGATGTCTATGTTATCATCAGTGTGCTTCGGCAAGATGTACATATGACTGTAAATATTTTGCTACAATATACCTTCAAGTTCATTACCTCCAACCTGCCTCCTGCTTCATCGACGTCGATCATCTCCTTGACGGGACTTCAATCCACATCAAGGAGAAAACGAACAAGAAAAACATAACTGCCTCCTCGAATTTGATGCGATATTTTTTTGAATGCTCATTGAGATATGAAACCACATTCACATAGCGCATTGACGCCATTTACGATGATTCGATGAGGTATAAGTTCCATTCGATGCACCTCTTGTCGCATTCGTGATAAACGCCGCTTATGACGTGCGGACGTCTATGTCGATCATAAGCAGTTTTAGTGCGATGCCAGTAGGCACACTTTACCTCATTGAGACTGTGTAGCGCGGCGGAAACTATCGATCAGGTAACCGCCGGTGCCGAATGAGAAGCAATTAGGTCGGGGAAAAAAATTGAAAAAAAAAAAAAAACGTTCGGCCATTGCGCAGAGCACATACCTTAAGTGAACTGGCATTCGTGCATTGGAGGACTAACAGCCGGTAAATGGCGAGGTCATCTGGTCGGCGCTCGTCGGGTGACGCGACACAATGCAGTTAATGAGCCCATTGTAGTTGCAAGCGGACGGTGCTGCTGGTAAGCGTAAACTTGCGGGACTGACCAGAGTGGCCAGTGCAAAGGGGATGAAAGCTGGGCGAGTTGGGACTGGTTCGTCATAAGAAAGGATGAAAGCGTTTATCCTGTGTGCTTAACGTTTCTCTTCGCCCCCGCTAAATCTTTTCACAGCACTAGCTACGTAAAAACCACACGTCTGTCACCCACTTGCCGGTGAAATGTATCCTTGTTCCACTCAAGTTATGCAGTACGAAGTTTATTAAAAACCGAATAACAGTGCATTTTGCGGCTGCTGCTGAGTTCAGCTTTCCTCGAAATCTTCAAGGTCCCGACGACTCACCGTATAGCGACGGCCCATCCCTGTTCATTTTTTTTTTTTTCGCTCTCTCTTCTAAGAGTCAAGTGCCAGTCACGGCGATGGGCTTCCCTCCTCTTGGGAATTTAAGGGGAACTCAACACGTACGAAAGTTCCCTCGGGCTTTATCGCGAAGGAACTTTAGTACGACGTCTGGGATTAATGTCGCTGTTCGCTTATATTTCGGCCCTTTTCCTTCACACGCACGCACACAGATATATCAAAGCCGAGGCTCGCCATATCCTGTGAACTCCTTTAAGCTCGCCTATTGTTCCTACGCGTCCCGCGTTTCTGGCTTACTGAGCTCTGGGTTCCCGTAAAGTTGGTACTTGGCATCGAACAATCCATAACCAGGTCTTCCTGCAAAATTTTCTTCTAACCATGGGTTCACAGCCTGCTTTTCTCGTTCTCCGTTGCCCCCTCCCTATTCCAGCGAAAGTGCTCTAGCATAAGTATGTTAAGCAGTTACTGCGGGGATGCATATACCGTGCCTCATAGCTAGCGCACAATCTACATATACGATGTCTCGACAGCTTGTCATAACGCAAGCTAAGTGGTGTGCTCAGAGAAGGGCATGGCAGGCAGGAGTGATAAATGGAACAAAAGTATTTCATTTGGCTATGTACTGTCGTCAAGTTAATTTGGTCAGAAACTATATTTGCTCACACGCGCGCAGTGACATTTCTGAAAATCGCACGGTAGCGAAGTGTAGTTAAAAAAAAAAAAAAAAACGACGTCAGCGCTCGCTGTCTTGTGTGAGCTTCATCGAATTATCATTAGTCGCGTCGATTTGTGCGGTAACACTCGCCGTGGCAGCTTATAGCTGTTAGGGTGCCTGTTGGCTAAGTTCGGGGTCATGAGATTGGATTCCGGCCATGGCGGCTGCGTTCTGATGGGCGAAAAAAAAAAAAAAAAAGCCCCTCCCCCTTTCCAAAAAGAAAAATAATGATTGATTTGGGGGGTTTAACCAGCCCAAAACCAGCTCTGATTATGAAAGACGCCGTAGTGGAGGTCTCCGGAAATTTTTGACCACCTGGGGTTCTTTAACGTCCACTGACATCGCACAGCACACGGGCCTCAACATTTCGCCTCGCATCGAAATGCAGCCGCCGCGGCCCGGATTCGATCCCGCGACTCTCGGATCAGTAGCCGAGTACCATATCCACTAGACCACCGTGGCGGGACAAAAAAAGAAAAATAAGCACCCGCGTATTTAGATTTAAGTGCACATTTAGAAACACCAGGCGGTCAGAATTGCTCCAAAGCCTTCCACTATAGACCCTTTTCATAAACTGTAAAGCTGGATTCCCTGCAATTCAGATTGCCCTACTAATAGCGGCATAGGCAATCGGGCTAACAGCATGTGCAAGCGCAGTTTGCTTGCGACAGGACGTGTAAAATGTCGACGCAGCCCTTCTGATACAAACATTCCCAAAAAACGGGCCGCAGCACGTGCGACTTGAATTTTGACAGCATTTAAATAAAGACAGCTGTCGCCATTACTAGGGCGAGCTGCATTGCGGGGAAGTTAGCATTACAGTTTATGAAAAGGGTCTATACTGGGCGTGCCTGCCTCATAATCCTAGCGTGGCTTTGGCACGTAAAACCGCAGCAGTTATGTGTGCCTATAGGGTTCCGTGTTTTCGGATTAACCGGAAAAAATCCGATAAACACTTACCGGTAAAGCTTTCAACAATTCGGGTTTATCCGATAAACTGCGATTTTGATGGCCAATAAGACCTCGTTGCGTTCTTTATCGAAAGGGCACGTTCTAAGCGGTCATTGATACATCGTCCGGTTTGGTCGATATAAACTTTACCGCGCGTCCACAGTATCTCGCAGACCGCACCCATCGCACATTTAACAAAGTTATACCGGCGCGCACAGAGCGAGAGACGTCAACGGGTTCACGTGTGTAGAGCTCCCGGGAGCGCGAGACGATATTTTCTGTATACGGTCCCCTGGCGACACTAAAGCGCGCCAGACGACTGCGACGCTAGGAAGACTACGGCGCCCAGACAACATTGAATATACGGGCCCCGATGGACTACTCTCTCGCATGCGCGCGCAAGATAGAGAAGTTTCAGACAGTCACAGCAGGTGAGAATCGAGCGCGGGAAGCCTGCTGGCGGGACAGCGTGGCCAGATCACGTGGCTCATTTCTGTAGCGCGTGAACAGAAATGGGCCTTTTCTAGAAATGTGGCGGTCCTCTAGCGGCCGCTTCCGGAAGCGCGTTTTGTGGCTCTCCGTGCGCGTTTGCCGCCTCCGAGTGCGTGCTTCACTGCGTCGCATCGTTTGATCGGGGGTTATTAAGGAGAAGTTGTTGTGCTATTTGTTTGAAGGCGTAGATGAGCATGAACGCCAGTTTTTCTGCAGACGAGCTCAATAAAATCCTAAATTAAAATTAAGCCGCCAATGTACTGGGGGCCCGCCTGAGTTAGCGGACGAGCGTCTCATTACTGACGCATATTCTCCCGCAGCTTTTTGTCCGCAGATCGCTAACAGAGTTAAAATTGACAACGATCTATCGACTGTCGATTATGACCTTTTCTTCGATCGGCAGTCGTTGCGTATTTAATTTAAATAAGAAATCTTCGGTTTTTGGGTGCAAGTGAGGCACTCCGCGGACTTCTTTTGCGCTCTGCGAGTGCCTTAGCGTGCACTTTGATTGAAGTTCACCGTCGTTTCTTCATTAAGCTCTTATCAAGGTGTTTAACTTTCTAACGCAGGAAGCCAAACCATCGCCCTGAAATTTAGCTTAGCAGCGCAATACTTTAGCCGCGAAGCTATTATGGCAATGTGTCGTATCTATACACAAGCACCGAGCCATTACCTAACTCCAAATATCATGGCTCGGGCCGAAAGTTACTCCCAGACAGGATCATACGAAAATGCAAACTTCAAGCCGCGTTTCGCCGCTCGGGCTTCGTCATTAGCGGTGATTATGTCTTGCTCGTATTAGCACCCGCACTGTTCTATTGGGACAGATGAACGCTGTGTATGCCAATAACTCGATTTTACGTCGGTTAACGTCTACCGTGCACGGAAAATTAGCTGATCATATTGATGTGACCATTGAATGCACATTAACAAAAATAATAAACAGCATTGGAAAATGCTTGGCTACAAAACGCGGTATTGTCGACAGAGCCCACCAGCTGCCTGAACAATTCGCGGCGTATAAAGACGCTGCAGGCAAGAAAAAAAAAAAAAAAGGAGAAGTAAGCTTTAGAATGTTAATGTAGCTGGAATTTCTCATTATACTAAACATGTAGAGCGAAAAATGAGCTTGACAATGAAGCTGCAGTGGAGCGGCGCGCAATCGAGCGAAAGAACCAGATAGCCTCAAAAAAACATGGCGCCGCCTCCTATATACACGAGCGGGGCCGTCCGCGCGCATTCGCGGAGGGCCTCCTGGAAAAGGCGGCAAAATGGGAAGGAAATGAAAGCTTTCCAGTCCTCGTTCTCTTATTTATATGAAGCTCTAGAAGATATTCTGGAAGTCTTCACATCAGATGTCACTAGTCTGTTGGACCTCCTTGACGAGAATGACCGCTCAACGACTGTCGCGCAGACTTTCACGTATTCTATGCTATCGCCGAAAAGTGGGGACAGACAGTTGAAAGGAACCTGCGCGATCAACTTCAGTACACCAAAGAATCGTTTTCGTACTGTGTTCAAATTGTGAATCCAAATGTGAAGCACGAGCTACCCCGCGCGTTCGAAACCTATGCGCCAATTTTTAAGTTAGTGTTTCTTGAAACTGATATGAGCCAGCTCCTGAGCGATTTTGCGAACTATCAGTGCTATGAAATATGTAACATTGTTGAACCCGCCTCGTTTTGAAGACTTCAGACTGCCCAGTGGTCGTTGCTTTCTCGCTGCGCCGCTGTGTCTTCTGGCTCCTCCTGTTTCTAGCGCAAACGTTCAAATTGCGTTTTCAAAGCTGAGAATCACCAAGCGAAAGGAACGCGCTTCCATCACTGACAGCAACCTCGCACAGTATGCTTGCGTCTTTTACAACGAGCTTTAAATTAAGGCTGTAATGCGCTTAAATGCAGGCGTTTTGTATTAAAAGTATTTGGCTTGTGTGTACCTATATGTTTTTGTGCGTACGTTTTATAAAAATTGAAGTATATACGATTCCTGTGTTCTGATGTTTTCGTGTGCAGATATCAATCGATCTGATATTTTGAGTTACTGAGAATAATGCACAAGTAAACTCCAAATTTTGGAGAATTGGCGATATACGAGAAATAAACTCCGAAAAACGCCCCTCCGAGTATCAAGAAAAGTAAAACTCCGAAAACAAAGGTGATGTTGGAAACACGCAGTGTATATACTAGAACATTGCGGGGAGCGACGGATTTCTGCGTGCATGTCGTTTATACTGCTTCGAAACGGCAAAGTATAGTCACACGGCCTATACTATACAGCGTTTGTGTTTCCCATGAATGCGCCCGTAGCATTTCGTGGACCCGTAGTGTTAAGAGCTGGCGCGAAAGAAGACAGGAAGCCGATCGCGAGCGCGTGAGTTTCTTGGATTTTGGATCGAATGAACGGCAGCGTGGGGACGCGCTGTTCAGGCGTATTGTCTTTCGCCGCACTCCGAAGCTTGGGTTTCTCGTTCAGCGATGTCCTCCGGATTTTACACGAAACAATAACGTACCGAGTGCACGGTGCACTGTTAAAAGAGTGTGCATTTGCGTACACCCTATAGGTGCAGTTAGGATATAACTGTACACCAAAGCGTGTTTTTTTTTTCTTTTTTCTCCAGAATGGGGGCATGGTTACGCGCGTGGGTAGAGTTAACGCGAACCGTGTACAAATGGCGAGGTTCATTTCGTTCTCCTCGGCTCGTATCCTTGGAAGACACCCGTGATTGCGCATAAATTCTGGCGCCTGTTCTCTCACAGATTTAACGCATGCGCTCACGTTGAAGCGATTACTCATTGTGCGCTAGCACGCGCGCGCGTGTGTCATTATGGTTATCATTGCTGTTACGTCACTGAACGAAAATTAATCGGACAGAAATGCTCCGTTACATGGATGTTAATTTGTTTACTGTTAACTGCGACGCATTTCTTTGCGGACTTCGGCGACTTTGACCGCGTGTCTATCTGTCTAGCCGCCCCCGTCTCGGTGCTTTCCAGGTCATCACGCTTACTTGGTATACAGGTATGGATATGTGAGGAACATAAATAATTGATCTTGACGTCGCTCGACAACGCTGCTTTGAGTACGCCAGGAAGCCCGGAGGCGGCTTCGTGTCGTACTTAAAGCCGCCTTGCCTGTTTTAGCAAATTCGGTGAGGGTTACCGGAAAAAAAAAAAAAGGTAATCGATTAATTTACGCAGCCACTGTAAAATGCTATTCATTAAGCTTGCTTGGGAGGCACCTCGCACAAAAGGCTGCATTCGTTAACGTTCCTGATGGCCATGCGGCATCTTGGTCGCATGCATGTCTCGTGGAAACTATAGCAGTGAAATGATGTGTTTTCATGTGAACATGTAAAGGAAAAAAAAAAAATTCAAGTAGACTCGAACAAACACGTTACCGAAACAAGGACAGAAGTACAAACAGAAAAACAAGAAAAGCAACAAGAAGCATAATTTAAAGCGCTTGATTATACAGCGAGCAAGCAATATTTACAAGGAGTGCTCACGAGACAATGTACATTGGCCCGCTACAAAAGTTTCTGACGTATCTACAGACGTCTTTACAAACGTATCTGACGTATGTGTTTGGCGATACGAAGTTGTGTTTATACAAGTTTTATATTTTTTACGAAGGTAGAACTGCACTGTGAAAACTTATGAAACGTGAAATGATGGTATAGAAACCTTCAACTGAGAAGTCATTGCTAACGCCTGCTGCATGACGGTTTGTATTGAAACGAGCAGATGTTATTAATCACGAACTGGAAATAGTGCCCGAAAAGGGAGCATACAGTAGTGAACATTAAACGTAAAGAGAATAATGTATACTAGGAGCTTTACTCTTTTTTGACAGCACATAAACCATGTGGTTTTCATACACTGAAGAGAAGAAAAATAAAAGTTTGCCAATTTTTAAGCCCGCCTTGTATGTGGTAGTTCCATATTAGATCAGATACTCGTGAATGAGGACAGCGTATATATATTAACTTGTTTCTAACAAATAAAGCGAGCCCTTGACCCCCTTCCCTTTCGTTATATATATATATATATATAAACATCGCGTGCTACATGGCTTGTCTCATCGCCTATATGAAGCTTATAAAATTATAACCTTCTAAATTTGATGAGTGTTCAGTAAAATAGCTTTTGCTTTCCGAGTGCTGGTCTGTCGTCAAATGGCACAGCTCCTTTTCATAAACCTTTCGAGCATGTGGCTTGTTTTTAAAGATGTATATACAGGACTCTCGAGTTCATTCAAGAGGCTGGTGCTGTGAGCATATATGATAAACCTTAAATATTCAGCAATATTTATTATGCTGACTATGTAAAGGTTAGCTAATGGAAGTCACAGGTATACTTTTCCTTGAGTGGCACCGTTGTTCAAGTAGTGTGAAGGTGACGATCTGTCCATTGCACCACTCCGTGTGCTCCGAGTTAGATAAGAAGGTCAAGGATCTGAGACGCGTCTCAAAGTCCGTGGTGGTTTAAAGCATCTTCTATTCAGCATCACTTGCACATAGTCAGCGCCGTTTCACTTGAACATGTTTTCACGCTCTCCAGCCGCACCGCACCTTTTGTCGTGCCGCAGTTTATATATTTCACCGGCCTAACGGAAGACGATTGTCGTCAGCTTTTAAAGTGATGGGCTAAGTAGTGTTCATGTCACAGCGAAGGAGTTCTGGCGCTTCGACTACGTTATAAGCCAAGGGCATCAAACATGTAACACGCGGAGGTCTTGCTGAGTGGCGCTTTCTGTCGCGTCTCTCGAGGGCCACTCTTCTATCGCCTGCTCTTGAATATGCAACTTTCAAACGACTGTGTCTAATTTCGAGACGCAGTAGATAGCATGAGTCCGCTCATGAGTCCACTCACTCAGGCACACTGAGACTCACAGCGACTTGTGAGTGCGGGTTTCAGTGAGTGCAACTCAGCAAACGATTTGTGTTCTTGAAGCTCGAGTGAGTTTGGCTGGGGAAATTTTACGTGAGTTTGAGTCTGAGTGAGCCTGGTTCAGCGGGGTATTTGTGAGTCTACTCCGATCGAGTGAGCTCAGTCGAGCCGAATTCCAGTGAATTTGAGTTCAAATTATTCCGGCTGCAGTAAAATGTTGGTGACTTTGAGTGTCAGTGAGCTCACTGGGGCAGCGCAGCGTGTACAATATTCATGATTCTGGGTTGGAATGAGCCCGGCCCAGATGGACATCTGTGAATCTGAGTACGAGTGAGCCCGCTTGTGCACAGCGGATCTCTGGGGTGCTTGAGTGCAAGTGTAGTATGAGCTATCTATCTTATGAGATATCTAGTATGGAGTTATCGTGATTTATTTTGCAGTTTTACGTCCATCAACGCACGGTTAGAATTTTGCATCTTGAGCAAATTACTCGGTGATGTAGTTAAATCCAATCGTTGTGACGTAAGAACTGTAATTCAGGTTCGGTGAAATCAGACGCACGTATTGCACAAGTGCAGTGAGCCCGAGTTTTCATTTCTCGCGTTTGTCTCGCCGACATATGAACCCCTTGCGACAAGGAAGAACGTCGACTCTCGCTGTAAATTCAGAGCTGATTTTCATATGGTCCAATACCGTGCTGCATTTACCTGTGTACCAAATGCGATGCACTTATATAATTTACACAGAATTATTGAGCTTTGTGTGGTATAAATATTGAAGTGCCATTCCACACAACGTGAACAGCTGCAGAAGTGCGGAGCGGTGACTCCCCGGTGTTTCCTTCGTGTTTGTGTTTATCTGCTCTTTTCTTAACGATATTCCAGAACAAGCGCTGCAGTGCAGGCGAACGGAAGATGGAGTCGGCCGCTGGTTATAAGCGCAGCTGCACCTTTCCCTCATACACACACATGCTATCACGAGAGATATATAATTCATGTTAGCTAACATTACCTACCTCATCTTTGGTTCACATTACTTCACGTGAACTCATTTTTTATTCATGGTTATTTACTTCTATGCATTATATATATATATATATATATATATATATATATATATATATATATATATATATATATAGTCGAAGTTGGGCCACGTTGAAAAACAACAGATTAATTGATTGCGACGTTCCGATTAAGAGACTGGCTTTTAAGAACCGTTTATTGGCTCCGCTTTATTT
This sequence comes from Hyalomma asiaticum, assembly GCA_013339685.2. Classification (NCBI taxonomy): domain Eukaryota; kingdom Metazoa; phylum Arthropoda; class Arachnida; order Ixodida; family Ixodidae; genus Hyalomma; species Hyalomma asiaticum. The sequence goes on from CM023481.1 coordinate 313,701,545, forward strand.
TTAGAACGGTAACCAAAAATACTATTTGAGAATACATAAATAACGTATACATCAATAGTGTGAAAGCGTTTTCATCAAAATAAAACCATTAGTTTGCTGGAAGAAAAAAGTGGGACGTTTGTGTCCTCCCATTGACCGATGATGTGCTTTCTGAAAAGTCGGACAACCCTACCACGTTGCCTCACGAGAGTACGAACGTATGATTCTTTCCATGAGTGTTCTGCGTGAAAATTACCGAAGCGAGTGGTACTACGGCGAATTCCAAAACTGTGCGCAAGAACTTCTGGTGGACCACATTTCTAGCTGTGAAACGCAGTTTTGCACATGAATATGTTGTACTGTGCGCAGTCTCTTGAGAGTCTGACCATATGTCCTGACCTATTCGCATACACTGATTGTTTTGTTCGCTTTCTGCCGCTTTTAAGAGTGAACTCTACAGCGTCGTTGGGCCCCGTTCGCATCGCTTCCTCTTAACAGAATGAGTTTACGATTTTCCTGGCGGATTTTCTTCTGAGAAATTTAGTTGTGTTCACCAACGCACCTGTGCCGCGGCGGAGGGCTTTGCGTGGTCGGGTGCTTCGGGGCATCGCGGCGGTAGCTCGAGATGGTCATTTCCGTCGTGGACGCCGATGAATAATAATAATAATAATAATAATAATAATAATAATAATAATAATAATAATAATAATAATCCATTGCACCAAGGATCAAGGTATTTTATGTAGTGCTGGCGCAAGCAAGAACAAGGAAAGGTTATAATAAGGAATAACATGAAAACAGGAGAAAATATTGAATGAGAATGAAGGAAGAGCCTGCAACACGAAAAAGAAAGAACGACAGGGAGTTTATGCAGTCGCACAACACAAGAAATATCGAAGGACGACGATGACAATCATGTTCGCGTTGTGCAAAGCACAAGGCACGCTGAACGGACAGAGGACGCGAAAACGATTAGCATAATGTGTGAAACCGTGTTAAAGCTACGCAAAGCTCGGGAAACTGCTGATATAATGGCGGCGAGCTATGAGAAACATTGAAATCGAAAGAAAAAAGAAAGCAGAAGATTTTGACTATTATTGGTGTAATAATGATGACGCGCCATCACAAGGGTGGAGGAAGTGTGAATGAACGTATTCTTCATCGAGGCAGCTTCACAGGAGGCCACAGATACGATAAGTTGAATACAGAAGTTGATGCCAAAATCCACTGTTTGCCGTCGCATCAGTGTGCAATATACTCCGAACACGGCATCACGGATTAACGCATCACGTCCGCGTGTGTACAGAAGATAAAATAAAATACAATAAATATCAGCGTCGCTGTGCCCTGGTAGATCGTGGAATTTCGTCACCGAGTACTTACTTATTCGAGTGGCGGTATAGACGACGTTGGCAGACTTAAACGCCGGTACGCGTTTCCGGCCGTTGTTTTTCCGTGTTGGACGAGTTTCAACAAACGCGGTGAGCCATCTGACTCGTCGAGGTCCACTTATTTCCTCCCCGAGGAAGATCTGCAGCATTATACCTTCGCCCCCGTTCTGCATCTGAAACATTTGCAAGGCTCCGTGGAATACGCGTTGACAGTTATAGGCCACGACCTTGGAATTTTCTTCACGGAATACGATTGCCTCTCTGTACGTTTTCCAACTGCGAGCCGAACCGGGTCCGGACGTGAAGGTTTCAGTTTTGAGATATAAAATCACGCATAGTTCACACACTTCAGTTTTACGTCGTAATAAGTGAACGCGAGTGGCGCAAGATGTGCTCCTGGGCACGACCGCGAGGTAGTGCACGTTTAAGAACCCCAGGTGGTCGAAATTTCCGGAGACCTCCACTACGGCGTCTCTCATAATCAGAGCTGATTTTGGGACGTCAAAACCCCACAAATCAATCAATCAATCAACTTTATTAACATGTAGCGTCTATTAACAGGTTCGTGACAGGAGAGACTGTACAGCCCACGGAATTGCGCTGGAGGTCGTACTGTAAATTGCGATGGTCATTTCGTCGTTATTTCAACGGGCCGTTTCGCGCGCCAGCTTCATAATTCTCCATTCGACGCAGCGTCGGTCGGAAGTCGCTTGCATGTGCGCTACGCTTTTAGGTGATAGCGAGAACAGTGGCTGGACCTACAGCATTACGCTGCGGAGACAGACGACAGCGATGCTCGATGCGTTTATCGCCAGCGGCTCACTGCCGGCATGCCGTGGAGCGCGTGAGTCGGTAGCAAATCCGAGAAAACCACGTCAACAGCAACTGTACCGCTGTATCCGCAAACGGTAGTGCCTTGCGGGGAAAGCCTCCGTTTGTTCGAAGACTGCACCGAACGGAGACGACGCTTGCTCGGAACACGTTGAGGCGCATGTGGGCAGCAAGCAGCGCGCGCTTGTAACGATGCTGGGTTGCCGTGAGCCTCCTGGCGGCGATGTCAAGGAAGGGCAAGTCGCCCGATCATCGGCGCACATCGTTCCAGGCGAACCACAATGGGTGCTTCTTTTGCGAACCGGTGACCCCGAAACCTTAACAGTCGGGGTGAAAGGAAAAACTCTGGGAGTTCCTGAAGGAGCCGATCGAGTATAACGACCCATTAGCGGAAGAAGACAACGGTAAAAAACTCTCGTGTTGTGCCCAATCCGCGGCTTTTTCTTCTTCTCCGGCGGCCGCAACTATTTGCGCGGGAGAAAGAACGGGGGGGAGCCACTTGCGTGCGGCGGCCCCCTTTTTTGCAGCCGCTCAGCTGGCGCCGCTTTTGAGCCTCCTCGGGGCGGCGCATTGATATCAATTTGCCGCGCGAAGCGACCTTTTGTGGCGGCCGCGGAGAGGCGGAGCGCTTAATTTCATACGGGGCTGTCCATCTCTGGCCCACTGCGGCCCGCTAATGAGACGATGGCCAAGAACCGTGGCCGTCAATCAGTATCGTTAGCGCCGTAAATCCAGAGCCGCTGCTGTTGTTTTTCCCGCAATGACCCGCGGAGTCACGCGCTGGCCGCTACGTCGCGCTCTTTCATGTGCCGCCGCTGGCTTTCAGTCGCCGATCGACAAGGGCCTGCATTGAGAGCCCAGAGTTTGGCTAGTTAGGTGCGCGATAAGGATTTCCGGTGAAGCAACACCAATAAAGACCGAAAGTTTAGACAGAAAGACACTCCTGAAAAAGCGCTGGAAAGCTTGCTTCCTTCGTTCGCTGCCTTTTTATTTTTTCGTTTGAAGTTTTTACTACGCGTAGCCAGCATTGGATCTAGCGCTCGTTTCGTTAAGCCTGTACTAGCAGCGTACTTAACGCGCCTTCCACCCGCGATACATTGTGTGCTATGTCTCTACGGTGGGCGAAAGGGGGAAGTAATTTTTCTTTGTGTGCTTCGTTCCTTTTCGTAGATGAACCAGCTGTGTAAGGTGTGTGGAGAGCCCGCCGCTGGATACCACTTCGGCGCCTTCACCTGCGAAGGGTGCAAGGTAAGCGCGCCTTGTGCTTCTATTACAAGAATGCGACACTCGGCTCGGCGAAAGTTGGCGGGTTTCTGACCTCACCCGGCCTGCTTCCGTGCGAGCTGCTGCTCCGCGCCGAACGATACCGCGTTCGTGGCCGACTGTTTGGCGCGCACGAAGCTGTTGTGAGCAGGGCACGAGGATGCCATGGGCGACGAACAATGCTCAATCGTCCGCGCGCAGCAGCGACACGACCAACGCATGCGGCGGCGCCAAGGGCCTGCTGCTGGTTGACGCCAACAATAGCCACCGTTAGCGGTGTGTGGTGTGCCGGATGACCTGTCACTCACACAGGGAGCGCTGCCGCGCCTCGGGGTGCGTCAGTCCGCAATCGTGGGAAGATCGTGCCTGCGTGGGCCGCGTCTACGGCGCCTCTGCAGGCGTGTTTGCGTCGCCCCTGAAATCGGGTCCGAGCGTATACTCTTAATGCGCCGCTATCGAGGACACGCGGTGTGTGGCGCATGCTTTAAATACGCGCGCCTGTAATTCGTTCGATAGTCACACGACACCTCTGTACAGCGTGCTCTGCCGGCTAGAGAATGGCGAATCTAACCGCGGCTTAGCGAGAAGCCTGGCAATGCAGTCCTCCATGCGAAGGCACTTTTCCACGAGTCTAGCGTTCCGTACCGACACGATAGATGGGTTCGTGGAGCAACGTGTTCAAGCATACATGTATATCGCCAATGTCGATTCCATTTATATTCACTTTGTCTAGTATTTGTGAACCACGATCATTAGCTACGCTTGTGAAATTCGTCATACATGTAGATGATCCTTATGCATGCATAACGTGTGTTACTAAAGCTTCCTCATAAAGGTAATAAAACATAAATATTTTCTCGCCGGGCAGCCATGTAATTCTACAACGTCGATTTATCCGACACCTTTGGAATAAATTCGTAACTTCATAATTCCTTCAGTCATTAGAGTAGTTATGCTCTTTGAAGATACGAAACGCCTGGCACCGCTCTTATCTCCCCTCTCTCTCTGAGTGAGCGAGAGAACGCGCGTGCACGGGTGGCCGGGCGGGCAGTTGCTTCAAGAGGTATAACCTTGCATTTATGTGGTACGATTATGATGCCCTTCTTTTCTATTAGAAAAAATTGTGGCTCTTCTTGCGCCTATGATTTTGTACGTCATTCTGCCGCGCGTCCCCTTTATAATTGATGTGCATACGCATCTGTGACACTTAGCTTTGAACTTTAGTACCAGCTCCTTCGCACTGTATATAGGGCGGCCAGATTGCTGTCAACTAGATTTTAGGAAACTTTTCATTTCATACGGCCACCACCAGATAACGAAACAAGTGAAACACTACTACTACTACTACTACTACTACTACTACTACTACTACTACTACTACTACTACTACTACTAATAATAATAATAATAATAATAATAATAATAATAATAATAATAATACGAACAAGAAGAAGAAGAAGAAACGGGCTTAGCAGCTTACGCTGCATCTCTGAAAGTGCACTAGCCTTATACTGTTCGTACTTCCGAAAGGTTCTGAAGAGTTTCTGAACGTTCGTTTCTTCTTTTTTGCGGTACTGTGTCATGATTATGTGCTAATCTCAATTGATTTGCGGTGTACGCTCTGCACGCACCTTAGGGTCAGCAAGTGCATTGCTCTTTGTGCAAGCAGAGCGACTGGAAACGTGAGTCGGGAACCTTACCGAAGCGCGACCGCGTGGAATTTCTCGCACAGCAGTTAGCGCTCACCGAATAAGCTTGGACTGCATCGCGAAGAAACGGTTCGCCTTGTAATTTGTTCGCCGCCGAGAAGCGAGCGGCCGGGTCGCGGATCGGCTCGCCTGGTTGCGCAATGCTCACGAACGGCGATAATTTGCGGTGCTGCTCTGTGCCCCGAGCCGCGATACGAATTGCATATATATATCTACGCGCGCTCACGCGGCGGCTCGCTCACGCGGCGGCGTGCCACGGCGTGCGCCGTGGCACGCCGTCGGTGGTCCACGGCGCGAGTGCCGTCGTGATGAAGTGAGAACTCGGCATGCTTATGAGCCGGGGAGAAGAGACGCTTCGTTGCGACCGCGCCGTGAAGCCCCACTGAGCTACCGCCCCCCATTGGACTGGCATCTCGCGTTTTGCACTTGTAAGCAGTGTTGCAGGGCTGGGTAGAGATACCTGAGAAAGTATTCCGGAATACAGATATCGAAATACACGGCTTGAAAGCCTAAAATACAGATGCTCAGATACATTTGTAATTGACGTAGCGGGATATTTCAGAGATACTTTTTGCAAAAAGACGAAAAAAGTATTCCGGAATACAGACACAGCAATACTAATACTCAAGGACGTTTTCTATGACGGGGATGTTCATACTCTGTAAATACATTTATTAAGTGCAGCATAATATTTAAAATGTGCATTTCGATGGAGGCGAAATGTTGAGGCCCGTGTGCTGTGCGATGTCAGTGCACGTTAAAGAACCCCAGGTGGTCGAAAATTTCACTGCGGCGTCTCTCATAATCAAAGCTGGTTTTGGGACGTTAAACCCCACAAATCAATCAATATTTAAAATGTTGCAGCGCATTGAAACTTGCAATTTATTAATTATTTTATCACAGTACTCCGAGTGCCATTAAGACATTACAAAGGAGGCTTATACTGTACACAATTGCTCATTCCCGAAAAAAAGAGTAACGAGATACCCGCGTCCTGCATAGTATCGCGATACGGGCATTACATTGTAAATGTATTTCACTACCGAGATACAAATACATTTTTCAAATGTATCTCGATACAGCAATAGAGATACTCAAAAGTATCTCTGAAATATACTAGCGCGATGCTCTTGTATCGCGATACTGCCGAGCCCTGGAGTGCTTTTCGCGTGCCGCCTATTAAACTATACAGATCGATACAGATCGAAGCGTGCAGAGAACTGTGCACTGCTGGCGGCCGAATCACCTCGACACGAGCATGCCCGTGAAAGAAGTGTCGAAGAGACAGTAAAAAGAGAAACGGTAAAAATATTTGTCAATCCTTGAGTGGTATTCTGTTCGTTGATTCATTCGCCCCAAGGAATGCTGGTAACGAGTGGAGCAACACCGTAAGAACATCCCGTTAGTGGGAAATCATTCACTGTGATGTCAAGATTTCTTTGTACTTTCGTATTTTCGGTCGGGCGGTTCTAACAGAGCCAAACACTTTCTCCGAACTCTCCTAGGTGAATTATCTACCTCATTTAGAATGAAATGCAGTCATTCTTTATCGATAAGTGACTAACTTCTTCGCGTGAGTCGCTGTGAAGATAAGCGAAGTCTCGACGGTGTTGTTTCGCCATGAGACTATTGCTATTTTTTTTTTCCACCTTTTATCTGGCCTACTATGCTCAGTTCGCTCGCGGTAAGAGTGATCTTTACGGCATTTCGAAACAAGCTTAATGGATATTAACTGTCTTTTTAGTTTCCCATTTAAGTTGAAGTCGCATAGATAACTCAAGGTTACGCGTGTTACCAGGCGATTTCGAGCACGTAAGATTAAATAGAAGCGCCGTAAGGAATCCCATGGGCGTGTAGTTTGGTATATCACTCGCGTACGCCGAGCCACATAGTTTTAACACCTTCGAGCGAGATATAATGCAGGCGTTTCCAGAGGCCACTTTTCGTTGCAGTAAAGGCGGTGCATTTGCACGAATATAGCCCGGAGAATCGCAGCGTCCTTCTGCAGAGCGTCCCCAGTTCTCGTATTGCCCGGTGGTGCGAGGCCAAACCAAACGCCACATCAAAGATCTCGTCACGGCCTGGCAGCTTCGCCGTGGAACGTCCCCGCGAGGAACGCGCGCAGAGAAAAAGCTGGGTCGGCAGTGCACTTTCCTCGTTCGCGAGAGCGCGAAGAGGACAAACGTCCCCCGGTCGCTTCGTTGCAGTGTGCACAGTAAACAGCATGCGTCAACAGCTTTTCTTCTTCCTTTTTCTTTTTTTCGTTCTCAATTTAACTTCTAGTACCATCGTACACGAGGCCGCGTTCGTAGCAAACTGTAGGAAGCACGCGAACGGACGCGTGCCTCACCGTTGGAATAAGCTGGAACAAGTCTCTCTAAATTTTGCGCGATGAATGAATCGGCGAGTGCATGCCCGACTTTGACTATATACAATATTTAGCGAGAAAAAAACTTTTTGAAGACTGGTTATGGTTTAGTTTACTAAATCATTATACTTTATCAATTAGCACTGTTACATCTGGCCACACTGTGATCGCGCGGCCATTACGGCGAATCAGCTGCCCACGTGCGCTTAGAAGGCGAAAAGAAATCGCCTGGTATACCGTACAGTTCTTGGCGCGGCGCGCCTTAAGGAGTATTAGCTCTGCACTGTGGATTTGTCTTCTATAAACCTCACTATAAGATGTTTCGCAAACCTCACCGTGTTATATGGTAAGCGGCTGTCGCCGCCTCGGCCCAGTGTGGCAACGCACTTGCGCGAGGAATCGGGAGTGCATAAAGCGCGATTCGATTCACGCTCGCGGTGCGAGGATCGAGGTCTCCCGGGCGACCACGGCCGAGTACGTGCAGGGGCTTCGCGCCGCTTTGTCCCTCCCGATTCGCCAAGCCGCATCCACGGCGACGCGCGCAGCAGCTCAAAAATCTAGGTCCAATCATTAAAGAGCGGCCTGGTTCGGCTCGCTGCGGTCGCGTTCTTTGCGTGCCCGCCATAGGTCACAGTGCTCGGGGTGAAAGCGAAGCCGAGGGCTTCTTCCTGCTCGCCTCGGTACCGCCTTGAAACGGGATGAAACGTCCATTTCCATATTCCATTACCCCCGCGCGCGCTTCGGGAGGATGGCACGTGCAGCGCGAGAATCAATTTCATCGAGCGACCATAGGCATCGCCACGCTGAACGTTGCGCCTTCAGGGGGCCCGGGGATGCTTGCGCGCATCGTTCGTGTTGCTTTCACATAGAGTGACGGGGCGAGAATGAGTTGCATGCGCAGTCCTGGGCAGGATTCGCGAGTGCCTTTTGCACTGCATATAAAGGAATTGCGGTAACACCCGGCGCAGGAATCTTGCTGCGGTTGCAATGAAGTGTATAATTCGAGAGCAAAGTGACCGAGGGGGAAAACGTATGGTGGCAGAGACTATCCACTCGCGGAGAACGCGTATTTCTGCTTCAGTTATAGTGGTGCCGTCGCTGTTATTATTTAGCAAAAAATAAAAAAATCTGTAGCAGTGCGCCGAAACGCGCATTCACTTCGTTTTACTTAGACACCTGGACAGTTGTGAAAGGGAAACAGGCGTCTGTCCTAAGTGGTTCACTTAAGTGGCCAGCCTGGCATTATCAGTGCAGTTAAGCCTTGAAATGTTTTATTATTAGTTTGTGTACTCTATTGCTCAGAGGAAAGGCTCAATTCGAAAAACCCCGTCGACGAGTTTGAGCAATCTCCCGTGTGTAGACATAGGTATCGATCACTCGTCGCCGGCATATCTGTTATTTTCTTGTCGAGAAACCGGCGCGTATAACGTTCTGCCAAGTCGAGCGTGTCGAATTCGTGTCGGCGCACTTCAGCGCTCTCTGATAGTCCGAAAAGTCCCACGGAAGGTGTGCAGCGTAGCCGCGATAGATCGTGAAGCGCACCACCGTATAGGCTGTCTCTGTACAGCAGCGGCGCGCATGTCACCCCGGGGCGTGCCATTAATTTTTCCGGCACCGATAAGAGCCTCGAGAGGGGGTCCTAATGGGTCGTGTGGTGGCCGCCGCTTGGCCCTGCCGCCACGGCGCCGAGCTTTCGCGAACTGATGAAGTGCTCACTCGGCTGTCAAAAAGGTGGCCCGTGGATGAGCGTTCCGCAAAGTGGCGCGACGTTTTCTTCGCGATGGACCGCGATATCGCGACGCGTCATGTCCGCAGGCTCATCTTTCTCACGCCGAGAGATGTCGAGGTGCGGCGGCGGCCCGCCATTCCTGCTTTCACCGCGAGTCTCTGGAGTGACCCCCCCCCCCCCCCCCACACACACACACACTACGACGACGACGTTGGCCGTAGGTCCTTTCGACCCGCGCGACCCTTTTCTTTCAAAAGGGGCGCGCATCAAAAAAGCAGACGCGATACGCCCTTTTGTGTGTCGTGCTCCGAGAGCAGTGTTTCACTTTCGGCCCTCTTGCGTGCGACCCGGTTCCCACTGTGGTCCTTTCTCTTGCGGCAAAAGCGATCTTTCGCATCGTTTTTCCCATCCGTGCTTTCATATTCCTTTTTTTTTTTCTTTGCCGACCATCTCGGCCAACGAGCGGGGGAGGACGACGCCAACGACCATTTTTCGAGTCCGGAGTCGCGCCGACGCCTCTGTGGCTCTATTTACTTGTTTTCTTTTCTTCAGCCGTGCGGGACAACCGCATGCGCTCAGTGAAATGAGCTTAGAGGACTCTTTCTTGTCCGACCTGCTCTGGAGCAGCGCAAGAATGCTCGAGTTTTTTTTTTTTTGTTTGTTTTTTACCCTTTTTCTTTGTTTGTTTGTTTGTTTTGATGGCCGTTATGGCGCAGAGTTTTGCGCACAACGCCGCAGTTTCCGCAAAATGCGGCGAACGAGGCCGCTTCGGTACTGTTCGTGCCGGCCAAGCGCATGGATTGGAAATGGTTTCTTAGTGCGCTTCTTACACGCTTGTGGTTAAGGGGCAAATGCGACGCAAGGCGTTTGTCAAGATTTCTTGCATTGGTCGTGTTTTCTCGCTGAACTGCGGCCTCACTCAGCTGTGAGGGACGTAGGCTCCGTTATGGACACCACTCCTCCCAAATCATCATCATCGTCGACGTCGTCGTCAGCCTATTTTAAGTCCACTGCACGAAGGCCGCTCCCAACGATTATCAATTTTTCATATCCTGGGCGAGTTGGTTCCACTTTATGCCGGCGGATTTCTTAATTTCATCGCTCCACCTAGCGTTTTGCCTTCCTCTGGTGCGTTTTCCTTCTCTTGGTATCTATTCCATCACTCTCACAGTCCATCTGTTATCTGTCCTCCGCATTACATGTCCTGCCCGCGTCCACTTCTTTCTTTTAATTGATATGGAAATATCAGCTGTTCCTTTCTGTTACCTGATTCATTCCGCTCGCTTTCTGTCTCTTAGCGTTGCACCTATCATTTGCCCCGCCACGGTGGTCTGGTGGCTATGGTACTCGGCTGCTGATCCGAGGGTCGCGGGATCGAATCCCGGCTGCGGCGGCTGCATTTCGATGGAAGCGAGATGTTGAGGCCCGTGTACTGTGCGATGTCAGCGCACGTTAACAAGACCCAGGCGTTCGAAACTTCCGGAGCCCTCCACTACAGCGTCTCTCATAATCAGAGCTGGTTTTGGGACGTTAAACCACACAAAACAACAACAAGCACCTATCATTTTTCGTTCTCTTCCACGCTGCGTGTTCCTGAATTTCATCTCTAGTTCACTCTTTGTCCTCCAGGTTTCATCACCGTACGTTAGAACCGGGAGGATGCAGTGGTTATATACTTTTCGCTTTAGTGGCGATTTGGAATCTCTCCCGTATGCGCTCCCGCACGTCTTTATTCTCCGGAGAATTTCCTTTGCATGCGTAGGCTCCCTTGTTATTAATTGCCCTAGGTATACGTAATCGTTGCCGGGTACCAAATAAAAGTCATTTACAATTATATGAGCCAGACTCATAAAGGCTGCTGCACTAATGAGCTAGTCGGAGTGGCTCTCCTGTGGTGTCATAGCAGTGGCTGGGAAATTAGGCCGGTATGAGCGGTTATTCAAATAATTATTATGCATATACACACCAGCGACATGAAACGAAACTGGACATTTGCCTCCTTGTTGATCATTCCGCCTTTATCCCCTACTTTTCTCACATGCTGTTCTGCGGCTGTTACAGCGAAATGTAGCCGTTGAGAGCTGCTTGCCTTTTCGACGCCTGTGTGAAGAGTGCATCCCCCGGCCCACTTTCGTTTTCTGGGATACGCTCATACAAAGGGGCGGGTGAAGCAACGGAGCAGTGAGCTCACGGAGGTACTCGGACCACTTTGGGAAGTCAAGGTGAGACATTGTGCTTTAGCAGGGAATGCTGGTAGCACTGAAAAGGACCCTGGTTGACGAGGATATTGGCTCGTTTCCGCGAGCGGCATACAGCGCAGTGCAGAGCAAACGCAGCGGAAGCTTACTGCGAGTAAGAATGGGTGTCTCTGTGGGAGGCGTAAAAAAGGGGCCACCGTTGAAAGAGATGCTCGAGAAAGTTTTGGCGTGTTTTTGTGCTTGACGATGTGTCGTACAACGTTCTGCTCTGGAAACGCCGGCATTATTGTTTCCGGGCTTCGGAGAAGGACGAAAGCGACGGCCTTGATACTTGTGGTCGCTTGTCGATCAGGGTGCGCCAGCTCGTAGCTTGTCTGCGCTGCTTGCCCCACTGCCATCCTTAGAGCTCGCGGTCATCTTTTTGTCGTCGCCTTCGCTTCTTGAAAGCAGCTGCAGTCGTTCCCCTGCGCCCATTGAAACGTCAAGATGCGCCGGAACTTTGCGTCCCCTAATTGGATCTCCCAGGAGAACGGCCTCTCTTTGTGGGGCCTCAAAGAGCGTCGCGCGCGGGCCCTCCCAATGGCGCCGACTCCCTTTTCCGACCTCTGTCGGGAAGATAAGACGTGACCTTTCTGCCGCTTGCTCGGGCATTCCTCGTTCGTAGCGTCCTGAATAAGCGTTTCTACGACGTAGTACGTACCTTCACAGTGCCAAACCGACATGGCCGAACAGCGAAGAGGGCAGGGCGCAGGGGGTGCTCAAGTCACGCTGAGAGAGAAAGAGAGAGAAAAAAAAAGTGACCAAACCCTTGCACAAGCAAAGCTTGTACACCTTTGTTTTCAATTTCAAGTATCGCGAAGGGAGTAAGTCGGTTAATTCAGAGCATGTGTTAAAGAAAAGAGAAGGAAGAAAAGCAAGAGCTGGAGGGGTTTTAATCGACACTCCTAGAATGGCAGCACCGCCCCAGGGCTTGCTCGTTGGCGCCCGCCCACCTTTCCGCGACGACGATGGCTTCGCACAAAAAAAAAAAAAAAAAAATGCTGGGTAGGATTACTCGGGCAACGCTTAGGGCTACTTTTTCTGCTTCGGGAAGCTGTGGTACAGACCCGAGAAGGAAGGTTCGGGATTAGTATATATCACCAACTATCAATCCTTGTGTGTACTACAGCTCTGCACGGTGGGGGAGACGCGGTCACTGTCCCCCGTCTTTGGCGTGGCAAACAACTCGCCTTTCGCGGAACGTCATAAAGACAGGCCGAGACTGAATGCGAGTTCTGCTTGGATTGTATTTGTTTGTAGAGAAACGCGAAGCCCCGTGGTCCCGAGTTCAACAGACCGAGCTTTCGTTAGAAGTGTACGTGCGCTAAACACGCGCTTCACGCTGCTCTGCAGAGCTCGCAAAACTGAGAATGAGTTCGGAGTGCGGAGCCGGTTATTAAAAATGTGTGCTCGGCCTGTCGTATTGTTTTCAATAATCCCCTCTCTCGAAACATCGTTACAAGTTGACTCTATTCGATAGAGGCGTACAACTTAAGCGTGTTATGCGCCCATCGGCGTCAAGCCCGCGGTTTAATAGCCGTTGGACAGAGGCGTTGGACAGAGGACTTCACTACTATAGTAGTGAAGTTACTGACAGTCGCTGCATCCTGCAGGGTCTGCGCTGGTGCTGCGCAAGTATTCGGAGTTCGTCAGAATCACTTCACGATGTTTAATCAGCATGGTTTTTTTTTCCTACAATGCCGATATAATTGGGGCAAGCTAATCGCATCCGCGTTCAAGGTGAAGTTGCAGCTATAGGTTACGATACGATACTGCGTTGTGGTATATGGTCTTGCAAGTCTTCCAAGGGGGCTGGTTCGGCGTGAAAATTAGAGGTAGCAGTGTTTTGCCGCAGGAGAACCGGAACGAATCGTGCATTAATGACCTTTGCGTAACGAATATCATTTTGCCCGACAAGTGAGCCAACACGTGAACGCATCAGCCCGCATCAGCCCAAAGCACTGTCGCCCGTCTACACACTTTGTTTCACATTTTGAGACGACTTCCGGTCTGGGGCGGGCGCCCCTTTAGCGTGAAACGGAACCTGTTCGAGGGGCCGTCAGCCTAATCTGCGCCGGCGCCTCTGCTGTGTTTCCTCGTTCTCCTTTCTTGTAACTTGTCGCGACGCGGGGCAGAGGTCTTGCGGGCCAGACGTCTGCCGCGCTCGTCCCAGCGACGGCCCACCGCATCGTATCGCTCTCGGCTGCGTTGCCTAGCCCAGTTTGCAATGTACGAACGACCCAGGGTTGATCAGGGATGTCTCTGTTCGCCCCTGTACGCGCGGTTCGCTTCCAATGGCAAGCCGACGAGGACAAGTCCACTTGTCGAAGCGTTGGCTCCTGCGACATTCCCTGTTCTCAATCGTTTTTGGCTATCTGTTCATCGATCCGATTCAATAAAAAGAAAGAAGGAAAGAAAGAAAGAAAAAGAAAGAAAGAAAGAAAGAAAGAAAGAAAGAAAGAAAGAAAGAAAGAAAGAAAGAAAAGGCAGCTTCGGAAGCGTCACACAATCCCATTGTGTTTGTAAAGCGGGACGGCCCCTTCAAAAAAAGCCTGGGCCTGTTCCGTGAATACCAGATAATGTGCTGATAATTTGACGACGAAGTGAACGAAGACCAACAATGCATGCCATGGCACTATATTATTACCAGCTCTAACAAGATCATCAGCTGAATTTCAAGCCAGAAGATAAGTTGTCTGAACGCGTATTTCGCATAATTGCCTAGAAGTGAACCGCTTATTCGCTCTGTACCATGTTACTAAGCATTTTAGTCGTAGCCCGTACTGCGCCATGCATTTCCGAGTCTGAATTAACCTGCGATTGCAAATGAAGGCGCATCACGGTAAACGCTACAATATGTTTAGGCCATGATTTGTTCGCCATAGAAATTATGCCTATACACTGCAGTTCAGTGTGTACCTCCTCTGTACACTCCTCGGTACACCATGTTCCGACCACAGAAAGAATGATGGAAATCTGCAGGAACGCGCGGTTGATCCGCAAATTCGCGATAACGAGGGGGCCGTAAACGAGGCGCTCACGCTGTCGCAAATTGCGCTTGGGTGAAGCGAGCGCCCACAGCGAGATACACCGATTACCGCGTCGTTTCGTCGGCGCATACTCGTCGCCGCAGAGCGGAGTCGAAACGTGAAGCACGTGCTTGTGCATGGTGCACAAGATTATGCCGTCTCGCACGAGATAGCACCGAGGAATAAATTAGCGAGGAGAGAGCACTGCGGCGTGCAAACACTGCGACGTTTGCTTCCCACCGTTAGGAGAACGAACTCCTACGGGAAAGGTACAAATTTGGGCCCGAAAAGAATGCCGCGCGTAGCTGCAGGTATTTGGTACACGCGAAGAAGCTTGTGTGCACGCGATTAATTTCGCGCACAGTGGCGCGCGCAGCCTTGGCGTCGTGAGGCGGCCGTTTTGTCTTAGCGGCCCACGTTGTCGTCGCCAGGATGCCGAACGAGGCAGCAGCGGACGCATTCCGGGCGCGCGGCCCACAATCGGCAGCGCCCACGGTGGGGGGGCCTCCCTGCTTTGTTCCCCGCAATACGGCGTGGGCAGCGGAGGTCACCTCGACACGGCCACAACGAGGGGCAAGACGCGCCCGCGTGCCGCCGAGAAGGCCGATACGATAGCGATCTCGGATGCGCGTCGCTCATTCATGGCGCCGCCGGCGCGTGATCGGCATCCACAAGGAGAACTGAGGCGTGTGCCATCTGCCGCCGCCGGAGAAAGTGATGCTCGTCGCGCCTTTAGCGAGGCTCGACTGGTTAGGCAGGCGCCGCGAGCAATTTGCCGCCGATAGGGAAGACATGTCCCTTCGGTCTCGGTTCCGATTGGTCTGTCTTGACGGGGAACGGCAGCCCCGCTTGCGCTTCTCGGCATGCTGCGAACTGCGACAACGTTGAGTGACACACAAAACGCGCGTCTAATCACACCGATAGTAATGCTGCTCGCTGCTGCGGTGAGCACGGAAGCCGCCATTTCTGTTCCCGGCCTTCATCATCATCAGCCCATCTTATGTCCACTGCAGGACGAAGGCCTCTCCCAATGCTCTCCATCCTTTCCTGTTTTTTTTTTACTTTTTTTTTACTTTTTTAAAACTTTTTTTTTACTTTTTTTTTACTGAATAAAGTTGTTCTCTCTCTCTTCCTGTCCTGCGCCAGCTGATTCCATACGATGCCAGCTAATTTCTTAATTTCATCACCCCCATCTTACTCTCTGTCGTCCAGGGCTGCGCTTACCGTCTCTAGGTGTCCATTCCGTCGTTCTAACTGCCCATCGGTTATCTAGCCTTCTCATCACGTGACCTGCCCAGGTACATTTTTTTCTTCTTTACTTCGACTATTATGTCAGCTACCCCTGTCTGTAACCTAAAGCGGAATGCAAATGAGGCGCCCGTGTTTTTCACGTGCGCGCTAGAGAACCTTCGTGGATAAAGTCATTTTAAGTTATTCTGGAGTTCCACACTATACGGTTCCGTAACCATATACCGTGGTTCAGGCGTGTAAACAAAAACTGTATAATATTGAATTTAACTTTACACCAACTAAAGTGACGTTCTTGTAACTTTCGAATAATAACAACAGGATGACGTACCTGACACTGTCCGCGGGATCCAATCCCAGCCGCGGCGGCTGCATTTCGATGGAGGCGAAATGTTGAGGCCCGTGTACTGTGCGATGTCATTGCACGCTAAAGAACCCCAGGTGGTCGAAATTTCCGGAGCCCTCCGCTACGGCGTCTCTCGTAACCAGATCGTGGTTTTGGGACGTTAAACCCCAGTAATCAATCAAGATCGTTCTGCGCGCTTCGTGCGCTATGTGCCTTTGTAGGAGATCTGTATTACGACTTGGCAGCAACCCATGCTTTTATGTACCTGAGAGAGCGGCTGTGAGTATTTCAATGCGTACCGCCGGCCGCCTATTTACGCTAACGCGGCGCCGTTGCTGCCACCTATAGGTCGATCTCGCAACCGATAAAGTAAGAGTATTCAACGTGTCCTCTCCCCCTCCTGAACTTGCATCCAGAGGGATTGACCACGAACGGACGCGTACCAATATCACATGCTTATAGTCTGTTTCACTAGTTCCGTGCAGCATGAGACAGGGCTACGAGGCCATCGAGCGCAGAAGTCTTCCGAGGTGAGACGAAATGCCATTGTTCGGACACGCACACCCCGCTTCATCTTCCTCCTTCCAAGGCTGCAGCTTCCACTGCTACGCCCCCCACTGGCAGATGACAAGCTGCGGAAGGACACGTTTAACATGCGTTCGTCCTCGTGATTGGTCAAAGATGCCTGTAGCTTCCACAGAGCTGCACAGAACTTTTGAAACAGACTAGTGTCGCGTGTTGTGGGGTCGTTCCCGAGACGTGGAGCAAAATGGCGCCGTTTTATGCATCCCTAGCGGAAGCATGCACAGCTAAACGCCAGCCCACGTCAACCGAAATTTGGCACATGCCCTTCAAACAGGACACATGTACGAAATCACGCCTGTCGCTTTTTTTTTTTCAGAGATAAATGTAGCTACGCAGCAGCCAACTATAGCGCAACAGCGTATCGAACACAAACACGTAGGGCACAGCGTAAATATTTAATTAATTTAGCTCAACGTCTGGTATTATTCGGGCCAATATGGCACCCAGTAGGGCATGCTATGGTTTCACAATGAGTAACAAGTGCAAATTACAATAGTTACACAGGATGGAAAGTCGGTCCAGATTCATGCATGTAAAAGCACGATGTTAAAATAAAGAAAAAGAAGGGAACGACCACAGAGAACTGTCTTCCTCCTTTTCTTTGTGGTCGTTTTTTTTTCTCCTCGGCTTTCCAAGTGAGAAAACGATACAAGTTCTTTTTTCTAAAAAAAACTCGCACGTTCAAAAGTTGATCAGTACCGCAGTTTTGCCTGTAAGATCATGTATTACTTGTGACGCTTTTCATGAGAGTTTATGTAAGTTCAGGAAGGGGAGAGGGCACGTGAAATACTCTTACTCTATTGGTCGCGAGATCGACCTGTAGGTGGGGGCAACGGCGTCGCGTTAATGTAAATAGGCGGCCGGCGGCACGCATTGAAATACCCACATCCGCTCTCTTAGCTACATAAAAGCACTGATTGCTGCCAAGTCGTAATACAGATGTCCTACAAGGGCACACAGAGCACGAAGCGCGCAGAACGTTCTCGATTGATTACTGGGATTTAACGTCCCAAAACCACGATCAGAATATGAGAGACGCTGTAGCGGAGGGCTCCGGAAATTTCGACCACCTGGGGTTCTTTAACGTGCACTGACGTCGCACACGGGCCTCAACATTTCTCCTCCATCGAAATGCAGCCGCCGCGGCCGGGATTCGATCCCGCGACCCTCGGATCTGCAGCCGAGTACCATAGCCACACCGTGGCAAGGCAGCGGGACGTTCTTCTTACTGCACGTGAAAGAGGCGTAATCTACCATTCAACGGGGCACTGGCAACGTCCAGTCTGACTTCATCGGCGTTTCTTCCCCTCTCTTTTCTTTAGCCGTACTTAAGTTGTATTCTGTCTACAATGTTTGCATTACTGTTACGCGGCTAGTTCAGTATTGACTTCTCGCTCGTATTTCGTTTTTGACTGCAGAAAAAACAAACAAAAACATCGCGTTGAGTGCAGTATTGTGTAACTGACAAATGCACTGACACGCAAATATATCATCCTTTTCTCCCTAATCTTCCATCAGATGCAAGCCACTAACTAGGTCATTTGGTCAAACTGCGTGCTGGTAACACCGCTTCAGCACTATCAGAATGTTGGGTACGCGCTTATATTAAAAGGGCACTAAAGTAAAAAATGATTTTTTTCTCGTTTTAGTGAATTACCTTTTCTGTTCACCAAAGGCACCACTATCGCGCGGAGAGGGCGTTTGGTAAGCTGGAAGATACGCAAAAATAAAATACAAGTGGATGACGCCGCTGAAAGGTTCCCTCATAATATGCGTGAAGTCATACATCTTGGACGGTGTCTACTAAGGCCTACGTAAGTATTTATGGGGGAAAATAGGTGTAGCTCCCATTCTGATGAAGCCATAGATTTAACATGGCGTGTTTTAGACAATTTGACAAAACCAATGCGGCGAGAATATGAAGAAAAAAAAAATAGGAATGGTGTTCGTGACGTCACCTCCTCGAAATTTCGACGCAGCGAAAGCCAAATACTTTTGTGTACTTGCATAAGAGTACACGCGAGCATTTAATACTGCACCAGCACAAGGAACAAACAACTTGGAGGGTATGCACGACCACGGTCGGTCTGGAGGCGCTCGCTCGCTAGTGAGAGACAGAAAAAAAAAAAGCTATTTCGCCCATCTTTTGAGGATCTTGCCGTCGCTATAGCGAGCGCACGCCTCCAGACCGGCCGTGGACTGACTTAAGCGCACATGTAATCACTCAGTGGATAGCAGACGGCGCAAGGAGCCATCCCCACTTAGGAGCTTCGTCCGCTCGCCGCTAGGTGCCGACCATGTTCGATCTTTCGGCCAATAGATGAACGAAGTGCACGAAATGCGTTATGTCACAGTTGTGTTCAGCGCGCCAAATGCAGTCGAAATGCTGGTCCGCGCGTCTCTATTTTTACTTGAGGACCGTATTGTGTGCGGCATATACGCGAAGAGCATTAAAGCCGAAGAGAAATGCGGAAACGCCGTGGAAAGCAAGCTTCTTGTGTACGTGTTTACATATTGCACCGAGTATTTAGGTCTCGTGACAGTGTGATCCACGTGACAGAGAACGAACTAATGGGGAAAGCAATGGTGTTGTCCTATAATATACTCGTATATCAGGGCTCTCCATCGGTTCGCGGTGTTGGAAATACCGCCAACCGCTTTCGATCGACAGCCCACCGTCCCGACTGACCCTTTCGATATTGAAAGCCAAAAGTGGCAACTGCGCGCACGTAATGCTAACGGGCCGCGCCTCCCGCCACCTGGTTACGTAAAAAGGAGTCTTGACAGGTGGTCTTATGGCCTCGAAGATCACCATCTCCAATGCTAGCGCTCGTATACAACCGTGCTTGCTTCCGTTACCTTTGCTACCTGAAGCTACCAGACGTGATACGACCACAAATATTCATACCGTTTTGTTATTTTTTAGGAGCTTCCATTGTTCAATGTGCAACATACTATCTCGAACCACCCGCCCCGCCCCGCTCGCATAAATGTTTGTGTGTGTGTGTGTGTGTGTGTGTGTGTGTGTGTGTGTGTGTGTGTGTGTGTGTGTGTGTGTGTGTGTGTGTGTTCGATTTGTCAAGGAAGAACGCTGCACATAAGTAATGTGGCACCCGTGCTGGCGGCTTCTTCTTGGGGATCCAAAACTACTCATGTAGGGCTCGACACAACATCTAAGGGACAGCTGTTCTGTGGGTCTCAATAGAAAGACCGTTCAACACAAAAGCGTACAAGTGACCTCGCGGTTCCCTGAAGCGACTACCATAAAAGACATGCGGACGCTCGATCACTTCAGACCGTTCTCGCCGACTACTATGCACGTCTGCGTTACATCATATTGAACAACAGAGATGGTTCAAGTGTGAAACAAGCTTCGGGTTGTGCGAGGCAACATAAAGGAGACACATCATTGGAAGTCCATTCACAAGTATTTGCGCGGATTTTGTAAGCAGTCCTCTTAAAAACCGCACAGGGAAGTTCATAGCCCAGTTATGCGGCCCTTGTTTTGCAGCTGCGATGTTTAAATGATACGAGAACTCAAGAAGCAGATTGCGGCTCGAATTTTTTCGGTGAAGTGGTGGCGCAATATGGCTAAAAATGCTGTTTTAATCCACCTCTGTCACAATTTAACCACTAACTTTCTGTTTTAGGCCATCCCACGGTATTCTTATCGATTAGTATATGTGCGTATAAAGTCGATATTATGAATGCATTTCTCATGAAATAACTAGTGCTTTAAAAATGCTAAGTGCTGCATTTTGCGATGTTTCGTCATGGCCAAAAATAATGTAAAGTAAAAAAAAAAAAGAACAGACTATGTCCTTAGGAAAAACGGGCGCCTTCAGGCAGGCAGGCACGCACGCACACAAGTATCGTAATATTACTGAAAGGAGTGATTTTGTATAAATTAATTTGCACGACACGGTTATGCTTCCGTGCGCAAAGTTCGAACTGCCGTCATGCCACCGGAAAACTTTCTCGCGAGAAATGCCGCTTGAACTTTCTACATGCAGATGTAACATGATTTTTCTTTTCCGGCGAGGTCGGAGATGGTCGAGAAGCAATCTGTGATACTTCATATGGAAGGACTGCACATGAAAACATATATACTTCCGGCCTGTATAGCACTGCGGCCTACAGCGCGGATAGGCAGAGCAAAAAGAGCAGCATACGGACTGAGTACTCAGGCGTGTACTTTTATGTTCGTGCTGTAGGGAACTAGAACTCACTACAGTTTGCGCTGACGTCAGAATCTGGTCCTTGGATTAGGACCAGATAGATGTAGGGGTTGATGAAGTACCTTAGCAGCCTCAGATTTGCTGATGACATTGCCTTGCTAAGTAAACTCTGGGAAAGAATTGCAAAGCAAGATTAGTGAACTTATCAGACAGGCAAAGTAGAGCTGTGGGCCTGAAAATTAATATGAAGAAGACTGAAGTAGTGTAGCAATAGCCTCGGAAGAGCACAGCAGTTTGATATATAGTGGCTAGGCACTGGAGGTGGTAAGCGAATATATCTACTTACGCCAGGTATTGACCCGTGATCGGAACCATGAGGCTGAGATAAGAATAAGAATGGGGTGGAGTGCATTCGGCAGGCATTCTCAGATAATTAATGGCAGCTACCATTGTCGCTCAAGAGGAAAGTGTATTGCAGTTGCATCTTACCGGCACTTACCTACGGGGCAGAAACCTGGAGGCTCACTAAGAGGGTTCAGCTTAAATAGATGACGATGCAGCAAGACGACGCAGCAAGACGACGCAGCGAGCTATGGAACGGAAAATAGTAGGTGTAACGCTAAGGGACAAGAAGAGAGCGGAGTGGGTCATGGAACAAACGCGTGTTAATGACATCCTTGTAGAAATCAAGAAGAAGAAATGGGCGTGGGCGGGGCATGCAATGCGAAAGCAAGATAACCGTTGGTCATTAAGGGTAACCGAGTGGATCCCTAGAGAAGGCAAGCGTGACAGGGGGCAGCAGAATTGGGCAGATGAGATCAAGAAGTTTGCGAGAATAACACGGCCGCACTTAGCTCAGGACCGGGATAACTATGGGAGAGGCGTTTGTCTTGCAGTGGGAGTAGACAAGCTGCTGCTGCTTCTGCTGCTGCTGCTGATGATGATGATACACCCTTCGTCGCCTGCAACCGTGATCACACATCCTTCTTTCAAAACTGCCGCTGTGAACCCCACTCCTTGCCGTAGTGGCGCAATGGTATCGGTGTTTAAACAAAATAACTAAAGGCCCATGTTACCTGAACACTGCCTTTCTGAACAATTATCGTCGACGTAAATCTTGAAAATAAGTAGCTTCTTCAAAACTGATACAGAAGTCATCATACCGCACCTGACTGATTTGTATCATAGACCGTAAATTTGTACCTTGTGGCAGATTATGGCTGTAGGAGGGCTCACCCTTCCTGCCCTGTTAAACTCGATACTTTAGTTAACGAACTAAGTTTGACATACCGATCGGAGCCTATAGCCCTTCGTTCCTTTCGATATGTGTGCGTTCTTGTAGCCGAGCGTCGTGAGCGGACGGCTGTCATATTGTTGACGTGCGCGGCCGAACTTTTATGGCAAAAAGAGGGGGATCAGCTGTTCGACAGTCCCTCAACCGGGTCGTTTGCGCTGGGAATGGTTGTTATCTGATCGCTTCCTGAACGCCGGTGCTGTACGGAAGATCAAAGACGACTTCGTTCTCTTGCTTGATGGAACGAATGAGGAAGAAATAGAAAGAAAAGCCAGGATGCGGAGGGGATTGTCATATACAGCCGGCGGCATCTCCTTATCGCCCGCAGGCGTCTATTGAAGTATTGGAAGGTCGCCGAAACGTTTCTCGCGCCGACCGGGACGCTTTTGAGTCGCCGCGTCGCAAGCGGCCCACTAAACGTCGCCGCTGGCGCTTCCGTTCGGCGAGCATTTCAGAAAGTATATATTACAGAATTCTCTGGGGTGGTTAATCAACCCACTGTATTCGCTCGAAACGTTCGTTCCCTCGTACTCTCGTATACGTCTGCCAGCATGTACAGGAAGTAGGTTATTTGATTCTTGGCAATGGCACCAAGGCATTCCGACTTTATGCCATGGCTCGGCAAATGGTACTTTGTGCTAAGGAAACTCTGTGCCGCGCGTGCCATGTTGCTTCTCTTGCTAATAAAAGCTACGCCGTTGGCAAATGGGCAATTGCCGAAGGACGTGCGTTTATTTTTTTTTTCTTCTTTCTTTTCCGCCGTTGTGAACGCCTAACCGCTATGTTATCATTGCTGCCGCTCTGGTGCTTTCACACGATCTTGTCAATAGGTACAAACGGCGCCTAACACATACACACACACACAGACTCTCTCTGTTTTTATCTGGACCTGACTCTTGCGCCGCGCCGATCGACCTCCTGCGAACTGCGGTGAACCGCATAAACTGCCATTTTTCGCGAACTTAGGTTATGCGCTTTAATGTGATCCATATGAGGTTAGGCAACCGATGGACAGTTAGAACGACGGAATGGATACCAAGAGAGGGGAAGCGTAGCCGCGGACGACAGAGAGTAAGACGGCGTGACGAAATTAATAAATTCGCAGGCATCGACTGGAATGAGCTCGCGCAGGGCAGGAAAGGATGGAGAGCATTGGGAGAGGCCGTCATCCTGCAGATGGACAAAGGTATGATGATGATGATTATTATTAATGAAACACCAGTGCATATGTTGCGGCCCTCTCTCCTCACTGCTCCATCAAGCGCAAGCCTTTCCATCCGGGAACGTTTTCCGCCGTTTGTGCGTTCGGTTTGCGCTGTCTGGCGGCCTCCCCGTTACGCAGGCGCGCGTCCCGCTCGTCGGATGCGCCGGTTCCTCGGCAGCCAAGGCCGCTGGCAGGCTCCTTCCTCGAACGGACCGCGAGCCGACCGGCGCGGATTTCACACGCACATTCGCCCCCTCGCCGTTCGTGACTCAGGAGAGGGCGAACCACTTTCCCCGAAGACACATCCCTGATGTCATCGCCGCTCAGAAAACTGTTCCGTCCGGTGGGCGGGCAATTGGGCTTTCCGGTTCACCTGCTGTTCGCGTGCGCAAGAGGCTGAAAAAGCGCCGCAACCGACGACGGCGAGTTAACCAAATCATCCTGGAAGAAAAAAAAGAAAAGAAAAGCCGTTGAGGAGCTCGACTTTCTCTTTCTTTTTTTTTTTTCGTGACTCAAACAGGGCTTGAGTCACAGCCCGATGACCATTGCGGACGAGCAGCGCCCTAGCTGCACGGCGCCCATGCTTTCCGAGTGAACCAGCTTGTTTACAGGCGCCGACAAAGCCGCGCGCGACGACAAGGGACTCTAGAATGGTGATCACGTAGCCTGTCGCCGGCGGTTATCGGCTTCACAAGCGCGCTCGCACGCGTGCTGCCTACACACGGTCGGCGGCAGTGCGCGCGCGCTTCTGCCTGAAGAGCATCACAACGCGAGGGCTTGTGACCGTGAGCGGGTGCGGCTAGAAATTCCAGCGCCCGTTCAGCTTCCGCCTCTACTTTCTCCGTGTAATTTATTTTCATTTGCGGCACACAGTGGAAAAAACGGGAGCGACTGGCGCGTACGTTTTAAGCGGACATGTGCAGAGGATATGCCAGCCGCGGCTGGCTGTCTCAGTTTGCTCAACTTCACGTCGTCGTCCCCCAGTGAAAGGACTGCTTGCGAGCCAACAGATATGGCGCGAATCGGTGACGCTGTACCCCTTCCAGCGTGGCGCTGAACAGCGTGACTAAGCATGCGTGCGGTGCGTCGGAATTGCCACAGCTTTTCAGGCGCGTGTGATGGACCGGTTTATAAGGGCTTCCTCCGAGGCTGACCCGCCGGGGCAAAGCGGCCCCCTTGGCCCCCTCGCTGCAAGAGCTCGGGTGCGTGCGGTACCAGCCCCGGCACTCGCGCGCATACGCAGTTTGTTTTCACGCTTCCCAGGCAGCCCTCTCGCAACCAACCTGCAATGCTGACCGCCGGCGTAGCTGCGCAGTACGTGCCTTCAATGGCCCATCGCAATCATAGCCGCGGCCTTTCGCTCGCCCGATATTCTGCGCCATCGCGGGAAGCGCTCCCAAGGCCTTTGCCTCCCAGCGACTGGCCATTGTTTTGCTTATTGAGCGTAACTTAGACGAATTGCGGTTTTCCCTGTGCGCTGCCGGGAATGCTTTTGTTCGCAGTGTGCGCAAAATGCGTCTTTTAAGCGATGCTGAAACTACTCCGTTGCGACAAAATCGCGCACGCGTTAGACGCGTGAAGAGGCCAGTTCGTGCCTACTGCGGCTTGTCCCAACCGTAAAATTGTAGCTATGCCGCCGAAACGAATGACCCTGGGCGTCGTACTTCAACGGCGTAAGCAGAGCTAAACCTTTCCACTGCCCGGCTGCACGTGAAATCTCTTGAACGCGACGCTCAGAAACGCGCTAATCAAGGACAGCGCATTACACCAAGCGAGGACCTCTCGAATGCGAGTGCAAATCGAGGTGCACGCTTTGAAACTGTCGCTTCGTGAAGAATGATACAACAACACGGCAATTTTGGCGTAAGCGTTGGTAGGGGTAAACGAGATTGACGAGAAGACCCTGTTGCGCCACAGACTTGTTTCGCCCGTCGGTGGCGAGTATTTAAGTGAAGGAGATTCTCAGCCCCACTGTTCACCATGGCAGCCATTGCTGCCGTCGGCAATATTGGCATATAAATGTAAGTTATGCTGTACGGGTTACGAGGTACCCTCTCAATGAAAGGTCTGCGTAACGGTGCGAAGTTGCCGCATCGTTTTGTCGCCGCAAACGCGGGGGGAGGGGGCGCAGTGCGGCCGCACCGTGGACGTCCGTCCAGCGACGCAGCGCGGTACAGGGCGTGCCCGGACGGGCCTTGGCTCGCGTCCAGCGAAGCAGCACCTGGGAACGGCTTTCGAAGCTCGTCGACTGGAACCTTCCTCAAATCGATGAGCACGAGGAAAAGAGAACAAAAAAACCGAGAGAGGAGCGAAGAAAAACGACGACCGAGAGAGGAACAGAAACGCGAGCCGGGCAGAAAGAGCGCGGTCTCCGCTTAAACTGGAAGAGTTGGAAAGCGTCCGGGACCTTGGGCCATCAAGAGTGAAAGTTTTCGTGATATGGTTTCGAGACTCCGAGAAATGCGTATTTACATCGTTCGGCGGCGGCGGCGACCAAGGTCACGGCGCTGCTCTCCTTCGTGCGGAGCGCGCCCGCTGAGCGATTTCTGGAACGGCGCTTTCTGCTCTGCCGCGCTCCACGTCTTGTGCGTCGCAGGGATGAGGCACGTTTTCCTGCACTCGGGATCGGCGTCGCCTTTTCGCCCCCCTCAGTCGTTTCACCGCGATTGACTGCCGAATAGAAAAGTTACTTTCAAGAAGGGATCGAAAGCATCACGCCATCGTGCAGCGTAAAAGGTCAACAAAGCGGCGGTTGCGACGGGGACCCATCTTCTCTGGCAGCGCATCTCTGGTGTTCGTGATCGCGGTAGCACGGTTCAGGCGGCGCGCGTGCTTCTCAAACGAAGCGTAATGAGGACTGCGAGTGGGGGCTTTTGTTTGCGACCAAGGTCAGAGAGCCGATGCTGTTTGTCAATTCGTGAGGTACGCGAGACGGAAAGGCGCCCGGAGGCTAAACGCGAGTATAAAACAATTACCGCCGAACCTTTCTTTCGGCGACCGGGTGCAGTGCACGCGAGCGCCCCGTCGTCGGAGAAGGCCGTCCAAGCAGCAGCGGAACGACGACACAATGCGGTAGTCACGAAGCCTCGTCTCTGTGGGCTACCGCGAGCCTAAATGCGTCCAATTACGGGGCCTGAACACTCACTGTCGCGGATGCCCTGCTTCGCTGCTCATTGTTGAGCGGTTGAATGGATCACCACCAACCTGAGAGCGATGATTAAACGCGTTACCCCGCGACCTTTATTTTATTTTCCTCGGACAGAGACTGTGCCATCGCTCCTTGCGTCAACCTGAGCGGAAGGCGCGGTTGCCAAACGCATCGGTGCGTGCGCGCTGACCAAGCGCATGTGCGTCATCGATATTGAATCTCACCGACCGGTATACGAAGAACGAATCACTCTTTTGTTGAACCGAAGCAGTGTGTTCTGGGGTCCAAGCCGCGACGCCATCACTTCGACGTCATCACTCGGTAAAATGCAATTCGTCCCCCACTCCGCTCGCTCCACCAATGACGAAGCGCGTTCACAGTCTTCTTTCCTGTGGTCATAGGCGGGCAGTTACGAGCCTGTTTGTGGCGAGCGTTCGCGTCGGCGTTTGCATGGCCACCGAAATGGTGTGATAATGTCATTCATTATCCGCTACCGCCACTGAACCCTTGCACATTAAAAGGTGGACAGCGCCCTGACAAGGGAAAGGCGAAGTTGTGAAGTGAGAACAATATCATCTCTTCCTTGCTGTGAAGTGGGTAACAGTCTCATTTCTTCCTTGCCATATCGCTCACATTAGGTTGGAAAATGGCTTTCTCGCGCATGCGCTACAGCATTTCCACATACGCTAAATTTGCTCTTTCGAATTGCACATGCATTTCACAGCAGGAAATTACCAGTCAAATCGGCCTTGGCTCCATATCTGCCCTCACGACAAACACAGAGTCGTCGATGCCTTGGCATTGTTAGCGTTGAGTGTTGTTCGGTGTGATGCTGTTAGGAGTGCTGGACGTCTCCCTTTAAGAGGGTCGAGCCCCCTCCCTCCATCACACTCGCTTTTGTACATAGGTTGCTTCTATGCATGTATGTGTGTGTGTGTAAGAGAGCGAGAGAGAGAAGCAGAAGGGTTGTGTATGTGTGTATGCATTTCTCATCATCATGAAACGAAGTTTGCCCCCCATCGCGCTCCACTACATCCAGTACTCTCGATGTATAGTGCATCTAGTACTCTGGTGAAAACGCTGGCCCAGCAGTATGCATGCATGCAGTTGTTTGACGAGTATTGATTGCGCGCGCTTGTTCCGACAACGGGCATTTATCTCTACTTTCTCGCGATGCCGCGTGCATGCCATTGCTCTGCGTTAGGACGTCGCTTCATTCAGTATTGCGTGTCTTCAAAGGCGTGTTTGGAAGTTCGAGGCAACGCAACGTGCAGTCTGTACTCGTTGTCGCAGTGGTTCCTGCATAAGAAACGCCGATCCCCTGAAATACCATCAATTCGAAGATCTACGGCGCCCAAAGCAGTACCGGCAATGCCCCCGAGTTTGACAGATCACATGCTACAAAAAGAGCCCTGTTCTAACGCCTGTGCCACCGAAGCAGATTAGTACTGGGTTGTAATAATAATTTACGTCTGTAATAATAATTTTATTATTAATCATTTAATAATAATAATAATAATAATAATAATAATAATAATAATAATAATAATAATAATAATAATAATAATTTAATTTAATAATTTACGGTTGTAATAATAATTTAGTACTGGGTTGTAATAATAATTGGTAGGGGGGGGGGTACTGGATGGAGGTGCACAATAAAGACGCCCAGGTGCTCAATTGTTCCGGAGTTCGCTGTGCGTGTCACAAAACTATATCGTAGTCTTAACCCCCTAGAATTAATTTCAGCTCCTCGTACCGCTTTTGCAGTTAGTTGCGTTGATCCCCTTATGCGCTTGCAATAGCTTCAAGGTGTTTTATCCCCCAAATCTACCGCTACACGGTTTCTGAACAATTCATTTCTGCGTTAATCAAGGAATGCATAATCTGATGTGTGGAACAAATGATGCGTGGAATGTCTATACGTAATTAAAGCGCCGCAAGTAATATATTACCTCCTGTGCATCGTCTTCAAGAAAACTTGGAACAGCCGCAGGCTGAAATGCACAGGGTGTTTTTTTTTTTAGTTGCAACACATTTTTAAAATTAGAAAAACATAAATCGCGGGAATGTCTTGTGTACCATTCGAGTATACGGATTGGCGGCCTCTAGATACAGAACAATTTTCGCACTTGTATGCAAAATTAGAGAAATTACGCTAATTAACTTCTTAATTATCAGTAATCGGTGGCTACAGCAAATGAGTACTTTGGAGCCCGTCCTCGACACTACCTATCCCAATGATCAAATTTTGAATAGCGGAGTGCATGTCGGAGCTACGCGAACAATTAGTTCCCCGTGGCAGGCTCCTTGATACCGAAACTGGACGAAAAAAGAGCGTCTGTGACGTCGATGTCGCCGCCCCCACGGCTTTCGTCACTCGCCCTTGGTCACCGCCGCTCCGGCCGCTTCGGCCGCGCAAGCAGCTTGCGTTATCTTCTTGTCGGGCGCCGCGGGAGAGTGACGAAAGCCGTGGGGGTGGTGACATCGACGTCACAGACGCTCTTTTTCCGTCCAGTATCGGTATCAAGGAGCCTGCCACGGGGAACTAATTGTTCGCGTAGCTCCGACATGCACTCCGCTATTCAAAATTTGATCATTGGGATAGGTAGTGTCGAGGACGGGCTCCAAAGTACTCATTTGCTGTAGCCACCAATTACTGATAATTAGGAAGTTAATTAGCGTAATTTCTCTAATTATGCATACAAGTGCGAAAATTGTTTTGTATCTAGAGGCCGCCAATCCGTATACTCGAACGGTTCACAAGACATTCCCGCTATTTATGTTGTTCTAATTTTCGAAATGTGTTGCAGCTAAAAAAAAACACCCTGTATATATCCGTGTGGGTGCGGGGTTGCTTTCAAGAATACGTGGCATACTTTTATTCTCGTACCAACGTGTACGGAAGTCACGCGGTTACTAAAGCGCGAGACAGAATGTGTGCTTATTGATACCCGCCGCACCGGTGCCGCACTGAGCAGCAGACGGCTGGAACGCGCGCACTGGCGGAGCCAGTCAGTCGAGCGAGCGCTATTAACCTCGTCACCGAGGGAGCATCAAGTGAGCGCAGCAGACCTCGATTCCTCGGCGGGAGCTCCTTTTCGGCGCACCAGTGAGTCTCGCAATGACCGATGGCAGCCGTCGGGTCACGGGGTCGGCGGAAGATTAAATTATTGCGTTGCCGACAGCAACCGAAGTCTCGCTCGCCACCACCACCGCAGCAGCAGCAGCGAGCGAAGGCGCCCCCGTTTCGCGGATGCACCGCGCGCTCAAGGCGTCGGGGCCGCCATTCCGGCCCGCTGCTTCAACCATAGCCCGTTCCCTGGGGGCGCTTACGAGGCACCTTGCTATAGCCAAAAGTCCCTCCTCCGGAATAACCTGTCTCTGTCCATGGACTTAGATACCCGTGAAGCTAGAATTTCGGAGAGATGCCTGTTCGTGCTGCAAGTGACAGATGCCCTCGATACCCCACAGCTACTAGGGGTTCGGCGACCGCGGTCCAGCTAAAGCCCATTTGCGAGCTTGTGGTTATCGAACACCAGCGATGATGCACGCCTCGAGCCGAGACACGAGTTGGCTGCTGTCGAACAAGGGACGCACGGCGCAACTGCAGATCGAAAGCAAGGAAGGAGTGTCCACGCGTGTGCTCTGTCCTTATCTTTCTGCACACTCTTGTTAAGAGCGAGAATGTTGCCTCGCACAAGAACCCCCGTTCTTGCATTTGACAATCGGGATCAGGAAATAACCGTCGATGCGAGGGGACAGACGTGGAGCCGGGAAGTGCGCACGCCGCGTGCCGAGGCCCCTGGCCCGCCTCGCAAGTCCTTGGCCACTGGGGCGCCGTTCAGACGGGCCGCAGTCTGTCGCGCAGTTTGCCTTCCGCGTTTCGCTCGAGGCGGAAGCTTCCGCGTGCGCTGTTCCCCAGCCTGTTTGCGGTGGGCGTTCCCGGCGGCGTTTGCATACCGAAGATTTACCGAACGCGGGGCTGCGCGCGCGCCCCGTGGGTGACGCGACCCATGGGGCAAACAGGAGCGCTGGCCGCTACGGAGAAGGCTGCATCTTTGCAGTTGTTTGCACACATACGGGTCGTGACGTGCCATGCGGCCCGCATCGTGATCATTTTCGCGCGTATAGCTTCCGTTCTTTTCGTTGGTGAGGGCCGGCTCGTGAGCCGTGGAAGTGTATAGGGTGACACGTGTACCAGAACACGGTGCGCATCGCGCTAGGACAACGCTGAAATCTCGTCATATTTCGTTGGCACGGCGACAGTTATAAGCAAACTGCTGAATTCATATGCATTAAATGCGATATTCACATGGAAGGAGGTAGTCGCATTCCAGTGGCCGAAATTGCAAACCTTTTATTGATGCGTTGATTTGAAAACACCCTTTTAATAGCGTTGGATGGTTGCGAAGTAGTGACAGCAGCATTCGGACTGAAGTCGGTCAAGCTGCTGAGGCGAAAAGAATCGCCACCTATGTTTTTGTACTCAGCATTCTATCTAGTATAGTCAGCCAAGGGAAGCGTTTTCTAAATGAATGAATGAATGAATGAATGAATGAATGAATGAATGAATGAATGAATGAATGAAAAAAACGTTTATTTTCGAGACAGTGTTGTGAGCGTGCAAGCTCAAAGTCAGTATTAAGGGGCGAGGGGGGGGGAGCACGTGAAATGTACGAAAATACCTTGAAATTTATGAAGTGGCACTGACGTACATTGAGGCCAGAAACTTAAAAAAAAAAAAAAGCAAACGGTGACCTTACCCGTAGCGACCACTTTTATTCCGCCAAAATTGTGAATACCGTATCGTCGTGCTTACTGAAGTACAGTTTAGGTAGAGTGAAATAGGAAACGGAGCTGCGGGGGGCAGGCAGGCAGGCAGCGTGACGGGCCATAATACCTGCTTACTTTGCTGCTAGGAAACCTCGCGACTCTCTGGTGAAACTGCCTCCACCGGCGTCAGACATCGCGCGTGCAGGTGGTGTGCCTTTATCACGCCGCCAGTAGACGTTACTCAATGGTATGTCGTCTGCACGCGGCACCGTTAATTAGTCAGCGCCGGCTAGCGGGCTTATCCAATCTCGTCGCGTATTCCTGAAAGTGCGGTTGGTGTTGTATTCTGTCGTATGAGATCGCGCTATACAGCTTCGGACAGTTGCCAAGCCGTCTTTGATGTTGCAGAGTCTAGATTAGTCTGACAATCCACGCACTTTGTGACGTTAAATCTCCCTCAAGTGATGAGAAGTCGAACAAGGGATGTCGGTAAGGATTGCTAATTAGGAGTGCTGCAAGTTCCGCGGTATGCTGTAAGGAATTATATATCAAAGTTGAGAATAGTGTTGGGGGTCGCGTTAATCTTTCGGAGACCATGCTGGGGCGAGAACAGCGCGATTCGGTGTTGTGGGGTGTGCTGTTTTTTTTTTATATGCGTACATGCGCGCGCGTGACACCATTTTTAATTCAGTTAACCAGCGAATGCTTATTTCAACATGTAGTTATAAACTACGAGCGTTATTGAGTTGTGCCGCCCGATAGAATTTTCTAAGCTTTTGCACACGGACGAGTGGAAGAGATATTAATTTTTTTTTTTGCGCACACCCTGAATGTTTATAGCAAAATAAACAATTACGGGAGAGTTCGCAGTCAGAACAGACACTCCAGATAGGTGGATTTTGTTGCGACTTTATATTTACTGCAATAATTTGCAAGTGCACTGTAGTCGAAAATTTAATTCGTCTAATTTTGTGAATTACTGTTCACTTCCACAAGCTGTTTGTGTACCTCCCGCCCTTCCACTTCGGGCCGCGTACCTTGCCATCCTTATTCAGCGGCTGCATTTCGTATTACATATGCAGGGTGTTGCAGGAAATGCGTCCAGATATGTTGTAAATAGGGAAAAGTGTATATTTGTGCATTTTTTGCGGAAGTGAACAGTAGTTCACAAAATTAGACGAATCGAATTTTCGGCTGGAACACCTAGACGCTGAAACCTAAATGAAGAATGGAAATTATTTGTACAGGGAGTCCCTTATCCGTTGTAATACTTGCATAAGGGTGGCGCTGCTAATTTCTACAGGTCGATGGAATTTGGCTAATTGCACCCAGGAAACCGAAACTCTGTGGTCAAAGAGCGTAGTGGCCGCGACGGCAGTGGCCTGTGTGACATATTCGATCCCCTCACATTGCCGTATGACTACACGAGCATACGTCGACGTTCGAGTGGCTGTTCTGGCAAGCGCGATCAGACGCAGCAACGGAACCATAAAAATCGCGCCTTGATATCGGCACTTGCCCATCCTGGATCGTTCGGCAATTCAAGGGGAACAGCCGTGTCACACAGGCCGAAGGTAGCGGTAACTGCGTTCTTTGACTGTGCTCGTTTCAGTTTCCGAAGTGAAAATAGCCGGATTGCATCGATCTGTAGAAATTAGTAGCGTCGCCCTTTTGCAGGTATTACGACGCATATGGATTCCCCGTATAAGTAAATAACTTTCATTCTTTAATTAGGTTTATGTGTCTAGTTTTCCTGGTTTAAAAGGTAGTTAGTCGAAATGTGTGAATTACTGTTCAAGCTGTCACTACAACCCATGTTACACCGCATACCTCCGTGAGCAAAGCAATACCGCAAAAAGAAAAAGAAATGAAAGTGCGTAAAAATCTACTTTTCCGAATTTCTAAGAACATTGGACACATGTTCTGGAACACCTGGTGTTGTAACACTGGGCAGAAAGGAACTTTACAGTTTTTAAACACGAGAGAGTTTGTGCACTTTACTCTCGACGCACAGTTCAGGTCGATACTGGATGCGGTGCCTCCCCCTCCCCGCGAATTCAATACGCACCTGACTAGACCGAAAAGAAACAGCGACGAGAGAAATGACGAGTCCTTGAGAAGGCCGGTTTAGCCGAAGCTCAGTTTATTGCGTTGTCGTTGAACAGCCTGTAACGTAGACAACGCAACGGCGCACCCTGGGAACTTTCCGGCGTGACTGCGCAATATTTCCGGGATTTCGCTCGCTTTCACAAGCCGCGCGAGATGGTGGTGGTATAGTGTGTACCACTCGCGCGCGCTGCAGGTCACTGGGCTATCAATCTGCGCGATGTGCCGAGAACATGCCGGGCGGGTGACCTTCGGCGGGTTGTGCAGGCGTGTAGTGTTGAGAGGGGCATTCCGCCGGGCACATACATCGCCTGCCGCTGACGAAAGCGACGAGGCGGCGGATGCGCCAGCGAAGAGCGGGACGGGAATGCATGCAAGGCGCGCGACCCGCAACCAGGCGGCATGTGGGTCACGCCGCATTAATAATGACGCCCAGTGACGTGCTCTTTTTCGGTGGCCGCCGTTCAGCTGCCTCTTCGTCATGCAAGCCCTGAAGGCAGGAATTGGATGTCTTTCCTGCAAGGCGGTGTAGTTTATACGTGTATATGCTTTCCCTCTGATGCGAGCCCTGCATCCATATGGCCGTGACGTAGATGGAAGGGCCTAAGGCCCAAAGGGTATTGCACCTTCATGTTGACCAGATGGTTGGACTCGTGTATTCGTAACCCGTGTACTGTCGGCTTCTGTTTGCCAGGAGAATGCGACGTAACACATGCGTGCCTCACGGACTTCCTCTTGTTAATTGTTATTTATTATTTTATTTTTGGCGCCCTTCTTTTTGCTAAAGAGATTGGTTTCGAATGACAGTTCACCGGATGTTTGCGGAGGGGAAAGCTTTCGCGATCTGGTTCTGTTGGCCTCGAGATGGAACACAGTCGGCGCCTAGCGGCGAGTGGACGCAGCTTCGAAGTGTGGATAGCTCCTTGCGTCGTCTGCTAGCCTCTGCGCTTTTACATGCGCGCATACATCACACATGTCCTCCAATATGTTTGTTTCTTGAGCCGGTGCAGTGTTGAACGCTTTCATGTAGTCTTATAGAAGCATAAAAGTATTAGTTACAGCGTTATTTGGCATTGCGCTGCAGTCTTGGCTCTTTCTTAAATTCACTGAGCGCCTGCGTCGTTAGCGTGCTATGGCATCGTCACACCTCCGGCTCGGCACAGTTATTTCAGTCTGGCTGCTGCTGTGCATTTCAAGTATACGACTAGTGAGTAAGACAAGCGGAAAATATCGGCGTGTAGATGCAGTACTGCAGCGATATCGGCTCGCGATATGCGATTGGGAGCATGACGGAATATAGCGAACGTTTGTCGTTTGAAGAAGACATCGCTTTTTTTTTATGTGCATAAAAAATAAACCTTGTCACTGTCACGCAAGTAATCATGCGAAGAAAGCGATGCGTTTGAACTTTAAAACGTTTACTTGATTAGGCGTGTGTCAAATATCGTGATAGTACTCAAGCGGCGTATACAGTCACATAGCTTGACTAACTGAGCCAGTTAAAGGCCTTGCAAGCGTTTCATGGAACGTAACGTGCAAGGCATTTAAACGCAAGTATGCATGTAAGTGGTATAGCGGACACAAGAGCTGCTATTCCAACTATATGCGCAGTAAGAGAACTTTTTTGTTGTTGTCGCCAATAGTGAAAAATGAGCAAGAACTTAATACCAAACTCTTTCACTCGCGTAACAGCAATGTGAACAATGTGAACTTCGTTCATGTGCAATAAAAACGTTTTGGGTGATTACTGCACTAAAGTGAGATTGAACGACGCATGTATTACCATTTGACTGCCATAAATGCTTTTATTTAGCCAACAACTGCCTCAAACCGCTCACAACACAGCGCCGCAGTGTATACATTTCAATGCGTGCCGGCGAACGCCTATCTACGCTCACGCGGTGATAGTGCTGCCATCTACATGTCGATTTCGAGGCCAATACCATACATCCAATGCTCGGTACAACAGTGTTTCTTTAGAATCAAGATGGGTTTATGGAAGTAAGAAAACGGTGACAGTTACATACATACATACATACATACATACATACATACATACATACATACATACATACATACATACATACATACATAATGGGGTCCCAGAGTTAGAAACTGAAATGAAACTGTATGTCATTAGGATCAGTAATGACGCCTACGACTTAGCTGTGCGATCGGCGCTGTTTCTATCGAAGCACTGCGCCGTTCCTGCAGCTGGTTCAGCCGAAAGTGCCGCTCGGAGGAACAGGCTCCTTGCCGCTGCTGCTGCTTTCTTATCCCGAATGTAAATTCCTCATTATTACTTTCGCACTATTGCTCGCACCGTGCGAATAAATAAATAAAAATCAGCGCTGTTTATTCATGGGAGGGCTCCTCAAAGGAGCCAGCCTTCCGGTTTCCCCAAGTTGACGTTAAGCGCTTTATATGTATACGTATACAGTATACATTCGTGATTTCTAAAGGTACTTTCCGTTATGTACGGGCATCCTGCGAGTTCTCGTCGCATCGTGTGCATCGGAAGCGCGTCCGCCGCTTGGACGGTCGAACTCGCCGCGATTTCGGACGGGGGCCAACTTGCGGACGCCTGTTCCCACGCTATCGCGGCCAGCAGCTCTGATCAACTCCTGGCCACCTTGAACTTGGCTGAATGGAGGAGAGGCGCCTTTGAATGGAGCCACTCGAGCGTGCGCCTGTGCCGATGGAGACTGCGGGCGCTCATGCGCGACTGACCAAAGCAATTAATCGGCCGCAGGTGCGCGCCGCTGGTAGCGGCGGCGCTCGTTAAAGGGAAGCGCGCCTTGTTTTAACGGGGCGGCTGTTTGACCAGGGCGACCAGGCCATCGGCGCGGCTACTCGGCGCGCTCAGGTCGGCCACCTGCGCTCGCCGCTGTTTGCGCAAGTTCGAGGACGCCGCGAGTCGAGACCCCCGGCTGGCGGCGCATTCCGCTCTCCTCGGCGGCTGTTTGAGCGGCGCAAACACGCCGGTCGCGACCTCGGCGCCGCACAAGAACCCTGCTGCCTCGAAGCACCCGACGTCGCCGGCCCACATTGCGTAGCGCGCGGTGGCCCCGTCGTATACCCGCAGAGGTCGCTAGACCCATACCGCATTCCTGTCGCGTGGCGAAAGGGCTCGCACATTTAGGGCTGAACGGTGAAGTGCCCTCGGTTGGCCAATCGGGACCTTTCGGGGCGAGTTCTGTGCGCTGCCCTGTAACGTTCGGCGTTATTTAGAGGGGCTTTAGAATTAAGGGAAGGAACTAAATTTAAGGCACGCTGTCAATACTGCACACAGAAAAAAACAGCCCAAATTAAGAGTACGGAAGAAACCAATCTGCGTTTAGGCTATCTATCTATCTATCTATCTATCTATCTATCTATCTATCTATCTATCTATCTATCTATCTATCTATCTATCTATCTCTGTCTGTCTGTCTGTCTGTCTGTCTGTCTGTCTGTCTGTCTGTCTGTCTGTCTGTCTCATCAACGCAAGCGAACGTTCCTCCAACGGTGCGTACAAAAAAAAAGACAACTATATATAGGAGGGAGCATGACGTCGAGCAGCCAAACTGTTGTGCTACTGCCTCTCCTTCATTTCGCGCGTATTTCAGCAGCTCTCGGTGCACTCTTATGGTTTAGTGAGGCCCCCGTAATGATCGGCCCTCGCCATCCGCTCTATATAGACGGTTTCGGGGACTCCGGTAACAACGGTGAACACGCAACCACACCAAACGTTTCAATCAATCAATCAATCAATCAATCAATCAATCAATCAATCAATCAATGTTTATTCGTTTAAATACAGAAAATTGTTACAAAGGTATTTGGACCGTTAGCCTGTGTGGCTAATTATGGGTACAATCTAGTACATTAGTTTTCTTTGTACAAGTTGAGAAGCGCAGAGGTGCTGTTAAGTCAATGACGTACATGTACAGGGTCGTCCACTCTTAGGGTGAACACGACGCAACGTGGCTCCCTTTTTGGAACGCCAGTGCTTGCGACGTGGGCACGCATCGAAGCTAATAATGTGCAGGCGCACAGAGTGATCCAAGCCCCTCTACGCCTGCACTAGATTAGCGTCGACGCGCAGTCCCATCGCGAGCGCTGGCGTTCTAAAGAAGGCAGCCACGCTGCGCCGTGTTCACCCTAAGAGTGGACGACCCTGTACATACGTCCACCGCGAACACCTTCAAAATGGTCAATGACGTACATGTACGTCATCGCTTGTATGTTGAAAAATCGCGCCTTTTTCGATCATTTATCTTGCCTGAAATGTGCTGCCTCACTGCGGGAATACGTGGAATCTTTTCCTGCGTCATCGTGGTCCCGTTTCTTTTTTTATGCTTTACGACAGCGGTGCGCTGGCTATCGCTTGCGCATCCGGTGGCGCGCGGTGCTTATAGTTTCGGTTTTTTTTCTGCGGTCGGGGGGCCTCCCGAATCTCTCAAAGGGCAACCGCTTGTTCTGTCGCTTATCACTCAGCTTGGCGCGATTACGCCTGTTTCCAGGCAGGCGCCGACTTATACAAACGATGTCGCCGTGGTTGTGTTTCCTGTTTTGGGGACTCAAGAAAACCAATTCCGTCACGTCGGCGATAAGGCAAAAGAGTACGGCGAAGGTTTTTCGCTTGTTTCGCTTTCTGGATACGCACACAATTATGCAGTTCTGTCCAGTGCACTTACCCGCGCAACTCCCTTACGCTTTATGGAAATGCATGCTGGTTGTTCTGCTGCAAATTAGACGAGTGGAAAGTGCACACGTGCGCTTGCTTTGTACGTATGTGAACTTTATTTATTACAAGGGAGCATTTCCTAAAAGCCGTGGTACCTTATTTTAGAATTTGTGTCCTTCCTACTCATGAATAAACCGAACAAACCATGTGTATGTAACAACACAAACGATTTCTTTTTGCTTTATGGCCACTCAAAAGAAAAAAAAAAAGAACTACGCCATCTTTTTCTCGAAATAGATTCATCCGAAGAATTTAAATCAGCAATAAAAATCGACCCTGGGGGGTTGTACTTTGTGTAATAATGTGACCCTCAAATGGTTAATTAATTAATAGGTTTATGAATATGTTTACAACTGCAATAATAAGGTAGCTTCAATGACATATTTTATCTAAGTAAGTAGACGTCCGAATAAATGCAAAATACATGTAACAGTATTCTTACGTACAGCAACAATATCAGAGGAGTAAAGCACGCATTGTAAAAAAATACAGAAAATCGTGGTACTAGAAATGAATTAATACGGTAAATGCGTATAAGTGCCTTGGAAATCCCAATCGGTCTAACTTACGGAAATAATAATAATAATAATAATAATAATAATAATAATAACGTACGATGTGAATTGTATTAAATTAATATTGATGTGGGCTTACTTTAGTTAAAGGTACTGACGACCAATTTTTAAGGTGACCTTTTTTCATTTGTAAGCTTACCGGTCAGTGGGTCATGCAGTGAATAACGGTAAAAACGCCGTGAAAATATTATCGTTCTTTTTTTTTTTTTGTTGATGGTGTCTTACACGCAACACTTATTGAAAACAGTAGCAGATAGCCGTCGGGGGTGTTTGTGTCAGGTTCTGTCGCGACGGAGCGCGTGCGCGAAACGCCTGGGAGACTCCCGAGTGCATGTGTCACATTCAAGGCAGGTTTTCGGTTGCCGCGAAGGCAGCGTCGCTTCTCAGCGTTAACTTCTTTTACTGCGTAATAAGCAAAGGATAGGGCGGGGATGCGTTTTTATAAAGGTACTGTAGTTTTAAGCCCCAGTTATGATTATCTGAAGTGTGCTGTGCGATGTCAGTGCACGTTGAAAAACCTCAGGTGGTCGGAATTTCCAGAGACCTCCACTACGGCGTCTCTCATAATCACAGCTGGTTTCGGGACGTTGAACCCTAAAAAACAATCAATGATTATCTGAACAGCAGCAGGCAACGTATACAATAATTTAAGGACTCCAAAACTCATTACTATAAGGCTCCACCACTGGGCGACGCCACGTTGCAGATGTCGCGATTTTCAAACTCAATTTAAAAATCAAGCTGCTACTGAAATTGCGGAAAAGGTGTTCGATTCCATC
Organism: Hyalomma asiaticum; assembly: GCA_013339685.2. Taxonomy (NCBI): domain Eukaryota; kingdom Metazoa; phylum Arthropoda; class Arachnida; order Ixodida; family Ixodidae; genus Hyalomma; species Hyalomma asiaticum. Next base: position 313,741,049 of record CM023481.1, read on the forward strand.
ACTGTAATTCAAGGCCTTTCCAAGTGCACAAAGGTCTGTTCACGCGTTCATGCCAGTTGGCAGAGGGTCCTTTTAAGTGCGTTACCGGCGGAACGAAGAACTTTTTCCAAGATCTTTCGGGATACTGAAATTCCCGGTACGTTTTCAGATAAAGCAGAGGTACCTTCAGACTATAGAGAACTAGGAGGTGTATACGCTTGGCCGATTCACGCCCGCTCGGGGCATAGTTCCCGAGAGCATATTCTTCGTGCTTTTTGAGTGGGATTCAATACTCGCGGACGACTTTTCTTGCAATGAGCCGAAGGCTAAGGAGCCAAATCACGTGTGTGCTACCGCCAATGAATGCAGTCCCACAATCGCGTTCGTGTTTACTGGGTGAGCAACAAGATATACCACGCAGCGCACACCAAGGAAATATTTATACTGCTTTGTGATTTTGTGTTTTCGCGCGGGTGCGAACGAAGCGCCCCCGCCACGGTGGTCTAGTGGATAAGGTACTCAGCTGCTGATCCGAGGGTCGCGGGATCGAATCCCGGCCGCGGCGGCTGCATTTCGATGGAGGCGAAATGTTGAGGCCCGTGTGCTGTGCGATGTCAGTGTAGGTTAAAGAACCCCAGGCGGTCGAAATTTCCGGAGCCCTCCACTACGGCGTCTCTCATAATCAGGACTGGTTTTGGGACGTAAAACCCCACAAAACAACAACAGCGAACGGAGCGCTTCTTACGCGCGCTTCAATGGCATAACGCGTTGTCTCCGTCCTTGGGCGAGCGTTTGTCGCTTTCTGGGCTCCTCCGTCGAGCCGCCACAGAAGCTTGTGACGAAATTCTCCAATAAATGGCTGCATAGTCCTTTCTGATTTGTCCTTGTCTGTCTTAAAACATGCACCAGAGCTCTGAAATCAAAACGCGCGCCAAACCGGACTACATCGCGCAGGGATGCATCCGCTGAAGCTTCGCGCCCGTAGCCTTCCCTTCATTGCCAAGAAAATTAGTCGGATAGCATAGGGAGCTTTAGAGCAAGGTGGGCATACGCAATCGCTTGCGCTTACTGCCACTGTGAACGCATCACATGCGAACCGTTAACTTTTTGCCCTTAGCCTTCCAGCTTTAATATTGTTCTTTCTTTTTTTAAAAAGAGTCGCGAGCGTACCCAAGCCGCCCGCAAAGCTACTTTGCGTTGACCTCGTCAAGATCATGCGTCGCTGCGAGTGCGTTCGCACTGATACTTAAAAAGGCCCCTCACAATGTCTGTCCATTTTGAGCTGACAAACGCAATGCATACATTGCAGGCTCCAGATCCTGTCGGCTAAAAGTTACGTCGCTATGCGCCGCGGAAGCAGTTCAAATTTCAAACGGAAAGCAGTTTCTGGCCGCTTGCTCTCCCCTCTCGCGCGTCCGTCTCGAACTGTGGAGAGAATGACGGGCGCGACCGCAAGCGCTTTCGTCAAGCGCCGTCGCTTACGTCAGCATCCGTCTCGTGACGTCGCTCATAGACTTTACTGGAAGTCACCGCGCTGTGTAAACTTCAGAAAAAGAAAAAAAAAAAGAAAGAGAAGGGGCGTCACATGCACACGTCGTCAGGAGGGCGTGACGTAGTGACGCGTATTCATCACGTGACCCCTCTTCTCCGGTGCCGGAAAGGATGGGAAGGACTTTTTCTTACGAACGCTAGACGGGCCAAGCGGCAAGGGTTTGGAGCTATCTCCATCTTTTTTTGCACGCGCGCTGTTTGACGGTTTTTTTTTTCTCCGGTTGCAATGAGACCATTTGGAAAATTCTTTCGATGTATATAGAACGCTGTTTCCTGTGCACGGAACAACTTCACTGTATAACTAGAATTTGCTATGCGACCTGCTGAGGGGCCCTTTAACCTGGTGCCCATATCACAAGCCATTGGATTATATCCTCTTTCCTTCTCATTTATATTCAGGGGTAGTCGGTGAAGCATCCTGCTCACCGCTTCCGTCACAGTTTCGCGATACGCGGCCAGCACGGGCATTCCGCCGTCACAAGGTGCACAAGTGCGCCAATTAGGGCGTTGCCTTTGCCCATATCGACGCTGTGTTCAAATACAGTGTTCAAGCGAAACTGGCTAACCTGCTGTTCCTTTTTTTTTTCCTTTTTATCTTTGCAGTCGTTCTTCGGCCGAACGTACAACAACCTTGCAGCTCTCGGTGACTGCAAGAACAGCGGCCAGTGCGTTATCAACAAGAAGAACAGGACCTCCTGCAAGAGCTGTAGACTCAAGAAATGTCTCATGGTCGGCATGTCCAAAAGCGGTGTGTATCATCTGCTGTAATATAAAATTGGGGGACCCTTAAGCTTCGCATTTAAGAGTTGAACGCGATAGCGAAATCCGGCCCCCAGTGTGCACTTCATCCACTCAGTGCATTCTTATTAATGTGTTTTTACACACGCACAGACACACACACGCGCGCGCGACGTATCTATAGTGGTAGAGCTTTTCGATCTATTTAGCAGCACTTTTATATCCTGTATTATGAACTGCGTGTAGGCGTGACACTTTTATTCGTAAATGGTCACATTCTGTCGTCCTTCTTGCGTTAGCTATCTGGCAGCTGTTCGATTTGTTCTTCTGGAGACCTCTTCCGGCCAACCGCAACAAGCATCGCCTTAAGGTCGGTGAAATGGCAACTGCAGTACTTCACATCTTTAATGGTGTCGTGAGAATTAAATGCTAAAAAAGTGGATGCAGAGCATCCCACGAGACCCCATATAGGCTCTGCTGTAGTCGCATGGCCTCCGAGGTGGCGGGCGCGCCCGCCATCTCGGAGGCCATAGTAGTCGAGACATTGCTTGACATGTCTTCCGCTAGATGGACATAGTTGTCCATTTTTGGAGCTGCTTCGCTCACGCGACACCGACGCTTAGCCGTGCTCCCTCATGGGCTGCAGAAAGAAGCGTCTTTTCATCACAAGCCACTAACAACAACACCGTCACCGACGGCGGTATTTCTGCGGAACGAGCTCGCTAACGCTATCGCATTAATATGATGTGTAATATCTGTTCGAGAACTATGTATACTAATGTGCTCTTAGTGCTAGCAAAAACAGTTGTCGCGTGTCTCACGGTGGTCTGCGGCAATGTAGATGTGAACGTGCAGCCATGTTGAAGCAGCTACATTGGCTCGTGAACGTTTTTCGACGAGAACTCAACCGATGCCTTCTCGCGGCTTGTCTCGCATGCACCCCACAGGCGTGTTAACTTGTGGACGCATAGCGACGGAACGTTAGTATCTGCTGCTGCACAAATTATCTCTTAGTGAAAGCGATCAAAGTCAGAGCACTGCTTCGTCCGTATACTTCTTCGTTTCTACCGTACAAATGTGACTGCATAATTTACTGCTCTCGTTGAAAGGGCGCGTAAAACGTCTTGTAAACATAAATTCGACCAAATTCTAGCGTTCCTGCCTCGACAGCAGTAGTTTCTTTGTGGCACACCTTACGCGATGCACGGAGATGATGAAATCCCGTTTGCAGGGTCCCGATACGGGCGCCGATCCAACTGGTTCAAGATCCACTGTCTGATCCAGGACCAGGCGGAGATGAGCTCCCGCATCGCCGAACAGCACCACCAACTGGGCGCAGCCGCGTCGGCGCACCAGCTCACTGCGCTTTACGACAAGGACGTTTTGGGGGGCTTCGGCACCAAGGCCGAAGAAGGCAACGGCACGAGCTCGCCACTCTCGTCGTCTGACAAGCCACCTTCGTCACCAGCGTCCTACCCTCCTCCATCGTCGTCGGCCAGCACGTTTGCGTCCACGCCGTCGGCTTTTGAAACCAAGTCGTCGAATGGCGAGAGCCCGACCAACGCGGATGCGCTGACCTACCATTCCATGTCTCCCGTGTCACCGATCTCGCCGCTACATCCGAGCAAGTTCTTCTTCCATCCCGGCGCCGGCGTCTTCTTCGGCAAGGCGCCCGTGTCTCACAACGGCCTGTCCAAGTTTTTCGCCGACGCCGGTGGCGCCATGGCGTATCCGTACACGCCGCGCTTCATGCCGTTTGGGCCCATGAAGCCGTACAGGGACCTAGTTCACCCGTCCACGTTGCTCGTGAACGGCGAGTGCCTGGCCGACCTGCCCGAGCAAGAGAGACCCATCGACCTCTCGGTACGCAAGCCGTGCTCCCCGAGCGCCTCGCCTGCCGACGGTCACGCCGAAGAGCTTGACACCCAGGACAGTGACGTCAAGCCCACGCTGCAGGCGCCTTGCTCCTCTGGCGCCGAGATCCCTCTCGACTTGCGGAGCGCCAAGAAGTGATGCCCCCAGCCCCCCCTTTTCGCCAGCCGTCCACGTGTTCATAGGGACTCGCCGCCGGAACAGAGGTCGCAGTGTGTGTGCCTGTTTGTGTGCGTGTGTCGAGAGCTGTAATACTGTGTAATATATGCCCCCCACAGAAGGACGCTTATGGACCACACAGAGAGAGAGAACTATGTTGACGACAGGGAAACTTGTGTGAGCCTGCTCTTTGTAATAGTAGTACTTCGATGGGACCACTGCGGCCCATCTGTCTTTTACTGTGTTTTTTTTTTTCCTTCGCTCTCCCAATTCACTAAGGGCATTGCAGAAGACAGCCAAGCGTCTCGTTGCGATCTGTCGGTCTTCTTACTCGTTCCTCCTTGTCTTCGCATATCCTTTATCTAATGTTCCTATTATATTTGCCCTTCTCAGACTTGGACCACCGACCATTCCACATCGCTACCAAAAGTCGTGCCTTTTCATGAGACATTCCATACGTTCTTTTCTTCCGCGCCTCCTTCTTGAGGGATGGCGCCGCAGGAGTGTCCCTTGGCGGGACGCCATTGGCTGGGCGACTCGTCCGGTCCGAGCCGCCACCAGTATTACGTCTCGTGCTGCCACCAGTGCCGGCTCCGTACTGCTTGTCTGAGAGTCCCGCCATACGACGTTGCTAACCAACTGCCGCTGGCGCCAAGGGCGCTGGTCGCGGGCACAGACGCTCCCTGTGCATCTCGTACCCTACGCGCAGCCTGCCCGTCCAAATTGCTGTGTGCCACGAAGACAATCGCTGCTCACTGGTGGCCTGAATCATTGTACAAAATTCACAAACCATTCCAAGAGAGGCCTTCATACGCATGTTTCGAAATGTCGTTATTTTTAAGCGTTTAATGTTTCTTCTATTCCCACTGTGATAAGAACCTTCGAACCAGGCGGTTCACTACGAGCCTTGATATACATATATATATAGATATGAGTATATATATATATGTGTGTGTCGGCATGTGTGCATGTTTTTATGTTTGTGTGTGTGTGTGTGTGTAATTTCGCGTGTACACGCGCATCGGGGCTGTGGGCATTCTAGTACAAACCATTCCAAGTGGCTTTTACTTCTGGCACTTTCCCCAATCTCCGCACTGGGCCAGTACCTGATCAGGCTGTCGCTGTCCTTCTCCGGCCTGTGGCCTTTTCCCGCATCTGGCGGCGCGCTGTGTAGGACGGAGTAGGCGCGCATGCGCGCATTGTGTTGCTGCTTCTTGCCCCCACTTCCCTTTTGCGCACAGCCACTTGCATTGGCTGGGCTTCGTCACAGCTTGTTGTGGTAATTTCTCGCGCGCGCAAGTACGACGCACACGGCGACTCTTCGCCGTCGCATACCGTGCGGTCCAAGCTTCGAACCACTGGTGGTTCAGATAAGGCTTTGCGCAGTCACGCTACTCCGTGAGGCGGTGTTTTGAACTACCAATAACCCAACGAAAGCAGCCTGTAAGTCCTTAATGACGAACACTGCATTCCCGTGGGTCACTGTTGGAGAAAAAAAAAAAAGAAAAGAAACTGACCGTCTTTCATCACGGGATTCGAGTTTGAGTCCGAAGGGTGAAATCGGTTCTGGGTGGCGTTGAAGCTCATAAGCCATTTGATTATTTTTTTCAATTGTGTTCGAGCGAAACAAGGCTCACACGAGTGTATGTGAGGAAAAAAAAAAATTAAAGGCGGCGACACACTGGATACGCACTTGTATAGTTTAAAGGAGCAACAAGACAACTGAAGTGTTGTGCACTGGAGAGTAGCCTAATTATTTGACGAGAAAGGTTAAGAGAACGTGTGCGCAAGCTTTCGCATTAAATATTTCGTCGGAAACACTTTCTCGACATCAGGCTTCAAGGAAATCGTGATAGTCAGGCAAGTCTGGAACATTAAGTTTGGTTTCTTTCAAACTCAATTTTGAGGTGACCATAGTCTTCTTTCAATTTCTCTTTGAAGACTAACTGAAGCCGCATTTCATAATGGCTCATTCCTAATAAATGAGCAATAGTTACAATTGAAACAATGTTTGCGAAAATTGGCGGCCCTGATATATCATGTCTGTTCTCCACAACGCCAGCCCCTGGCCCACCGGTTCCTTTGGTTCCCACCGACAAGGGGAAGTGTTCTCAAAGCAGTAATAAAAAAAAAACAATTTAAAGGCATTACGGCTAGCAACGAAGAGGCGGGGGCGGCACGATGGGGCGGGAAATAGCGACTGCACCCCCCCCCCCCCCCTTCCGCCTTGGTGCGCCAGAAAGACCGTTTAAGGGCACCCATCTTCCACTGAAGGACCTCACTCAATGTAACTTGAGGGGGGGGGGGGGGGGGTATTTTGGTGGCGCTTCTCCTACGAAAAAGCGTGCGAACACGAAGTGTCTTAAGCATACCTAGAGCACTAACATTTATGGGGTGTGATGTGAGAGTTTTGTATTGTCAAATGTGCCTTATCAAGTGCACAACTTTAGAGGGCAAGAGAGAGAGAAAAGGATCCGCGGCAGGAACCGCTGCGTTGCCATCGAATTATCCGTGTTCTTTTTATGATCCGGCCTCAGGATCGTCATGCAATTGGAGCGATTGCAGTTGCTCCCAGGCAGGCGATACTTGCCGCTTCCGTCCAAAACGCTTTCCAAGCGATATTTGTCTGCCGTACTTTATTAGTTTTTATGCGTTGTTGAGTTCGCCATTTGCGTTTGTATAGTGATTTACGTGACAGCTGAGTTAACCAGCGGGCCTGCTGAATCTGACAGCGCGTGCAGGACGAAAAATATAATCTACCGCTAGGTGGTGTAAACGTGACGGAATTTCATGATGACGCTGTTTTCTTGACGTTTGGCGACGAAGAGTAGAAATGAGGGGTGGCTGTTTTGGTGCAGAATGAGATCTGAAAATCGTCCTGAAGCAGTGAACTAACTTTTTATATGCTCGTTGTTCGCAGTCGGTACATTGTGCAGTGGGTATAGTACACTATGCGCCGATTGACTGCCGCAACGGACTCAGTATGCGAGCAGACCTTGTGGAACAATTTGCGTTAACTGGATTAAAGGCGACTCGAATGAACGTAAACGCTAGCAGGAAGGGCAGAGCGAGGAGCCCGAATGGCGAGGCATGTGTAAAAGCGAACAAGTCTGGTTACGTCAGCTCGACTTCTGATTCGACCTGCTGGCGTTGAGTTTTCATAAACGAAGCCACAGTGGCGCACTGCCCTCGAACAACAGTTCGCACGCCGATCCTGTAATGGCGCTTTTACGGGATCTGCTGGAGTACAGCAGATCCTGTAACGGCGCTTTTAGCTGGACCAGCGGCAGTGGCAGGAATTCAGTCACGCCACCTTCATTCAACGCGAGCCTCACGTGTAACTTGTTTCCACAAGTCTCCTCCACTGCAGCAGAAATTAATAACCGATCCGACTGTTGGTTATTCGTCTAGTGGAAAATTAAACAGCCAAGGCGTTCAAAACGGAAAGATTTCAAAAACCGGAGCCGTGTCCACACGCCGAAGTGCTAGCCCTCGAGTACCCTGTGCGCTCGAGGAACTGAGATCTCATAAGGTGCTGTGAGCTTAGCGATGAAAGGAAAAAAGAAAAGGAAATGATGATCGCCGAACCTTAAGGCAGAGGCTTCGCTTGCACTCCGCTGCAAGGAAACTTCACTTTTCTTCGGGGCCTGTTTTTTTTTTTTTTTTCGTAACATTTAGGACTACTGTCTATGTTGCATGCATTTCCTTTCTTTACCGCTGCGCTACGGATATTTTCAGGTAACGAATGACATGCGCGACGTAACGTTCTTGACAGGAAAGTATCCAACGCGCAGCATTGAGGAAAGTGCATACAATCAAACTGACTATTGTTTTTGGACAACGTAAGCTTTGGAAACTGCGAAACTTTATTTTTTAATGCACGATCATTCTTTGGCTACTATCACGGCAAAATCGTGTCTGTAACGCAACACTTTCTACTTAGAAAAGTCATTGGTAAATGGACAATTCGTGATGTTGTAATATGCTAAATACAGATGATTGGTAAGTTTAGCGTGGTCCTTAAGAAAAAAAAAAACGCGACATTCAGGAAAAAGATAGTCAGGAACTCCATCCCCGAACATTCCAAGTGTACAGAGCACCGAACCCACGACTTCCTAAGTGACTTCATTGTAGGTGGTCATTACAAAAACCATAAAGTGATCGTACACCTATCGCCATGCGATAGGTGCATGACCGTCACGCTGAAAGATCGGAGGGTGAGGGTGGGGGGGGGGGGGGCAGTAAAGAGCAGGCAGAACGAATGCTTGCGCATTATCACATAATTCCTAGAATTTCTGCAGCAATTTCTGGTAGATAAACTGTGTATGGCCGGCGCTGTTCATCGGAGCAGCACCGCCATCGACATGCGGCTTGTTTCTACTTAACCGTTGATCTCGATCCGAGGGGAGGGGGAAGAGCGCACACCGAAACGCGTCGCCACTGTCCACCACATTTCTTTACTTCTTCGCATTCCCCTTTCGTTTCTATTTAAATCCATCCAGCACGTGCTTTCTCTCGCCGACCACTGCAAAGCACTGTGCAGTGGGCCATTCCAGCCGCGCGACTCACTTGTTCATACGCACATTCCCCACAATTGTCCCCTTTTTTCTTTTTATTGTGCTTGTTTCGAACGTGAGCCTCGTTCTTGCGTGTATTTAAATAAATTTCTTGCGTATTTTTTGAATATATAAGATCACAGACTACGATTGTAACATTGTTAAATAAACGATGCGTTGAGCGTTTTCAAAATGAGTTGGCGTTATTATTGTGTACAGCGTGACTTTCTTGTTTGAGAGAGAGAAGGGAGTGGGAAAGAGTGCGTGTTTCCACGATCGCAAGCAAATGCCAGCCGTGGTGGAGTCATCGAGGACACTCTACAGGTGTATAATGACTCACTGCGAGTTGTTCGACAACCAAGGCACGCCTGTAAATGGCGTCGCTACAGGAGTGGTCTATGTGTTCCGACAGCGAACACTACACTATATACAGGTAAGAGCACTCAAAGCGAAAACAGTGCTGACAGGGGCAGCTAGAGAGATGCATGGAGGCCTGTACACTGCTTTTCGTACATTGAAGGACAGCACGACTTATAACGCTGTGTAGGTAGTACATTCCACAAGACAAGCAGCATCGTTTAACGGGGAACTCCGGCGATTTTTTTTTTCGCATATATTTTGATATCGCTGTTTTCCAACGGTAGTGATAGCCATAAAAGGGCAGTTCAATATGCTTAGAAACCCGCCCATAATTTTAAATAACCGAATGAACAATGCGGTCAAATCGATGCCGGTAGACGCTTCGTGCACCGTATGCTATGACGTTACAGCCTCCCCGACATCAGAAATATGGAGCTGGTGCCAGAAAAATGAAATTGGTGATGCCATCCGATGATGTATCGAGTTATGTCAGCTTTTCTGAACCTGACAGGGATGATTTGAGCGCTCAAGGAACACCGCTTTGCTTTTAACCGCCCGACTACTCGGGAAAGCAGCGATGCTAGTAATGACGTCACAAATGCAGTGTGGCCCGCATTGAAAAGCATCTGCTAAACATTTTAAAAATTACTTTTCATGAATACCGAACATACTTGCAGGCGTTTGGCTTGGCATATATTGTTACAGTACCAAGGAGAACGTATATTGAAATTTTGACATCGAAAAATCGGCACAGTTGCCCTTAGGGACCGACAACTGGGCAGAACGTGTGAACGGACCTTTGTGCATTTGGAAAAACCCTGAATTATAGTGATGCAATCGAGCCCCCTTTCACGATTTGAATAGAATTTGTATTTTTAAATTGAGCTTGGAAATCGGCGGCTACTGAAACGTGGCGTAGACTGGTGGTAAAGCCTTGCATGGTAGAGCGTTCTGGAGTCTAAATTGATGTACGTCTCCTGCTGCTGTTCACACGGCCATAACTCGGGCTTAAAATTGCAGTCTGTTAGTAAAAATTAACACATCCCCGCCTTATTATACAAAAGTGATCGATGCTGAGAAGTGGCGCTGCCTTCGCGGCAGCCGAATTCTGATTTTAACCGCCCCCCGGCGCATTTGATTTTATTATACCCCTCAGTGCCAGAGGCATTAAAGAGGGGGAGTGGTAAACGTACGCAAGAGTTGCAATGTGGGCTTGTTGGTGGTTCATATTGTAGCGCTAAAAACAAGACACGGACACAAGAAGGCACATATGGACACCACACAGCGCTGTGTGGTGTCCATATGTGCCTTCTTGTGTCCGTGTCTTGTTTTTTGCGCTACATCAAAGTGTTTAATATTTAAACGTACATACACGCAAAAAATAAAAAAAGGAACCAAATATGGAAGTACAATAGAAACGTAGTGTAAGAAGGAACGTGAGTATACAATACTAGCTACGGAATTACGGAATTGTTCATGACTGATCACAACGTCCGCGAGAAGGCCATTCCAATCGCGAGAGGTTCGTGGTAGAAACGATTGATGAAGTACATAGTATTACATGAAGCGAGTCCGACTTTGTGACGATGGTCAGTGCGATGGGATACATAAAATGGTTGAGAGATGAGACGATCGCTTAGTGCGGTATGACGATTCATTTTATGGAACAAGGCAAGGCGCGACACTTTTCTGCATGAGCGCGGCGTCTCCCAGGCTTCGCGCGCATGCGCTCTGTCGCAAACACACCTGACGGCTGTCGGCCACTGTTTGCAACATGTGTAGTAGTAGATGTTCAGGGAAGAATGAGACGCTATTTTCTGCAGCCCGTGTGGGCGCACGGCTATAAGCGTATACAATAAAATAGGCAAAAAAATTGTAATAAATGTTTCACGGCGTTTTTCCAGTCACCATTGCATGATTGGACACTATGACCGGTAAGCTTTCCGCTGAAACAATTGATTTGATTTGTGGGGTTTAACGTCCCAAAACCAGCTCTGATTATGAGAGACGCCGTAGTGGAGGTCTCCGGAAATGTCGACCGCTTGGTGTTCTTTAACGTGCACTGACATCGCACAGCACAAAGGTCTCAACATTTCGCCTCCATCGAAATGGAGACGCCGCGGCCGGGATTCGATCCCGCGACTTTTAGATCAACAGCCGAGTGCCATAACCACTAGACCACCGTGGCGGGGCTCCGTTGAAACAAAACGGGTACCTTAAAGATTGTTTGTCGGTCCCTTCAAGTAAACATTCCTGAGAAAGGGTTTCAGCGCGGTAAACACAGACCCACTTGTTGCCGTGGGGAACGTGAGTCTGTGCGCTCCCGCGTATGAAACTGAACGCACAGTAGGCGCTACGTGTTTACAGTGGGCAAACGAATCGTGCTTAACCGGGTACCACGACAACAGGATGAGAATTACAGTTAAGGTCATGTTGGAGCTTCGACGTTTGAGTCGCGCACCACGTTCGAATTTACCGGGAGAGAGAGAGAAGTAACCTTATTAGAAGGGAAGGGTAAGGGTGATTCGATTTGATCGATTTGTGGGGTTTAACGGCCCAGCTCTGATTATGAGAGACGCCGTAATGGAGGTCTCCGGAAATTTCGACCACCGGGGTTCCTTTAACGTGCATTGACATCGCAGAGCACACGGGCCTCAACATTTCGCCTCCATCGAAATGCAGCCGTCACGGCCGGGATTCGATCCCCGCGACATTTAGATCAGCAGCCGAGTGCCATAGACCACCGTGGCGGGGTACAGAGGAAGGGTGAACTTGGAGCTTCTACGGTTGGGGGGGCCCTACGTCTAGGGCTCCGCTGGCTTTGGCTGCCGGGAGGGAGAAAAGGTAGGCTTACGTTTGGGGATAACTGCTGAACACGAGCGACGTGGAAGACAGTAGCTGAACATCTTCAGAGCATTCTATGGCGTTCTCGTGAAATATGAACCATAAAAAGATTAATGATTACGTCACTTCTCGCGCTTTTAGACAGGCGAGCTAGGAGCACATCGCTATAGTATGCTTATTAATAAAAAAAATGCACGGAAACATTTTTCAAGGAATTATCCAATATAACATAACCACTGTGGCAGCCGCAGTACTTGCGCAAAGTCCTCCTTCTAGGAGTTAGTGCATAATTGTGTCCCTGTTTCAATTTCTCTGGTGAAAACGGAAATATGGATATAAGCGCGCTATTAACAGCTTAGCTGTTTAAGGTGGACGGTGATTCCTGGGGAGCGGCGTTCTCAGTTACCAGTGGGGCTATCACGAAGAAAAGAAAAGCTCTTGCCCTTGATCCTCTGCTCGCACTGCTACGTAATAGTGATTATACGAAGTACATTATGGATGGAGATAAAGAATGAAACACAAGTCTCGGGTTGCGCAGAAGGGAACAGCGGACCCGTGCTTGACAGACTACCCACATCCTCAGCCCACTGGTACATGATAGCGATAGTGAAGTCGACATCCACGGAGGCGTGGAAGTGACTTTTAATGTTTTCTGCAAAGTTCGCATACGTAACCGAGTCATCCGGTCCGTCATTATAGGGAACTATGGCGCGCGCTTGTTGAGGGTTTACTGGCTGCCAAAATTTGCCAGGGTTATTAGCTAAAATATGGCAGGTCATAATGAAAAAATAATGTTCGCTTGGCACTGCGAATTACGCGTTCTCACTGACGTCTTCTCGTAAAGGGGTCGTGAAACGTTTCTTCAAAATTTTCCACGATATGTGGATTCGAAATCCTAGCTCTCCACTCTATCAAATAGTGTTTCGTTGCATCGTGCGGGTTGGTTTACAGCGATAAAAAAAGCGGCTTCGATTTCCAGTGCTCCCCTAATCTCCCCTAAACTCTGCTGCTGACGTCACCTTATTTGCCACCATGGCCTCCGAGATTGGCGCGCCGTAAATGCCGTGGGAAAACAAACCGTGCCCTAGCCTTGCTTCCGTACGGCGGCACCACACGGGGACTGACTGATTTTTTTACTTTTAGATGCGAAGCAGCTTATGGTCGAGCCTGTTCCGACCCTGCGACTTTCACACCCCCACTGCGCATGCGCAACAGCTGGCCCAAGCTGGCAATGCACGAGAACGCGCCCTCGCCCGCGAGGGAAAACGCTGACGCAGGCAGCGTCTCGATGTGTACCTGTGCCTTGTACAGTATGGTGCCTACGCCCGTGTCTCCCTCTTCTAAGTTCTACTTTGTCTTTCTTTCTCTGCTTTAGTCCCCGCACAGGACGGCTGAGCTGTCCTCGACGAGAGACAGTTACTATCCTGTGCTTTTTTCTTCTTTTCAATTAAAGAATCTCTCTCTCTGCTAGAAAGTTTCTTGATTGAAAAAAACCGACTGCTCGCGCTGCACAACCGTTCACCGGCCACCCCGTATATACAGGGTGTTTTTTTTAGCTGCACCAAATTTCTTAAATTAGAAAAACATAAATCTCGGGAATGTCTTGTGTACCATTCGAGTGTACGGATTGGGGACCTCCAGATACAGAACAATTTCCGCACTTTTGTGCACAATTAGCGAAATTACGCTAATTAACTTTTTAATTATCAATAATTGGTTGCTACAGCAAATGAGTACTTTAGAGCCCGCTCTCTACACTACCTATCCCAATGATCAAATTTTGAATAGCGGAGTGGAATTCGGAGGAACCTCATAAAGACCAAGAGCATAAATGACAACGCGTGTGTAAATATACACACACGTTGTCGCTCATTTGCATGCATGAGTGGGCAATGTCACGGGTGATTTACGGTAACACCGAACGATCCCCAGAGCTTTGCCCACTCGTCATGGTTCACTTCGTGGAGATGCGTGAATTTTTTACTCTTTAGCTTTCATGTAAATCTATTATGTTAGAGTGTCGCATGGTGGTTTCGGGAGCCCAAGAACACTAGGATTTCAGGCCGACGTTATTAAGTGCACGCTGAATACTGCGCTGAAATATTTCGGAATCAGGGTGTCGGAAGCTTATTGAAGCAGTGAAAATTGCAACGGGGCAATTCCATTTTCTTTTCACGACCACTGCAATGGTGACTCTGCCCCGCCACGGTGGTCTCGTGGCTGTGGCAGTCGGCTGTTGATCCGAGGGACGCAGGATGGAATCCCGGCCGCGGCGGCTGCATTTCGATGGAGGCGTAATGTTGAGGCCCGTCTACAGTGCGATGTCAGCACACGTGAAAAAATGAAGTGGTTTCGAATGATGACTTATATTTCGAGAACTCGAATGTCGTTAATTTCTCTGTTTTAGGTTTGATGCGAAAATGAATGTTAAAACTGTTTTCAAGTCCGCGCCGGAACTTCGGCCTCATGACGTCAGAAAGCCAATGACATTGTGTGTGTGTGTTCTCGCCAAATTAGCACCATCAGATGTTCTGAAAGTCCCCTTGTTAAATCTCTCTCCTCATTAAAACACAATATTGTAGCGAAACGTCGGGGCCGTGAATGTTAGACGCATCGGAAGGTCCGGAAGACGAAGAGGCGTGGGAGCCACTCCGCGCAGGCAAGCGATGAAGAGTCGACACAGGGAATTGGGAGAGCACTCATTGGGGGGTTTATTTAGCTAAGACATCTTGAAGTTGGAAAACACACTGGGCAAAAACTATACAACATAGAAAATGGTATCATACCCCGTCTGCCTGCCGGACTGCTCCCCGGTGGTGCCGAGCGTCATGGTCCCTGAGTCCGCTCTCCAAAAAAGGCCAGTGTCGCCGCTTAAATAGCACTTTTTCAGCATCCACGGCGACGCGGACGGCTCGAACCACCACCGCCTCCCACCAATAGGAAACCGGCTTACACGGACAAGTCAGGCAGGTCGACGGTAACGATGTTCTACGAGCTTTTATGATCGTGTGCATCCGGCCTCGCCACAAAACTAATACAAACAACGCTTTCCAAAAACTGGCCGCGGCGCGCACACATGCTCTCTATTTTCGGTGTCCCGTCTCCCGGAAGGCTCCCTGCGGTGTGCGGGCTCGTTTACTAGAGCACCCTTGTACAAAAGCAGTCGGAAAAGAAGAAAATAACAAGAAAACATTCTACGCGACGCGGTCCTCGCGACAATATAATTCTTTATTACCTATAAATAGCTATGTAGGCCCTAGCGGACACCGTCAAAGATCTGTGACGTCACGGGTATTAGTGCTGGAACTTCAAAGCGGCGTCGCCATCCGTATTTTCTTTTTACACGTTTTCTAGCTTACTGGGGGTCTTCTCCTCGCACATTTTTTTGCTATTGTGAAACTAACCTACTAATACGAGCAAAATTGTTTTTCACTTTAGTGTGTCTTTAAGGAACCCAGGTGGTCGAATCATCGTGGTTTTCGGATTTCGTTGTTTTCGTGGTTTTGGAATCATATCGTGGTTTTCGGATGTAAAACCCCACATATAAATAAATAAATAAATAAATAAATAAATAGTGACCCTATATAATCGCTACTGCCCATCCTTGTTAATTCCTCCGCATGAGAAGCCTTTCCTGTTCGTAATTGACCTAAGCACATTGTCACCAAACCCGTGCTCTGAGGTACGGGACGCGATCGCCGGAAATAATTCCAAGAACCAACGTCTGGTTCCCCGAAAAAGATCCCACGAAAGCTCGGAAAATAAGATTTTTGGTCCCCTTTAGCACACTAGCAAAACACTAGCAGTGGTTCAAAGACCGAGTCAGAGCCAAGGGTGATCAAACAAAACAAATATATTCTCATCAAATAGGCAGTTACACAAACGTACACACACACGGCTTTTACAAACTCAAACACAGATGGGCTACAAAGTTACACAAAGCCAACCAACACGAACAAGCTCATGCACTGCAACAAAGAATAAAACACAAAGAGTCCTATTCACCAAGACACTCGACGTCTTCTCACTCGAAGCTTGCAGGTGGCCTGTCAGCTGGCTCGGCGTCTGAGTCACGCACGACTTCTTGCTTCTTTTTGCTTGCAACTCTTCTACTCTATCTTCGTCTCTTCCCTCGCGGCCCGTGTCCGACTGCTTATATAGCCCTGGGAAAGGGCACTAGAATGTTCCGTGGGGTCACGTGACTCAAAGCACACTCACAGTTGGGAACCTAATTCTCGCCCATTCTCGAACCTTCTTCGTTGGGGCGGCGCCTCTTTCTCTCTCTCACTGCGCGGGGAGCGTCGGTGTGTACTCTCCGCCTTCTCTCTCTCCTTACGTCTGTCCCGCGCGCGCGCTCGCCGCGATAAGAAAGCTTCCACAATATTCTGGCCTTTTGTAGACGCGGCGTGACTTTGGGTGCCTCCTCCGAGCGCCGCTTTTCTTGTTGTTGTTTTGGCCTTTCGACGCCCGGTTTTACTTCGAAATAGGCACTATTTTGTGACACACATACGTAGCCTTGAACAAACTTTCACGCTTTCGTCGGTCAGCCGAACATCTTTCGCTTCAGCGTATTTGTCTTCAAACATGCTTTAACACTTTCTCGGTTAAGGTCCTCATTTCTTTTTTCTTTTGCACTTCGTCACCTTGATTGCTAATCTTTAGTCATATTTCTTAAGGAGCAAAACAACGTACTACAGTGCATTTTCATGGTATATACCGCACCAAACAAATGCGTATTATACACGTAAGTGGTATTAACAGCACTCCGAGTATCAGGTACTAATTGCTAAAAAATATAAATGTAAGTATAAGTGCGAATAAGTTTATGTTAATAGTGCCTTATACCAAATAGTAAAGTTCGTAAATCACCCACTGTTGGTTGCGCTTGTTAATTCAGGTTAGCTTAAAGTGCCGCATCTGCTCTCCATAAGTGAAATTACACTTCTTTTACTTGCAGGTCTTTAAGCCTCTACTACCTCAATATTTCAGCCTTTCTGACAAGGAAAAAGTGTCATACTTTGGCCCCCAGATGTTGAGCGCGGATGAAGAGTGTACCCATGGCCCTCCCCTGATCTTGCTAATGTAAAACATAAACGGAAAAGCTCCTATAATTCTCACCTGGTGACGTGACATATTAGTGGTTTTATATTTAAGCGTTTACCAGCAATCATTGAAATCTAACTTGGATGTAGCAAATGCGATGATATTGAAGAATGTGCTGTGCCTCTAACACCACAATGTTTCAGCTTTCCTAACAAAACGTTGTGGATGACAATTAAGGCACACGACTTTGGAAAAGCCTAAACTTAAGCCGAATACAACTTTATAATTTTTAGAATTGTACAACATAACCTACTTCTGAGCAAGGAGAGCAATCTCATCGATTTCTTCTTCTCCCACGGAAACCGCACTGAGCGGGGTGTTACGAACGAACCATCGGCGATGCACGCAGACTGCAGGCATGAACGGGCTGAAAAGGCGATAGGGTGCACCTCCCCCCCCCCTCTCTCTCTCTCTCTTCCCCCTTTTGTGGTCCATTCAGTACCGTCTGTCTCCGTGCATTACTGGTCTTTCGTTCGTAGCCTGTTTGAGGGCGCTAATGTCACTGCACACGAGCGCTTGGTGACGTGGTTCTTCTCCATGTCTCGCGTGAGTTCTTAGAAGCCCACAAAAAATTAAAACCATTGCACCTAGTTGCATGGAAATTCATCACGTTTTTATGTGGATACTAATTAACATGCCTTACTGTGATAGGCTTCTTTGAAAAGAAGATGGGAACGCACGTTGCGTCTGACGACGACAACGCGTTCAAGAATACGGCGAGGCTGTTTTCTGCGAAGACTTTATGAGAAAAACCAATAACAAGCAACGACATGGACCAAACACACTAAGAAATGAAAAAATATTCAACAATATGGAACAGAGTTAAAGGAGAACACAAAAGAACACTCGAGTAGAGTCAGACTTCGGAACAGTCTCACCGATGCCGATGGGCTCAGGGCGATGAGTCTCGGGAGAGAAGAGTCGGCGCGAGCTGGAGGTTGTCGCTGTGGCTCGTCGATGAAAGGCGGAAAGCGATGATGCGGACCAGGGACGGGGACGAGGAGGACACCAGGCACAGGAGTCACCACAAGCCTCGCGTTGCCGCTCGGGGCTCGGAGGAACAGGGCAGCACTCGGGTCTACGCCCGACCGTGCTGCGGGTAGCGGTGACCGATGGACATGGCCAGGAAGTTCTATGCCGGCGGTGCAGCACTCGGGCCTACACCCGACGGTGCTGTTGGTGGCACGGGCGGCTCGTCAGGCGTTCCGTGGACAGCATTGGGAGCTCATTGCCAAGCGACGCCATACACTCCGACTCTTGGCGCCCGCCATGCACTCGGGACTACGCCTCGACCGTGGTTCTGGCGGAGAGCTCCCTTGCCACGTCGCTGGTGAAACGCCGCCCTGCTTCTCCTCACGGCGCCTCACGTGCACGCTCCACGCGCCACTCTGTGTTTTCTCCTTGCGGCCGTGTGCCGCAACCTCTCGTCGTCGTCTTCGTCATCGCCTCGCGTGCTGATTCCGCGTTTCTCTGTGGCCTCTTCTCCTATGGCGCCTTCGCAGCAACACCAAACGCCACAAGCGCGCACTTCTGCCATGACACTTACAAACCACTTCATCGAACATTTCGTGTTTTGAGCAAGAGCTAAAAAGCTGGCTAATAATTAATATTAGTTAATTATCTGAGGTTATCTTAAAAGAATAATTTGATATGGTCAAAACGACAGCAAACAACACTAAGCTGGTTGCATTCTCGTAGCGCGCACATGGGTTTCGTTAGGGCATGGAGAAAGTTAACTAAAAACCCTGTATGGACACTTTCACCTCACCTAAACATGCGAATGCTGCATATTTACCAGGGTAACCACATGTAGTGCTTATCTATCGTTAGTCTGCCACGATGATATTACCAATTAGTGCGATGGGACAACACCGTTCTATTTAATATTTTTATCTTGTAATAGAATCAACTTTGATATGGCAATGGAAAGGCACATATAAAGCGAATTTGTGTAAACCAAGATAGAAACTATCATGGTAGTAAAGTTACTTTGTGTCACTATACCTCCCTGTAGGTAGGAACCGTAAGTGTCATGATAGCGCGGTTACTACCTGCAGTTGCAACGTAGTTAGTGAATGTATGGTGACAAACATTTGTCATCTAAAAGTATAAGTATAACATCAGCGGCATTGCGACGTGGTCCTGTACATTTGGTCTCAACGCTTGTATACCCTGTACCAGATGGCAAGTTTACAACAGACCTTGAAAGTAGAGAGTTTGTCATGTTGTAAAAGAAGTACGTAGAATCGAAATACTCTAGCAACATACCAATGCGAACAAGGCTTCCGTGCGGGAGCCGAAGCGTCTTTTGTTTTTTAATGTGTGGTCGGCTCTTTTACACCTTGACGATGCCTCCACCCGACCAGACGGGATTCCGTCAAACCCTGGACTTCATACCTTCATGTAAACACTAAATAGGTCTACTACAAGCGGAGTTATAACCGGAGGCAAGGTCAAGAACAGAAGGATTCGCCTGTGAGTTTCCTAAAGAAGTTTGTCAGCTTCAACCGTGCCACGCAGCGGATTTGGACAATATGTGCGATTCCATCATTACACATCTGCTTCTATGGCACCTCGCTGTACTGACCCCGCTGGTGCTGTCCCTCTTACGAAAGTAAGCCAAACAATATTTGAAGTTGGAAGCTGTTAAATATGGGATGCCTATGGCATAGGAGTCCACTGTAAAGGAGTGCCAGCTGACCACCTTGCTGGCCTTATAATTTAGTACATCACATCCGAATGTATGTTGCATCTGAATCCATTGTAAAATATTTGAAGGAAACATAGCGCTAGAAGACACGGACGAGGAAGACAACGACACGACCTCGTCCGTGTCTTCTAGCGCCATGTTTCCTTCAAACGCATCTAACCAACTAACCCAAAAAGCCGTACTTTAACATTGTAAAAAAATCTCAATCAATGGAATATGTAGGAAGATCAACGTAACACCGCAGTTTGTTATGTCGTAACCACATATGTCTGTTGTAAATAGATATGCTGCAACGAGGTTCGTGCTAAGCACTTCAACTCGCCCAGGAAGGTGAACGTACTGAACTCGAAACGCGTGCGTTATCAAATGCACAGATCGGCAGGGTCGGCTAGTACGCAAGAGGGCTGTCGATCATCTATGGTAAAACAAAGCGAACAAGCAACAACAGACACACACGAGGAAACGCAACGCGATTCGAGACACCGCAGTAACGAATACGGCAACAATTTTTATTATACTGACGAATGCTCCAGCATCCCTTCGCCACTGAAGCGCCACTGAAGTTTCGCTTACTAAGTGGCAAAGGCAACATCGCTTTGCCAGATTTCAAGCAGTAAGTACCATGATTTCTACGGTCACACACTGTCGTTTGTCTCAACTCCAACCCGACGTCGAGAAGTCGTCGACGGGGACTAAGGAGCTCGTTGGTTATTCAGCACGCAAGCGCACACACTCGAAGTATCCGAATCGCGAGTATAAAAGAGAGAGAGAGAGAGAGGAAGAACCTATTTTTCCGACCGACAGCGGCACATAATCTGACCCAAATATGACAAAAGATGAAAGGTTGCTAGCAGATATGCGCTTGTTGTTGTTGTTATGTGGGGTTTAACGTCCCAAAACCAGCTCTGATTATGAGAGACGCCGTAGCGGAGGGCTCCGGAAATTTCGACCACCTGGGGTTCTTTAACGTGCACTGACATCGCACAGCACACGGGCCTCAACATTTCGCCTCCATCGAAATGCAGCCGCCGCGGCCGGGATTCGATCCCGCGACCCTCGGATCTGTAGCCGAGTACAATAGCCACTAGACCACCGTGGCGGGGCAGCAGCTATGCGCTTAATGAACGCTTAATGTCGAGTCGTGATGACGACAAGAGAATGGAAGGTTACGCTTAAAGGTCCCATGACACCAAAATTTCAAACGCAAGATGCTTGCGTTAATTGGTTTTCCTGGATACGAAGGCAACCTTGACCGAGTGTTAGCGGCGAACGTCGCTTCTAAGTAATTTTAATATGGTTTCAAAGTAAGCGGGAATGCTCATCCGAGCTTGCAGCACCTCGCGACATCGCCACTAGTATGACGTAGTTAGTGGGCAATCTGTGACGTTTGACTTCTGTAAGTTGATATCGTGACGTCACAGAGAGACACGGGCGCGCCGCGCTATGGCCTCCGAGCGTGGCCTCCGAGATTAGCTGCCGCAGGCGATCGCGGAGGCCACGCCAAAAGCCGTATTTTTTGCTTCCTCTCCGTGTTGGTCGCTCAAGCGTACACTGTACACACGCTATGATGCAAAGCGGGTGCGGCGAGCAGACGAATTCAGCAACTGGTCTGGCACTCGCGCTCTCCGTAACGTCACCGAATCTTGAGCTCGCGCGATCAGTGCCTGCGCTCACTTCCGACAGCCGCCGCGCTAGCCCCGCGGCGCTAGTTTCTTGCAGTTTTTGGCGCGCGTTTCGAAGCATCATTAAAACTGAACAAAATTAACGATGCTGTGACTAATTAGACTTCACGCTGGAGAATTTGCCACTCCATGTCGTGATTACAAGACACTGTTCTACTCATTAGAACATAAAAGTCCCCAACAAAAAAATGGCTGTCATGGGCCCTTTAACTGAAACGATTTTTACCATTTTGCAAAAACGCACTGAGCTGGGAAAGCAAGTCATTAGAATAAGTAGCGCCGTTTCTTTTTATTTTATCACGACATTGTATCAGCTGCGCAACTTAGCGTGCCCCCAAAAACTTAACTGGCACAATAAATACACGCATTGGCCTTAATACGTGCAGCATTAGTCAGCGCATGTGTCGACTGCATGAGACCCATAACACATCTAAATTCGTCTGCGACGTGTAAAACGACAGGGATTCTGTATTCGCAACACCAGAAAAAGTGGTTCATCTGGCAACATTGCTCAGGTAAACAAAGATGGCTTCTACATTCAGGGTCACGGCCGCGCTTTCGCTTAGCGCTGTGCTAAAGTTTCTTGATTGCGGGGTCGAATCACGGCGCTTCGTCGAAGGCGAAAGGGTTCTTGCTGCCGAACATCTGATATTAATCGGCCCAAAAGGATTTAAGCGGCGGAACAGCGGAAATAATTGCGCTGTGCGTTCAAACGTCGCACTTTATCGGAGACCCGCATCAGATTTTTTTTTTTTTCAGGATAAAGAGCCTTTGCAGCGAGCCTGAAGTTGAAGAAGGCAGGTGTTCATGCGTAGCAGACCTCTCCGAAAGATACAAGCACTTGTGCGCGGATGCAAACGCGCTACGTTAAACGATCACACATTACCTCCATAACCACCAAACAAAGTACGAGGCGCAGCGCGCATGGGACGAAGAAGGCGAACGAAGGCATATCTACTTACTACAATGCAGGCGGACGAAAGTACGTCAGCAATTATATTACCGCGGTTCAAGTTGAGCATTGACATGTTCAGAAAACGTTACCAAGTATACACGTATAAACAATGTCGCTATTTTGTTCACGCGCTTGCCTAAATTACACTCCGGCTCCTCGAAAAGCGCGCATGATAACAAACGCGCGCACACACAAATATGATCTGTGTACTCACCGGGGAGGAAGAAATCGTCGCGAGTGAAGTGCCTGGAACGAACTAGCATAGTTCCCGTCACCTTCTTGCGAATGCGCAAGTTCCTAATCCATGCTGCCCTGCGCGAAGCGTCGTCTGCTTCTTTAGGGAACCGATGAAACGTCGTGTTGCTGTCTTTGCATCGCGATGACACACAATGAGGCACGCAACAAAAGTCTTTTGATGAGGACTTTTTTTTTCTTTTTTTGGCTGCTTCGAGGCGGCATGGCATCGAAGCTGCCCGAAACCTTAGAGCTGTTTTACAGCCCCCGGTAATGCGATAACATGCCGGCGTTTCGAGGTCGACCTTGGATCAGCTGGTTCCGGGAGCGTACGCTAGGTGGCGAGCATTTAGATGGAATCAATCATTTGATCCACAGGGTGCAGTTAACTTGCTCTAAGTTTTAAATAATCCAAATGCGCGTTACGAGCATGCGACCAGCTTAGTATTGCTTACTGTCGTCTTGGCCATATATCAGACTGTTTCTTAAAATAAGGCCAGGTAATTAATTATTTATAAATTAGCCAAGGTGTTGTTGCCGCTAATCTGTTGCCTCAAACGTAAAATGTTCAGTGGAGAAGCACAATAATTATAGCCCGCATAATGCAGTCGCACACAAATGCGTGCAACGGTCTTAATTCTTTCGGGCTTCCAGAAAGGTGCCCGAGATTGGAAAAATTACCATGTCGCTACATGCAAGCCCGCAGCGACATTAGCGCCTTCAAACAATTACTACGAGTACGAACGATCGATAAAGCACGCAGACAGACCGTACTGGACCACGAAAGAAAACGACATGAGGTGGCCACACCTTTCGCCCTTTAAGCCTGTGCACGCGTGCTGTTTGTGCGCGTCAGTCATCTGTGATCCGTTCGTGTATAGCACGTTTGAGAGCGCTAGGGTCACATGCGCGTATTTTAAAGGAGTCCTGAATAACCCCCGATGCTTGGTTTTGAAAACGGCTTGGTGTGTATTGAAGGCCACTTAGAAACACCACAGCCGCTTTTTTTTTTTTTTCAAGATTTCGTGGGAGCGAAGATACTGCGACCGGATAATATCCCTTTCCCATTCTTACTCAACTCGGTGGAATTGGGCTCTGATGGGTGGAGCTGAAGGACGAACCGTGACCACCGC
The DNA here is from genome assembly GCA_013339685.2 of Hyalomma asiaticum. Classification (NCBI taxonomy): domain Eukaryota; kingdom Metazoa; phylum Arthropoda; class Arachnida; order Ixodida; family Ixodidae; genus Hyalomma; species Hyalomma asiaticum. Next base: position 313,764,925 of record CM023481.1, read on the forward strand.
GTTACGTCATCACGCGTCAAGCTGATCGGGCGTGTAACTTGCCGGGGCGGCCGGTCACTGTTGGCAACAGCGCATATTTCTGACCACCTGCCTACTGCGCGCCTTACCTCGGTCGGGCGCTGGCGTGATCACTGCAATGTTTCGGTTATCCAAACCGTTATTCCCCTTCGCCGAACGAGTTCGGTCTCGCAGGCGAGCATATTTAGGTCCCCAGCGCGCTTTTGTCTTCGATCTAGTGCATACGTCAGCATCAGACAAAACCGCGCGATTAGCAAAGTTAATCCACCTTATCCCGCCTAATCCAAAGTTAGTTAATGAATGATTAGTGATTGTAGACGGGTTAAATATCCTGTGGGAGTCAGATGTGTGGCTTACTAGGATTCGTACCCAGGACTTCCAAGGTCTCAAACCCCAGGTAGAAGGTGAGCCCAACGCCTTGCTTTGATTAAGGCAGATAGATGCGTGTTATGATGGATTAAGGCGGATTGAGATGTATTACGCAGGAAAAGGATTAATGCAGACTGAGACTGATAAAGGCGGAGTAAGACAATTTAAGGCAGATTAAATGGATTAAGGCAGAATAAGGCGGAGTGATGTAGATGAAAATGAATTAAGGCAGATTAAGTTGTATTAAGGTAGTTTGAAATGGAATAAAACGGAATAAGGTGGATTAAGATGGACTGAAGTGGATTACGGTCGAATAATGATAGTTCAGGTTAATAAAGGAGGATTAAGTAGGACTGAAACAGACTAAGGTCGACTAAAGCGGAATAAGGGGAGTTCAGATACGTTAAAGGGGCACTGACACGAAAATTTTCGTCTGCTGTTTTTTCGCTGCAATACGTAGCTAGGGACCTGTTAGCCATAACACGGCACATCATTTGCTCCAGCGCGCGTCAGATAATTATTTACAGCCTGTTTATTACCCACTAGTTTCAGTTTTGGTTTGGGAGAGCTCAAAAACGACAAGGCACCCGGTGTAACTGGCGCCATCTAGCGCTCGCAATGGAGTAAACGAGTTAGACCACGTGAGCACACGTAACTGTGACGCACTTCCGCACGACAACCGCCGCGTGCTCGTTTTCTTTCGCCTGTTGCACGTCCTGCGCGTTGTTGTCGCTGTTGCTGTCATCGTTATTGGGTGGCAACTATTTTCTTGAGGTCTGGCGTCGCCGGCAGTCTGCTAACGCAGCCGCAGCGAATAAGCAATGGCGGCTATGACGCCATCATTGCTAGCTGCACTGTCGGAGCTCGGCTGCCGTGGTGACGTCGCGGAAGTTGGGGGTCCCCTTCAGGCATAGAGATAATATATATTAACTCTATGCCTTCAGGTCACCTTTGCTGTTGTCGCTGTCGCGATGTACGGCGTCTAGCGCTCGATTGCGCATGCGAACTTCAATATTCATTTAAATTACCTTCGGAGCTGTGTTCGCCATTGAGATTTGGTAGATGACATCTGTATGTCCACGAAAATCGATCCCGCAGGCTATCTTAGCAGCGAAATTTTGGTGTCAGTGCCCCTTTAAGGCAGATTTCGATGGATTAACGTGTATTAAGGGGTGAGTTAGCCCTAAGCCACCTTAACCCGTGTCTGCTGTAATACATCCGTCTGCCTTAATCTGCCCTAATTCACTCTACGTTATCTGCTTGAATTCGAAGGTTTTGGGTTTGACTTTTATAAAGAGAGCGCGTTCCCCCCTAGAGTATATGACACGTCTACAATCCCTCTTTGATCAATGACTTTGTTAATGATGTACTACCACCTCCGACACACGGCAGCATGCTTTGGTTCCCTTCTGGACTTCCTTAGGGACGCTGTCTACAACGTTGCCTACAAGAGCAGGCGGGTGGTCAAAAACAAAATGCTCCCTCATCCTCCGAACTGGGTTACCAAACATAAGTGAGCAAAATGGCGGGCAGTAATAGGCAAACTCGTAACCCGCGTAACATTTCGGCAAAAATTACAATCCTGCAGTGTAACTGCAGGGGATTCAACGCACGTACTAAACGGGCAGCCCTACGCCTCCACCTTACAACCCTGACTGACATGCCTGCTGTGGTGGCCCTCCAGGAGCCTGGAGAGGACGCCAAACTAACAAATTTTAAGGTTTACCAGCGGGACGCGCAGACTGCAATCTGTCATCAAAGTTTTACGGCTACTCCGGTTGACCTGGACTGCAACACGGTTTACTCACATGTTATGGTGACCCTCCTTTCTCTTAGGAAAGAGGACCCGTCACTGCACATACTAAACATCTACAGTTCACCCAAATAGCCCAATGTTACTTACTCCGATATTTTCAGCAAAGCACTCAGGGTGGCAGGCAAGGAGCCGCTTGTCGTTGTAGGTGACTTTAATGCTCTTAGCCCCCTCTGGGAGTACCGCAAGGAAGAGAAACGTGGTAGAAAGCTGGCGGAGCTTATCTCCACCTTGGGCCTTACTCTTCACACGGATCCGACACACCCTACTCGTATTAGTAATTCTGTGACCCGGGACACATGCCCCGATCTCACACTTACCAAAAACATTCGATATGCAGATTGGCTCAACACTGAGGTGACCCTCGGCAGTGACCACTGCTTACTACTTATTACAATACATATGAAACCCCTCACTCGCCCACACCAACAAGCTATACTTCCGGACTGGACAAAGTTCAGAAAGGCATACACCAACTCTACCTCCATTGCTGAACAGAGCTACACTACCTGGTCACAAGACTTGGTGACGGCGCTTCGTAAGACTGAACAAAAAGTCCACCTCTCAGAGGCAACGCCGGCAGTGGACAACCACCTCCTGCACCTCTGGGAGGCCCGGCACAGCCTTGTCCGCCGATGGCGCCGGCAGAAGCACAACCGCCAACTTGAAATACGGATTGCAGAGCTCACCCAGGAAGCAGCCGAGTACGCGGCCCAGCTTGCTGACTCCAACTGGGTTAATCGCTGCAACACTGCCGCTAAGCAGATGTCAAACCGCAGTGCATGGCGCCTCTTTCGCGCCTTAATTGACCCCAACCAAACACGCACAGAAACCCAAAAACATCTCCAGAGGGCGATACACGCCTATGATGGAGACACAACCAAACTGGCTGAAGTGCTTAGAGACAAATATCTTAGTAGCATCCAGGACCAGCGCGGGTCCGCGTACGCGTATGCAGGCCTAGAGAACGCAGAGCTCGATCGCCCTTTCCAGCTCCATGACCTGAAAGCGGCCCTGGCCAAAATGAAAAGGGGAACAGCGCCCGGCCGGGACAGAGTGACGGTTAAGCTCTTGGCTAACCTTCCGGACCCGGCGTACCTTCACCTCCTCGAATATTTCAACCACATATGGGGCGGGGGTACCCCCTCCCGGTGGATTGGAAAACCTTGTCACCTTCATCCCGAAGCCTAGCAAATCCATCAACACAGAGAATCTCCGGCCAATCTCCCTAACTTCATGTGTGGGGAAGCTGATGGAGACCATGGTCCGAGACAGACTCTCCGCATACCTCGAAACCCAGTACACTTTCGCTGACAATGCACGGTTTCCGTCCACACCGGTCCGCGCAGGATGTCCTCCTACAACTGCATAGCGATGCCATTGAGCCTGTTGAACACCCTAGTGATGACAAGGTGGTCCTTGCCTTGGATCTCAAGGGTGCTTTCGACAACGTTACATATGACATCATTCTCACACATTTGTCTCAGACACATTGTGGGAACAACACTTTCAGGTACATTCGACAGTTTCTTACCAATCGGTAAACTTTTCTCCGTGTTCAAGACCAGGAGCATGGCCCGTACCCCTTGGGTACAAGAGGCACCCCACAGAGCGCTGTCCTCTCTCCCCTACTTTTTAACTTGGCCATGGCTCACCTACCCCCACTGCTGAATGATATTCCAGGTATCAGGCATGCCCTGTATGCCGATGATATCACGCTGTGGGCAACCCAAGGATCCCTTGGGCAGATCGAGGCCAGCCTGCAACAAGCGGCGACAGTCGTAGAGGCCTACGCCCGCACCACTCTCCAAAAGCTTCGCAAGGTAGGCGACCAGGTGGGCCGTATGGTCCGTCGGGTCTCAAACAAACGGGGGGGTCTCAGATGCAAAGATGCCTTGAGGCTGGCTAATGCATTTGTGACCAGCCGAGTTCTCTATTCGGCACCTTACCTTCGCTTGCGAAAATGTGACGAGAATGCCCTAGAGGTCATCCTCCGCAAAATCTATAAGCGCGCCCTTGATCTCCCCATCACAACGTCAAACCAGCGGCTCATCGAACTGGGGATGACTAATACGTTCGGCGAGCTCAGCGAAGCACACTTGAACCAGTACCTGCGACTGAGTAAGTCACAGGATGGGAGACGCCTCCTAAAACAAATACATATCACATACACCGCACAGGCTGAGGATCGCACAAAGATTCCAGAAGACTGACGCCATGCGCTGATCATCCATCCTCTGCCAAAAAACATGACTGCAGGAAATCGCGACGGCCGACGTACCGCGCGCGCGTTGGCTCTACGGGAACGCTATGGGTCCCGTCGTGGAGTTTTCTATACGGACGCTGCCGGCCCTCACCATGGGGGATGGTATACGGCGGCGGTTGCACACCAAAGCGAACACGTCCAAGGTCTCACTTTTCGTGCCCCTAACACCACACATGCGGAGGAGGTTGCCATAGCACTTGCTGCAGCAGCTCCAGAATTCAGAGTCATTATCATCGACACCCGGGGAGCCTGCCTAACTTTAGAGAAAGGGTGCATCGCTAGCCGCGCCGCCCAAATTCTTCGACGATACGACTACCGGGACCGCCCGGAGACACGTACCGTCAGACTCCGGCCCATTCGGGTTTACGTGGTAATGAGGCAGCCGATGTATCAGCCCGCGCGCTTAATCACCGGGCACCGCTTTAGCATACGTCGCTTGAGTTTCCAGAACCCAACCCGGCTATTAACTTCCGTGAAATCACGCAACCTTACAAAACTAACCACGGCCGACTCCCTCCCCCGCCCCAGGCCTAACCAAAGCAGAGGAGCGCTGGCTTCTCCGGCTCTACACTAATACAGCACTGTGCCCGGCAGTGCTTCAATACTTTAACCCGACGTTCACCGGGGAGTGTCCACACTGTGAGTGCACTTTCTCGGATGTGTTTCACATGGTGTGGGCATGCCCCTCTAACCCGGCGTATCCCCCACCCCCATTACCCTCTACCCGAGAGAGCTGGGAGGCTGCCTTGCTTGGCTGCTCTACCTTGGAGGACCAAAGAGCCCTCGTGGATAGGGCCCGAGCTGCCGCGGAAGCCACAGGAGTTCCGGACTAGGGACCCTTCCTACATTTTGTAAGGGATCGGCCCTTAAGGCCGACCCCACTTATCTCTCTGTATATATCAATAAATGTTTTGCGTCATCATCATCCTTTGATGTGCTCGAGAGGCATCGACAAAAATGCGTGGAGTCTCAGCATCTCCAAAAGCCGCGGTACAGTTCATTTCACTTTCGAGCCCGTCTTATGCTTGAAACTTCACTGAGCCGAGTTGAAAAACTCGGGTGGCGGCGCTTGTGGCGCGCCGGGTTTTTGCATTGCGAGCACTTCATTTCAGCTCTAGAAGGAAGCATCCTTTCCACGTTCCACTCTAATAAACGAATGAATACGTAAAAATTTATGCACCTCTCCATTATTGTCGCCCCCTCCCTTTATTATGGTAACATGGAAAGTTCAAAGAAGGAACTATTTGAAGCTTCGCGGAGGTTCAGTGACTGGCGGTGCCCTGGAAGAGGACCCCCGGCAGCGGTGATCCAGGTGGCATTGAAGTTTATTCCTCCTGGCGGTTATAAGGGCAGGTGGAAGTGGCTTCACTGCAGACTTGAGCTGTATCCGACTATAGGCCATGTCAACTTTAAAGGGCAACTGTGGCGATTTTTCAGTGTCCACAGATCTCAGTGAAACTTTCAGTATACGTTCTCCTGTGTACTGTCATAATATATGCCTAGCCAAGCTGTGGCAAGTCATTTCATTCTCCTCAAAATGAATTTTTAAAAATTTTTCGAGGATACGCTCACGGGCCAACCAATGTTTTTGACGTCATTACCTTCAACGCTGCCTACCCGAGTAGGCGGGCGGATAAAAGCAAAACAGTGATACTCCAGCGCTCAAATATCGTCGCTGCCAAGTTATAACCGCAGGAGTTACCCTTTAAGAGAGTCTACCGCTCGGAAAACTTTAGATTGCGGTAAAAATAGGAAGATTGTGCGTCACATTTACGGAAACGAGCACGCTTTTACCCCACAAAAACATATATATGTTCTTAATTTTTCTCTGAAAGTGGTAACGCCGCAAAGCGTCACCCAACGGCGTGTTTGTCAATCTTCTAGCGTAACAGAACCAGTCCAAGCACCCTCACATGTTCTGCTGAAAAACACCTGAAAAACGTCTACCGCACATACACTGCACACCAGTGGCGTAGCCAGGAATTTTGTTCGGGGGGGGGGGGGGGGCTGGGAATTTCCGACTCGGATGGAAGGGGAGGGGGGTCGGAGCCCCGACGCTTTTACACACACACACACACACACACACACACACACACACACACACACACACACACACACACACACACACACACACACACACACACACACACACACGTGCGCGCGCGCAATACTTTCACGAAAAAAATACGGTCACCTGCGTAGGCTGTCGCTGGTTGAATGAATCGGAGCGCTAGCTGTATTACGTATGACTGTCAATGCACCGCTCTGAGCGACACAGGCGAAGCAGACTTGCTCTGCCATACTATTAGTACATGCTCATACAAAGCTTGTGCTATTACATGCTTTGAAATATTACATGCTTTGTAATATAATTATTACAAAGTATGATTACTGACCTAAACAGGCAAAGTAGAACAGCGGGCCTGAAAATTAATATGCAGAAAACTGAAGTAATGTTCAACAGCCTTGGGCGAGCACAGCGATTTGAGATAGCCGGCGAGGCATTGGAAGTAGTAAGTGAATGTCTGCTTAGGCCAGGTAGTGACCCCTGGCCCGAATCATGAGGCTGAAGTAATTAGGAGGATTAGAATGGGGTGGAGTGCATTCGGCAAGCATTGTCAGATAATGAATGGTAGCTTACCATTGTCTCTGAAGAGGAAAGTGTATAACAGCGGCATCTTACCGGCACTCACCTAAGGGCCAGATACTTGTAGCTAACTAAGAGGGTTCAGCTTAAATTGTGGACGACGCAGCGAGCTATGGAACGGAAAATGGTATGTAACCTTAACGTACAAGAAGAGAGCGGAGTGGGTTAGGGAAGAAACGCGTGTTAGGGACATATTAATGGAAATTAAGATGGGCGTGGGCGGGCCATGTAATGCGAAGTCAAGGCAACCGCTGGTCATAAAGGGTCACAGAGTGGATCCCTAGAGCAGGCAAGCGTGGCAGGGGGCGGCAGAAAGTTAGATGGGCAGATGAGATCAGGAAGTTTGCGGGGTTAAATTGGGCTCAGTTAGCACAGGACAGGGATAATTGGAGGTCTATGGAAGAGGCCTTTGCTCTTCAGTGAGCGTAGACAGGCTGATGATGACTACTAGTACCAGTGTTCGGAATGGCACAATAGAGTATGTAGTGCCATGGTTGATTTTTCTTAATCCCCATAACAAAAAAGCGTCAACACACTGCAACTCGAGTCAGTCTTCTTATGTGTATTTGCCGTGGCCAAGCGTACACCCTTATGCGCTGGTGCTCATCAGAGAGCCCCTGTTACTTACTTTAACTCATAAATGCAGTTTTCATATCAACTGAGCGATAAAACAAACATTCTCTCACGCAATCAAAACTTTCACAGATGGCAAAGAAGTGTCGACGAAACCTAGTATATAGAAATACTTTTGTTTATTCGCCACTAGTACTAGGGGTTAATAGGGGTTATAGTGCAAAAATATAATGTGCATAACCTTTGTTGGCTTTGGTGTTATGGCTTGGGCGCTTTGGTGCAGGTGAAAAAAATTACAATATTCTTTTCTGCGACATGACCGCATAAATGAAGCGCCAAGTCGCTTCGCGTCGGTGCACTTGACTGCGTGCTTTTGTCCCGTTATAATCCTCCCATCATTAGCGAGCAGGGTACGCCCCGAAATGCACTAGCAAAACGTTCGATTTTTCACTTTTCTTTAAGCACACTCCAAAAGAAGTTACCCAAAGGTAGAGTAACGGAGCCCAATAAGCGTGCGGGATGAACGGCTAGACTGTTGAAGCAGCAACGACACAGGGATGCGCGCCGTGTGATAACAAGTTAGCCTGCGAGAGCAGCACACCCAGCAACGACAGGGAGGTGCAGGCCGTGTGCAGAAATATGTTCCGCGCAAACCCTTGTCAAGGGAACCAAAGGGAACTGAGCGTCCTCCTCGTTGTTCCTCGTCGCTGTTAAGTCAGTCTTCCCAGTTTGTGTTTGCGGTGGAGTGCTGGTGGTAGTGCCGCGTTTCGTAGTTTGTCCAGCGGTGCAGGAGCGAAGCCATAGCGCCTTATAATGCATGTATGCGTGGATGAGCTTGGGGCGATACGTGCTGTTAGGTTTCGCCGCACCCATGAAGTCGGGAGCTGGTCTCGACGCGACATTTGTCATTTATTACACATTTGACAGTGAATCTACTGAAAGAAAGAAGAAACTTTATATGTATATAGAAAAATAAAACGTTTCACTGTCTCACTTTTGTATTTAGTTGTCGCATTGACAGCGAAAGCAGTGAGGCACGGAATGGTAAACATTTTTTTCTCGTGTTCTTTTCCGCCCGATTTTTTGTAACCACGGAAAACAACACGCGAAAAAAGTATTCGCGCCTTGCGCTAAATAAATGTGAAAAATAATCCCTGGGGATTAACGGCTCATTTGAACTGGGGATAAAAAGATCATTCGCATGGAGTGCGTGAGCGGACCGACAATTCGTCTGGTGAGGTGACCTGTGAGGACTAAAAGTTGCCTTGTAGAAGTAACTCCATGGAGAGTAACTGTTAGACCCGGGGACGTTAGTCCTTAAACGTGCGTCGCCTTGTAGACCTTCTATGATTAGGAAGAACGCAATGGCAGACGCCGGCTGCATGAAAGTAAGGTAAAGATAGGAATAATCTGACCAGAGTCAATATTCTTTTTATTGTTCAAAAAAGAAAAAGAGGGATACCCTGTTTCACAAACTGCAGGGTTGAAAAAAATATTGCAGGAAAGCCACCTTCCAGAACCTTTCAACTGTCGATGGCATTGTCGTACTCGAAAAAAAAAAAAAAAACCATTTTAGACGACATCGGTTTTCCGTGAAGGTGGTTATTTCGGACGGCGGTGTATAATAGAAGGAAAAACTAAAAAATCTTTTCGGGGGGGGGGGGGGGGGCTGAAGCCCCATAACCCCCCCCCGGCTACGCCCCTGCTGCACACATGCACAATCGCCACGCGCGGGGAACAAGTTCCGACATGCTGGCTCGGCGGCTGGGCTTCACGGGCAGACACCTTGCTTGGAGTCCGTTTTAAGTCTCGTTTCAATCGCAACAGGCGAAAGGAAAAATGGCACTACTTTCTGCTGCGGGAGCACGTCTCAGCGCTATGGGGAAAGGTTAGTGGGGTAGATAGATAAAGGTAGTAAAGAAGTGTGGGAAGGAGAACTGTCGCAGGGATGTCTGCTCCGCTGTCTTCGACTTCTTAAACAAAACAACGACTTCCTAATTCTGCTTATACTTCTCATTTTTCCCTCCCAAATCCATTTTGTGCCAGAAACGTGGTTTTCATATCGATACGTTTCACTACTCTTGCATTCCTTCCATTCGATCCCTCGGACTGCTGGAACGTTCTTTTTTGTTTCTTTACATCGTTTTTTTTTTTCCCGGCTCAGTTCCCTCTTGACACAATCCCATATTCACTACCTCTACTGCCACCCGATTCTTGGCCTATCCCCCTCAGTGGGTGAGCGCCATAAAAGAGGATCATCATCATCGGAGCAGGGGCCGGCCTAGTGCACCGGCAGTTGGAAGGCCGGACTAAGTGGGTCGGCTGGAGCAAGGAGCGACTCTTATGGGGCAGCTTGGACGGAAAGGCAATGGCGGCCGCCGGTCGGCTGTTGCCTCAAAGGTTGGATGAAAGCCTCGTCCAGTCGAGGTACTCGGCGAGGTTCTGAAGGGCAGGTTCCCGGTTATGGTCCGGGAATGGGAGGTCCTGTCTTCTGGACGGGAGCCCCGGGGTGGAGTAGGCCTCTTGCAGTACGCTTCCCAAACGTGTTCTGACGTTTCTGGCTCACCACAGGAGGTGCATCCCTGAGACGTCGACAGGCCCAGCCGGTAGCGTCGCGCTGCCGTCCAGAGCAGCTGATCCGCAGGCGCAGTAGGAGTGATGACTCTCTGTGGGTGAGGCCCTTCTGCGAAAAGGGACCTGGGAGGGCGGCCGATGACAATCCGCCTATCGGGATGCCCAGCCTGCAGATGTCGGCGTAGGCGGTGTCTGTGAAGTCTCCGGCGGTGACGGCTGTGCCAAGAGGTGGGTTGGAGATGTGCGCACTCTTACACTGTTGGCCTCCTCATCGCCGGGGACTCCAACGTAGGCAGGCAGCCAATGAAGCGACCCGAGTACTGCAGTGCGGCCAGCCTTGTCGAGAGAAGTGCAGTCGTCATGCTGGTAGTCTTCCCGCGTTGCTGCTGTCCGAGCAGCGCTGCCTTGGAGTCCCAGTACACCGCCACAGGGGTCCTGGGCAGCTCCTCCACCAGCAGGTAAACGACGAAGTGGAGGCCCGCAATCTCCGCTGCAGTAGAACTGGCCTGCGATGGACGGCGACTTGTCTTGTTCTTCCGCAGGGAAGGGGCAGCGCAGGCCGCTGTCGGCGAGCCCATGTCGCAGCTCATGTTAATCAATGACCAATAACCAAAAGAAAATTTCATGAGCAAACTTCGCGCAGGTTAAAAGCATGAGGAAGACGCACCTTTTGTTCTATCTTTTGTGGATGGCCACCCACAAACACATGCAGGTGGTTTGCATATAGGCCTCGTGCGCTCCTGTTTCGAATCGTGCGTGCAGCGCCGCTGTGGCCACTGGCGGCGGCCGCCGGAAAAAAATTACAGCATATCCACGGAGTGAATGATGGTGAGTGGGCGAAGCTCGGGAGGTTCATCGTAGATCGTGCCGAGTTCTGGATTAATTTAGTTAACGCGCACGCTACGAATCCTCATGGTTCAACTATGCACAAGTGAAATCTCCCACCGGCATTTCATTGCAAGTCAAGATCCATATATATGGGTTGCCGGTGAACGCTTCTCCAACGCGAGCAGTCGGTATTTCTCAATCAAGAAACTCGCTAGGAGACGCTGCCTGCGCCAACTTTGTCTCTCGCGGGTGAAGGCGCGTTCTCCTTCTTTGCGAGCTGGTACAGCGTTCCCATAGTCAACGCGCGCCTTTCGCTCTCTCTCTGTCTATCTCTCTCTCACACAAGACAGCAGAGGCATGCGCCGGGAAGCACGCGCCGAGGCGAACGCCGAGGGCGAGCGCGTGCCGGGAGGCACGCGGGTTACGCCTGACGACTGACGCGTGACAAGGTTAGACTAAGAGGAGCTTCGCCTCTAAAAACTGCGAGTTCTCACGGCCGGCCTTGCCAGAGCAACGCGAACGTGCGTACGCGGCAGGGATGTTTTACTTCTACGCGCTGTCGCGAGTAGCTGGCCCTGCAGCAGACGACAGGCCTGCACTTAAACGTTCGATTCACACATTAGGGCGGCGGGGACGGAGCTCCATCTGCACCGCGAAAACGGGTGCCGGGAACTGCTGCACCGGGTGTCGACACCACCTGCACCTTTTTGTGCGTGGTTCCGTGCACCTTTTCTGAATCGAACAGACCTTACGAGACGCCGTAGTGGAGGGCTCCGGAAATTTCGACCACCTGGGGTTCTGTAACGTGCACTGGCATTATGCCGTATTTTTATTTATTTATTTATTTAAATACTCTCAATGCCATTTGCGGCATTACAGAGGAGTGGTGTTACAAGTTAGAGATGGCAGTCTTGAGTGATGCATGATCAGGGTTGCTGGCGATGGAGGCAGGAAGGTGGTTCCATTCAGATGAAGTCTTCGGCACGTAGGAATGGAAGTACATGTTGGTATGGCAGAATGGCACATGAACTTTGAAGTTATGGCCGTACACAGGCCTCAACATATTGCCTCCGTCAAAATGCAGCCACCATGGCCAGAATTCGATCCTGCAACCTTCGGATGAGAAGCCAAGTAACACAGCTACTAGACCACTGTGGCAGGAGGCAGGCTGTAGTGGAGGGCTCCGAATATATCTACCACTCTGAGCTCTTAAATGTGCACTGTCATTGCGCAGTACATGGGCCTCTAGCATTAGTTTCCCTTCCATCAAAATGCAACTGCCACACCATAACCACTGTACCATTGCAGTAGCTGCAGTACCAATATACCTTCTGCTTGAGATAGTGGCAGTTGCTCGCTATTCACGAATTGAGAATCCCTGTACCTACTCAGGCCTACCTCTCTGCCTTCCAATAAATTCTGTCTCTCTCTGCCATATGAGCACCGACCAATCTATTAAATGTGAAGCATTTTTGGCTCGCCGTAAAGTGGACTGTGTATCACAAAACTACCATCATCATTAGTTCTGATCCCAAGAGTGCATGTGCGCTTCTATGCAATGCCCAATGTGTGGCGTTCGCATGCGCGCTTCTTTCTCTTGTGCTCATGCTCTCAGCCCACTGCTCCAGTGGCAAAACTGTGGGTAGTGGGCGCACGTGTTGCACATGCAAGCAGGAGAACAGAAGAACAAGACAGTGTGCGTCGATTTGTTTAGTGCGCAGCGTCTCGCAAAGCTTATATATTTGTGCATAGTGTAGCATAGCAAAGGGGTGGAACGACATCAAGCCAAGGCCACGCATGCCGTGTCTGCCACCATCTGTGGTTCGACACGAATTCTTCACACTGAGATTGGCGCGAAAATTCTAGAAGCGTTCGCCGGGCCTTGGAGTGCCTTGGGACGTGTTTCCCAAAGTCTCGGATCACGATGAAATGCAGGTGTGCCGGAGACAAACCTGGGTCAGCCAAGTGCCCATCAGCTTTGCTAGCCTTATGCCACTAGTGCAAGCTTCACTAATTTTTTTATTCAACAAATTTCTTTGACACAAGTCAGCTCTTCTCTTAGTACTTGGCCTGGATACACCTACAGATTAAGCGCTGCCTCACGAGAAATGCCAGCACAGGTGTTCAAAGGAAGCTATTGGTGATTAGAGAGGAATAAAATAATTTGGAACGGAATACATGACTGCTTACTTTTATTCATATAATGGCATGAGTTTGAAATTCTTGTCAACAGCCAACACAAAGAATGTTTGCAAGAGAAGTAGGCAGAATGAAAACATACATAATGATAAACCAGATTCATCAATATGACCATATATTTAGAAGCATGTGGATTAAATAATAGGCCTGAAGGGAAATGTAGCACTGCTGAGTATCAAGAAAAGGAAGGGTAACTTGAGGGCTGAGAGGCACTGAAAATGGAAGGCAAGCAATACAAGTGGCACTGACATGGTCACACACTAACCTATGCCAACAACGACTTCTGTGGGTTGAGTTCCTGAGTACCACAACAAACACATGAATTTGTTGAATCTGTACACTGTTCTAATGGTCCACAGCAATAATGCCAGATCATTTCATTGCATTAATTGTTGGAGTTTTATGTGCCAAAACCACGTGATTATGAACGAGGCACGCCGTAGTGGAGGACTCCAAATTAATTTTGACGACTTGGGGTTGTCTATGTACATTGATGTTTTTTGCATCCATCCATCCATCCCCCCCCCCCCAAACGTCCAGCACTATTCCTGTGCCTGTCTGTTTTGTACATAAAAAATTTTTACAGTGGAGCTTAGTCGCACCGCCACAGTAACAGTCGTCACACAGGTGAGAATAAAAAATTAAAACAAATAAATCCTCTTGGTGAGGTGGGATTTGAACCCATGACCTCATAATCTGAAAGCAAGTGTCCACTAGACTATGTAGTATAGCGAAGGGGTGGGACAACATCAAGCCGAGGCCATGCGTGCCGTGTCTGCGACAGTCTGTGGTTTGACGTGAATGTCTTCACACTGAGATTGGTGCGAAAATTCTAGAAGCATTCGCCGGGTTTTGGAGTCCTATTGACCTCTATTGACTGCTGCGGCCACAAACATACAGGTACACGAGAGTGCCAATTCAAGGCTGTGAGATAACCATAACCTATTCCTAGATAACCACTAGACTCTGCACCCGCACTTACAGAACATGAATTAATGGGAAGCACATTACTGCATTGTACTGACTATTACAACACAATTGAAAAGCAAAACACTTGCTATGGGCACGTCATTTAAATACTATTTTAAAAAAATTAAGGTGAAGGCATAAACGTAGTGGCCCTTTTTGGTACAAAATTCGCAGAGCTATACACAGTTCCCTTGGCAACTTGGATTAACTTCAATAAACAAAGACAAGGCACCTGGGTGCATAAAAAGGGTCATGTAGATAAGAGGTAGGGCACATACGGCACACTTGGTATGACACTTGGCACACCAGTACAGCCAGTTTCATGCCACGAAAACTGTCCAACAAATGAAGCTGTTAGTTGCCCCACATAGGAGATACTCACATACAGGAGAAAGACAGAATAAAAAGGCTTTAATAAAAACTACCAATACAGACATGACTTTGATGAAAACTACCAATACAAAACATTTCACTTCAACGGGGCAATCAGCAGCTTCTTTTCACGACGCGAAACTGGCTGACTTTTTGTCTGCCTGGGCTCTTTCCTGTTTACTAGTTTACCCTTTCAAGAGTGTTGCAGAAGTCACAGAGTTCCAGTAAAGACGCGCACATGCCAGACAATTTTTACTTTCTTAAGATGATGTCATCTCGAATTCACCGGTGTTAGCTAGCACCACAGTGGTAACACAGAAATGAATTACACTGTGCTATGCTGAACGAAATGTGCCGCAAAGGTGAACTTGCAGCTAAACACAGGCATATACACAAAGCAAGAATGCTGATTCCACGGAAAACTGACGCAGAACTGCAGAAAATAAACAAAACAGAAAGACTGCTCCAGATCATTACTGAATTTCAATGTTACATAGCCCACACATCTGTTTCAGTGCTTCTCGGGCAAACACTGAGAAATGAGCCTACAGAAAAGGACTGGTAGCAAGGAAACAAGCTCAAAATATAGACACCGAACTAGCACTTTGCCCCGAACTGTTTCAAATGGTGAAAAACACATCATGTTTGTCACGGAAACAGCACAACTGCTAGTGCTCACTCAATGGTGCATATGGTGAAGTCTAATAAGAGTTCGTACAGGTTTTGAAGGCCAAAATTTATAAAGGTATTCAACCTTGTAGAAAGCTTTTCAAGGACACAAAGCAGCGTCTAAAGGAGACATTTTTGTACCATAAGAAAGATTTTAAAGGGGTACTGACACCAAAATTTCGCTGCTGAGGTAGCCTGCGGGATCGATTTTCGTCGACATGCACATGCCATGTACCAAATCTCAACAGCAAACACAGCTATGAAGGTGTTATATCGCAGCAACAAAACACCAGATGACAATTTTTGTGTCAGCGCCCCTTTAAAGTACTACAGACAGTTTTATTGCACTAGAAATACAGAGGTTAGGTAAGAAATCTCCTCTTGACCATATGAAGATTCCAATATGTGCAAACGTTCATAACAGCTATGCAGCAGCAGCACTTTTCTGTTACTGCATTTGCTCGAATCTAACACGCACCTTTTTTCCAATAAAGCAGGTCCAAAAATCATATGCACATTAGAAACGAGTGCGAACGAACGATACTGTTACCATATCGCTGTCTACATCGAAATGGCCGCCTCCTGTGCACTTCAGGCACTGTCGTATGGGCACTGGCAAAGAAACGAATTAGTGATGCGGCGGTCTTTGCCGTGCATAGTTTCTGTAATTTCTATGTCGCCGCTGTCCTGCACGTAACGACGCCACGACGCACATGATGCGTAGGCCGATGATACTTGCTGCATCGGCATGCCCGTCTTGCGGCCGACCAAAGTCATTACGTCGCCGATGCAATCTCCGAGACGCCCGCCGCACGAACTTTCAATAACATTAGTGGGTGCCCGTAACGGGAGAATGGACATTTCTAATCACTGCACGCAAAACGGCTCATCATCACATTTCCCCTCATATCCTTGCTGAGCCTGAGTATCAGTCGTGAGCGCTTGACGTCCGAGATTACATCCCAGTAATCTCAGAGATCACACCCCGAGATCATGCTCAGGCTCAGCTACACCAGCCTGCGCAGCACACATGGCAGCACGCGGCGGCGGGCATGAGGGAACTGCGATAGCACGGAACAATTCAGCACTGCGAGTAAATGACGTTACCGCCGCTTGCACGCCCCGCGGCTACACCCGGCAACGTGCGGCAGTTTTATCGGGACGCAGGAGTCATCAATCGGCGCGCCGAACGTCTTCGAGATGCTGCGGATCAAGTGAAGCGGGCAAGCCACTGCGCAGCCATTCGAAGTTGACGGTGTGTTTATTATGCAAGTGCATTCATTACACGAGTGCGGCAATTGTTTATTAGGAATGTGAGAAGGTTGATTACGAAAGACTTCTTTTTCGTACGTGTCATCAAAAATGGGTGCGCGCTACAATCGATGTTTCACTTTTCTTTTTTTTTTGGTTGCGGGAAACGGGTGCGTGTTACAATCGAGGGCGCGGTAGAATCGAGTAAATACGGTATTAGCCAGGTAATCTTTTTCAGTTCACTTGGCTTACATTTTTCTGCCTTTGATCAATTTGACTGCACTACAAACATGATGTTGCACGACACATCCATTTTTTCTTGGGAGAAAAAGCACAAGAAAAAGGGGGGGCAGTGGGAGAATGTACTGCTTAAAGGGCCCATGACAGCTATTTTTTTGTTGGAGACTTTTAAGTTCTAATGAGTAGAACAGTGTCTTGTAATCACGGCATCGAGTGGCAAATTCTCCAGCGTGAAGTCTAATTAGTCACAGCATCGTTAATTTTGTTCAGTTTTAATGAAGCTTCGAAACGCGCACCAAAAACTGCAAGAAACTAGCGCTGCGGGGCTAGCGCGGCGGCTGTCAGAAGTGAGCGCATGCACTGATCACTTGAGCTCAAGATTCGGTGACGTTGCGGAGAGCGCGAGCGCCAGACCAGCTCGCCACACTCGCTTTGCACATAGCGTGTGTACAATGTACGCCTGAGCGACCAACACAGAGAGGAAGCAGAAAAATACGGCTTTTGGCGTGGCCTCCACGATCGGCTGCGAGAGCCAATCTTGGAGGCCACGCTCGGAGGCCATAGCGCGGCGTGCCCGTGTCTCTCTGTGACGTCACGATATCAACTTACAAAAGTGAAACGTCACAGATGGCCCACTAACTGCGTCACACTAGTGGCGATGTCGCGAGGTGCTGCAAGCTCGGATGAGCATTCCCGCTTACTTTGAAACCATATTAAAGTTACTTAGAGGCGACGTTCGCCGCTAATACTTGGTCAAGATTGCCTTCGTATGCAGGAAAACCAATTAACGCAAGCATCTCGCGTTTGAAATTTTGGTGTCATGGGACCTTTAAGCACTTTCTCCCACCCCCTTCCTTTTTTCCCTTGTGCTGACCTTGAGCCATGAATATTTTTTTACTAGAGTCATTAAGGTTCTTCTTTTGCAGTGTTGTGATCGATAAATTTAGATATTAACTGGAGTCATGGCAGTATAAGTATCCACTCGGTGCGCTGCTTTTTCGTACAGTCAATGCAGCATCCGCATATTAGAACAATAATAACCCTGCATGGGGACCAACCCCAGCATGGTAAGCCGCACATGGCACTTTCACACATAGCATTTTGTTAGAACTCTGGCTACATGAGAACAGCAGATGTCCATTGAGCTGTTCATTATGTTGGCAGATATCAAATGAGGGTCAGTAGCTTCACTACATGCACCACTTGCTTGCCGAGATAGAGGCAATAAAAGCCCTGCAAATGCTGAAGGCAAAGTTGAAGCATTATGAAATCATCGTCATCATCAGCCTATCTCATGTCCACTGCAGGATGAAGGCCTCTCCCAACCCTCGCCATCCTTGGCTGTCCTGCGTGAGCTGATTCCATATGACGCCTGCGAACTTCTTAATTTCGTCCCCCCATCTTACTCTCTGCCGCTGACGGCTGCGCTTACCCTCTCTTGGTATCCATTCCGTCATTCTAACTGTCCATCGGTTATCTAGCCTTCTCATCACGTGGCTTGCCCATGTCCATTTTTTCTTCTTAATAAAGTTCATTATGTCGGCGACCCCTGTCTGTTCTCTGACCCACTCGGCTGTCTTCCTATCTCTTAGTGTAACACCTATCATTTTTCGCTCCATCGCCTGCTGCGCGGTTCTAACTTCCTCTCTAGCTTCTTTGTAATTCTCTAGGTTTCTGCCCCGTAAGTCAGTATTGGCAAGATGCAGTAGTTATACAGTAGAACCCCACTGATTCGTTTTTCACGGGACTGTAGAAAATAAACATAAGAGCCGGGAAACGTAAGAGCCAAGAAACGGGAAAAATGGGAAAATGAGAGAAGTGGTGATCGGCACACAATTTTTTCTCCAGTGCTATCGCTTTCAGTGCACGCATCGGCACACTCGGCTATGATTTCGTCGACAGAGAAAACCTCGGAGGTGACAACGGCATCATCGACGGAAACGTAATCACTGTACGCGATTCCGTCACAAACAGTTTGCACAGCTGCGCCATAATTTTTCTGGCGGAAGCCGGAAACGTAATGGGCGTCGCCCATAGTGCAGCTAATACAGTCAAGCCAAGTTAAGCTACATGAAAAGTCAATATTGCCATCGGCAGTGGCCGCTTGGAGTGTCGATTCGCAATGTAACATACGGGAATGTTCCCACACTGCGACGTAACAGCGGGGTCCCTAATGCATTGAATCCTATGGGAGCTATGCCGGGACTGGCCAAAAACATAAAACAGCCAGGAAAACGCAGCAGCCGGGAATGTAACAGCGGGGTTCTACTGTATAGTTTCCACTTGAGTGATAGTGGTAGGTTTCCGTTCATGAGTTGGGAATGTCTCCCATGCGCGCCATCCCATGTTTATTCTACGGTGGATTTCTTTTATATGGGCGGGTTCTCCTGTCAGTAGCTGTCCTAGATACAGGTATTCTTCTATGACTCCTAATGTATGGTTTTCAATCGTGAATAGACATTTTTTTTGCTGTGCCACTTAGCATTATCTTTGTTTGCTGCATGTTCATCCTTAATCTTACCTTAGCGCTTTCTCGGATTAAGTCTTCAATCATCTTTTGCAGTTCGTTGCCATCATTGCTAAAGAGTACTATGTTGTCTGCAAATTGTAGGTTACTCAGATATTCGCCGTTAATCCTGAGCCCTGTCTCTTCCCAGTCTAACCTTTTGAAGATTTCTTCCAAACATGCAGTGAATAGCATTGGAGAAATTGTATCTCCTTGACACCTTTCTGTATTGGGGTTTTCCTGCTTTTCCTAAGGAGGAGTAGGGTGGCCGTAGAATCCTATCACATGTTCCTTGACGGCGTAATGCCTCCAGAACTCTACAGAGTCAAAAGCCTTTTCGTAATCTATGAAAGCCATATAGAGGGGTTTGTTGTATTAGATTGAGGAAAAGGTAGCCTGACAGGTGGGGAAAGGTAACGAATGAACAGGTAGAAAAAGGGCAGTCAAACATAGGAGGGAAGCCATCACTGTGCACAAACACCTGTCTGTTGCTGCATTCATGCCTACCCTCCATTGCGATTTTTCTACTTCCTAGGGACCTCAATATCTAATACCCCTGACAGACGGCCAGAAGTAAAGTCCTTTGTAGTGAACCCCTTTTTCTACTCTCAAGGACCCTCTGCAGAAAGTAGTTGCGCCGATGACACACAGCAGTCCGCGAACTTTAGGTGGTTCCTAAGACGAACGCCGCAAGAAAATGGCGCTGCTTGTTAAAGCAGCAAGATAGTGAACATTTTCAAAAGTTCCGCATTTAATAACCTTTAGCAATTGCGGAACGTAAAAATATCGTTTTTATTGCTGATGGCTTATAATGTTGATTGTTTGTTTCACGCGCAATCCCTGCACGACGAAGAAGCAAATGCCACTGCCAGAATCCCGCATATCGGCGATGTGAGCGTTCGAGAGTGCAGTGAAAATAAATCTTTGCCGCCCGAAAAATCTCATTACGGCTAAAAGTTAAAGGTTAAAGGCAAGAAAATGCTTTCGGGGTGTTGTAATTTTGTGGAAAGTTCTCTCTGGTTTACGGGTCATGTACGCTGTTGGCGAGAGTACGCCCTTTCCGCTCGAAAAGTAGATCGCCGATCTACCTTTCTGCAAAAGAGCTTTGCCGGGAAGGAGATACTCCTTTGTCGTGTGTCACTGGGCACGAACGGCTTTCTGGTAGATGTCCCCTTACCTAAAGTACTTTAGCATGCCTGTATGTCAGGGGTATAAGAATGTCTGGCAGTCTGAAAGACAGATGTATGCTTTACTTCATTATAGTAGTAGTGGTCAATTCGCCACAGCCATGCGCAAAAATGCTGTGAAAGCTTGACAGTACACCTATAAGGAGTCTCAGTGCTTGCATAGTAAACTTTTATGAATGCATACAGCATCTGCTGGAAACAACCCTACAAGTACAAGCTTGCATCTCCTGATGAGTGTCGCCAATACCAACAAATAAATAAGAGCAACACGTTATAATAAATGCTGCATAATGTGCCCACTAGAAAGCTTCTTCTTTTAGTTTACCATAGTGTGGAACAAATGGTGTCTCTCTTGCATGACACTGTGACAGTGCACAAAAGAGCTTTTCAAAACTCAGCAGCTGTGGCGACGTGTCTGGCTTTCTCCTGTGTGTGAGATCATTTATACAGCAATATGATGCTATAAATGGAAACTTGCAGAGCTTGATGCTGAGCTGTGCTCCGAACTATAGCTGCAGAAAGCATCTGTTGGTCGCCTCAACCTTGTCCATCTTTCCCTCTCTCCCTTGCAACACGGAAACAACTGCGCTCAGCCACGAACACCACTGAGCAGAGAGTTGAACATGATGGTTGTAACTGGGCTGTTAGCACTGCACCATGCTGTTATTCTCTGGCAGCCGCCATCACATCACTGTGAATTTCCAATGCTTGTCCATTTAAGCATCCTGCAATTCGAATTCATTGGTTAATTGGTCTCTCTGCTTCGCACAAAGGAAGATCTTTTGCAGTGCTCTGTTCCATCAGCAACACCGTAAATCGAGAGATGCAGCTAACAAGTATGCCAAAAAACTATGACATTGGTAAGTGAAACTTAACATTAGACCCTACAGAATCTGGATTGCGGATCTAAGAAGATGCTCTTGAAAAATTCGAGAGCTGTTGCAGCTGCATTCCAATGACTAATATGTCTCATAAAATGGGTATGTAAAGCTTCACTAATAAGAAACAGCGGGTTTCCACGTGTATAATTTAAAAACACACTGTCCCGTTACAGTGGACCTTAACAAATGTCGGTACCCTTCACCATAATATATTGTGTATGCTTCATTGCGTAACATATTTTAACTGCAGCGAAACTGACCTCTATTGACTGCTGCGGCCACAAACATATTGGCACACGAGAGTGCCAATTCAAGGCTGTGAGATGATCAATGCACCAGTGGTTAGGGCTTGAATGCAGTTTCAGACCTATAATCATAGCAAAAAATACGAAAAATCGGACACCAAGGAGTTTCTTATGCGAATTCGACATTTTAATGGACAGACTTGCAAATATCAGTGCTGTGAAGACTTTGAAATTACAAGGTATGCCCAAAAATCTACGATTGATGTTTCTACCATAGAAAGCATGCGACAAAGTTCAGAATCAGGAGCATTTCTCAAGTTAAAGGATTTTCAAGGAGAGAAAGAAATTGTAGGCCCTTCAAGGGCCTTGAAAATGCAATTTTCGATTTCAAGGGTTTCTAAAGATTTAAAGGACCTGTATGCATCCTAAATATGAATACATATAAGGTTTGGAGAATGAGACTTCACTATATTCATTGTAGTACTCCATATGCGATCATATAAAGTGGAAAAAATAAAGAAAGAAAGACAGGAATATAAGATCATGCACAAACACACACATGCACAGATCACACCAAACTTTCATCCTTTTTTGTAATAAGCATTGAACTCATTTAGCACTTCAACTCTGCACAATACCTGATGTAAAATAAAATAAACAACCAAAACGATGCGATTCCTAACTTGCGCTATGTAAGCTGAACTTCCTATAAACTTTCAGCACACACCTTTTAGTAGGTTGTCACTCACAGCGAAACAAACTAACTCAAAGAAGGCTCTTTCTCAAGGTTTTATGGTGATGAAGATGCTGCCTTCTTTAGAAACTGCCGGACACATTCAGTATCCCTTGCTATCCATGCTGCATTCAGCCTGATGTTCTCTAGGGACTGCTGGACGACACGCTCCACACCAGGAAAGTAGTTCTGGCTGAAGAACAACTGCAGTACCAGTAAAGCATTTCAGAACTCATACCAGGTATATCTATGCTCTTTAGGTACTGCAAAATATGTTGCAATACGGATGTAAAGGTCTAACATGAATACCACATACACTGCCAAACCCAGTTACAACTAGCATTAGATTTGGAAATTGACATATGGCAGTTTGATGGTTCTTACGGAGCCAGAAAAACTACTAAAGATAGCAACGCTTGCAAACAACCTACTGCAAAAATGCAGCCACTGAATTTTTGACAGCCGGCCACATTTTAGAAAATAATGTGGTACGCTTTGTGTGATTCATAAGAATAAGTTCAAGCAGTGCCACAACAAAAAAATTTACCAACTCCTCATTCAAGAAACTTTGCTTTCTCAGACACAAACTAAAACATACACCTTGTAGTACTAGATTAACGGCTTATTCATCTCTAATTCGACTTAAACTTGAATATGCCAGCATTGTATGGGATCCATACACAAAAAGTAACATTGATACTCTCGAAATGATTCAGCGAAAAGCTGTTAGATTTATCTACTCTAAATATCGTAATGGTGACTCCCCCTCTAGTCTAGTGACACAGCATAACATTCAAACACTTCAGTTACACAGGAAAGTACAAAGACTAAAATTTATGTTTTCGCTCAAAAATAATCATTCAGCTATAGACCCAAGTCATTATTTAAAACCGCTTACAGCTCGTAGAACACGTCATTCACACGCTGGCTCTTTAACCACCATATCTTTTCCACTAATCTTTTCAAATATTCCTTCTTTCCACACACCATAACAGATTGGAACAACCTACCTTTTTCACATTTATCTTACTTATCTTCTTTATCTTTTTTCACATTTATCCGATTTCTTACAGCGTGTAACTATTTGATGTTACTATCATTCATTTGCTATTTTTGATACGTTCATTGATTATCTCGTGTTCTCCGATCCATAGTCTAATAGGCTACTGCAGTGAATTCATAAAATTGTTTTATTTCTTCTTTTTTTCACGTGCATATGTGTAACTGTACGTATGACACGCTCTTGTCAACGTGGCCATAATTTCAAGTATGTCTGAACTTTACATTTACCGTAAAAACCCGCGTATAGCCCGGGTTTTTTTTCCAGATTTTAGGGTGCGAAATTTCGGCCCCGTACTATACGCGGGCCCCAAGAATCTTTTGCTCGAATTCACAGTTTCAGTTTTGGCAAAGCGAGGTGCTATCATCATCATCAGGTGTCTGCGCGCATCTGCGTTAGGCAGCATGAGCGGCATTAGTCCTAGAGACCTACAGGCGCGCAACAGGCGTGCAACAGCGGCCATTGCTACGACTTGGCGCACACGACGGTCACGATTTTGCTCCTGTGATTTTATGCCATGTCAGGACTGCGCAGGCAGTACTAAGCTGCCTTTAAAAGAAAAGTTATCGCTGCTGCCGAAACGATCGGCAACTGTGCTGCGGAGCGGCAGTTCAGAGTCAACGCGCGGAGCATTCGCGGTTGGAGGAAGCAGAAGGAAGCCCTCTTTGCATGCAGTGGCCAGAGAAAAAGTTTCCAGGGACCAAAAAATGGAGCGTTTCCTGACGTGGAGCGAAAACTGGCGGACTTTGTTCTGGAGCAACGAGCTGCACATCTCGCTGTCAACATCGAACTGCTACAAGCGAAGGCAAGGGAGATCGCTCGCAACAAAGCCATTCAGCCGGAGGACTTCAAGGCGAGCAAGCATTGGGTGTCTCACTTCATGTGCCGCGCTGGGTTCTCCCTACAACGGCGTAGGTCGATCTCGTAGAAGCTACCAGAGGACTACGAAGAGCAGCTTGTGGCCTTTCAAACGTATGTGATTGCGTTGCGAAAGGCAGTCCCCTTTCAGCTGGGCCAGATTGGCAACACGGATCAAACGCCGGTGTACCTTGATATGCCCTCGGTGCTAACTGTGCATCAAAAAGGCTCCAGGCAAGTTACCGTGCGATCGACTGGGAATGAAAAAACGTGGGTAACTGTAATGTTGCCCTGCACCGCAGATGGTCACAAGCTGCCACCCTATGTGGTGTTTAAAAGAAAGACGCTGCCGAAGGGGGAGATGTTCCCAAAAAATGTTGTCGTCCGCTGCCAGGACAAGGGGTGGATGGACGAATCGCTGGTGCTGGACTGGATTAAGTCTGTGTGGTGTCGACGGCCTGGAGCACTGCTGGGGCTCCCTTCGATGCTTGTGCTCGATGCGTTTTGGTGTCACCTGGCCGACTCCGTTAAGCGACTACTGCGCGACTCCCGCACCCAGCTCACCGGGATGACATCCCAGCTGCAGCCGCTTGATGTGTGCCTTAATAAGCCATTTAAGGACCACATCAAGCGCCTGTACATGGAGTGGATGAGGTCTGGAGAGCCAGAAGTGACCCCTGCTGGACGGCTGAAATGGGCCTCGCCAGCGATGCTCTGCTCGTGGATAGTCGAGGCTTATACTTGCATTCCTGAGGCGCTCATTCGTCAGGCCTTCAAAAAGTGCTGCATCTCAAACGCGCTTGATGGCACTGAGGATGATGTGCTGTGGGATGACATTTCTGACAAGGGAGCTTCGGAAGAGAGCACGTCCGACGACGACGAATAATCAAGGGTGTAAATAAATGCATTTTTCCTTTTTCCTCGGACTATATTTGGGTGAAAACTTTTTTTCTCGCATTTGCTATCCCTGAATTACACCCTGGACTACATGCGGGTTTTTACGGTATTTCACTGTGTTGCTACTTTTGCTCTTTACACTTCGCATTGCTACTTCTTCATAATTATATGGTTTGATCCTTCCTTCTTTTCAAGTGTTTTTGTTTTATATTTATTAGAGCTATTTCTTGCTCAATATGTATTCTTGACACTTCCAAATGTTGGTTCACGTTGTCTAATTGTATATCTTTGTACATTTGACCCCTGCCTGGGCCCGTTTTTGGGTGTGCAGTATTCTTTAAATAAAAATGAAATAAATAAATTAATACTGCTACTGTCACTCATAATAGTACTACAGATCGAGCAGTCAGGCTCCATCACAGATATACAACTCTTATCAAAGCCACTCAGCAACACTTCTTGCAGATGGCGAATAAACATACCATATTGCTATATAATGTAATGGACAAGAAAAAAGAAAGACTTATTAAGGAGGCACTTAGGATTTTGCTGCCTGCCCATTCCTGTGACATTTTCAAACACCTGAAATATTTAGAACTTGTTACGACAGTTCATAAAGGACTGATAGATACTGGCTGTGTGAAGAAGAAGCGCCGCTACTGCCAGTCGCATTGCCAACGCCGGGCTTACTCGACGTGCGCTTCTGGTTGCTGGCGTCCTTTTTGCTGCCTTGCAGCTTTATACGGTCGCTGTGTCTTGGTAGCGACGCATTGCGAATAAACCTCATCACAGCTGAATTTATTTCCAGGGCATAATGTTTCAGTACTTATAGTAATGGCAACTACATGATTAGCAATGATATTGTTTTTAAATGCACCTTACCGAAAAAACATGAATCAGTCTATAATTCATAAACTACAGTGGCACTTCAACAATTCTTGAGCATCGTTCATTCCAGTAGAACCTCAAAAACAGTGCTTAACCACCTGAAGTTCCTAGATAGGGTTTTGAGCTGCTACTGCTCCCAAAAAATTACAACTTTGCAAAAAAAAAAAGACATGCGCGTGCACGCGTGCACACGCACACACACCAAAGTGCAGGAGTGACAAAATCTAACAACAGGATGTATAATACAGCCCATACAATGCACTGGAGCTATTCCTCACATAACGTTGATAGGGCATAACTCCCCAAAGTTAGGATGAGAGTTATCACTATAGAATTTCACAGTAAAAAAGCTGCAAAAGAGGTCCGAGTAAAAAGCCCGCAGTCATCTCAGCTCACCCACTGTGTGGTCCGTGCTGTGATATTTATAAAGGGAGGATTTGCCAATTAATAAAAGACATTTGTGACTTTATGATTCACTATGTACAGAACTTTTATTTGTCTATCCCATTCAAGTGGCGCTGCACACACAAGAAGAAGAAAAGAACTCTTCCATCAAAATGCGAAGGTAAATAGGTAAAGGCAAAATTTCAGTAGCAGCAAAGCTACTGTAACTGTGCCAAAAGAGCATCATGAGATAGCCCCTCATCCTTTTTGAAAACTTACCTCTATCTCCAAAGCTTTTTCTTCAGTCGCAAAATTTTCAGTGATGCACTGCAACATACAATTGCAGAACAGTAATGTACAACACAAATAATTTGTACATGAAGACCCAATCACTTGCCAGCACATTTGAACTTGTGTTGTAACTGTGATCAACACTCTTTGTCGCAAACAATCCTTTGCCATTTAAGTACATGTAAAATGCCAAAATACTCTCACTATATAAACACTGGATTGATTTCAAGCTTGTAAGAGCACGGCAACGAATGCGGACACAGAGAGAGAAGGCAATAGACGACACGTAGCGCTAACTTCCAACAAATGTTTAGATATTTCAGTTAGCCAGCAGTATTTATAGCTTTCGCATCATATCACATGTGAAGAAATTTTATACAAAAAAAAAAAAAACATCCCGAATAGACCTTTATTCACTGTGAGCTACTCTACTGAGGAAAAAAAATTTCACCTGGTACCAAGATAATCGTTTTCCATTTTCTGACAAGGCCATCGACGCCCTATTAACGCATCCATGACCAGATGCTAATACGTTTCGTGCTTCTATGATCAACTGTGTCATTTCGCATCTGCTTTTGTCTAACGTAATTGTTTCGTCAAATTTTGGCTTGCAGCTACATCTAACACAAGTGGAAGTGAGGAAACCATCACCCCTCACTTTGTTAACCTTGTTATTGAGTTCGTTTTAACCTTACGTTAGCACATCTTTCAGTCTGCCTAATACAGGTTTTACCACAAGAGAGGGGAACGCAATATACTACAGAGGTTGAGCAATCAGTGAAACTTATTCTTCTTGATATGCTTCTTCTCACATGTATTAGGGTTGGTATTGTCTGGCGTCGTCTTCTTGCACAGGGTCAGTAAAATAAGGAGTTTACGTTTCTCTTTTTCGCAATCTTTTTCAACCTGTGCGAGATGTGATCAATGCATCGGATAACGGCAAAATTTCTGTGACTATCAAGGTTTGGAAAATCTACTAGCTAAGAACGATTTTGTTCTTTCCTAAACACTCCTTTCGTGACAGCCACGATCACATGAATCACATGAGGCATCCGTCCTCAAAACGCGAAACTTGTCGGCCGAAACTATCGTACATCACATGATGGCATGATTTCTTGAGTGCATTGCTAAGGCACATGCTTGTAATACGCCTCTTAACAAGTTTAGTATGTGCGGAATGATAGGGCAAAAGCATTTCGTTGACATGCCAACAAGTTCCCATCACCACCCTTATTAGATTCATTTCAATGACATTTATATTGCATTTCAAAGTGAAAGTTGAATGCTAGTGACTCTGGGAAGCAGTATCTGAATTTAGGGCTTCCACTATAATTATCCATAATTGGCAAGTTGAAAAATTTGAACCTTAACATTTACAAATCTGCAACTCTGCACCAAAGTCACTGCTCCATATAGTGTATTTGAGCATGTAAGAGGACAAATCTGATATAATAGACATCACCAAAATGTTCTCCCGACTTTATCCTTTAGCTAGGATGGAACTTCGATTCGTAACATTTTTTGGCCATGTCTTGGGATAATGGGACGTCGGACACCATTGCGAACCATTCTCGCAAATGTGGATTTAAAAAAGGACTGGACGCGGCTTCGATGGGAGATATGAAGAGCCGGATGAGGGCTTTGGAAATGAAGTCTGGGGGAGTCTGCAAACTCAAGCTTCCGCTCACGACTTTGTCACCACAGACGACAATGTCACGACCTGTGGATTAAGGTCCATTGAAGAAATGGTCGACGAAGTGAATGAGGTCGAGACAGAGCGATGGTGAAGACGCCGATGTGTGTGACCAGCTGCCATCGACATAAGAAAGCCTTAATGCTCTCGATGTTCTGCCATAAGTGCCGGCAACATGAGCGAAGAAACCGCTGCACTATTTTATGCCTTTCAGGTGGGCATCGTGAACGACCTTAAGGGCAAGTACAAGCGAACATTACGGACTTTTTCGACCGGAGGTAGCTGTGGCCAATAAAGTTTGTGTCCCTTTTCATAATGAGATAGGCTTGTTTTGGCTCATATGAATTCGGGATGATATGACTATTTCGTGTGCTCCCAAGGAATTCGTATCATCGAGATTCTACTGTATCAAATGAACGCAGTTACCCTGTAAACTATGCCATTATTTCAAAATATTTATTAATGAAAACAACATTATGTTAAAGTGGCTGCACGGATCTTTCTGAATTAAATGTCATTACATCACACACATACAAAGAGTGTAACAAGAGTAATTTTATGGTTCTAGCTTTCCCAGAACAACAGTTGCGAATGGGGAGTAAAATCGCGTTAATTTGACCCCCATTAATTCTGAATTTCAGTTAATTCAGACACAGCGTCCGGTCCCGTCCAAAATTTGCATTGTTCTACGACTGAAAACTAATCTCGACAGACTCGACTGTGCTTCAGTTAATTCGAACTACCGACCGAGGTCAGGTTGTGACAGGGAAGCAGCATTGTTTCCTGCGTCTCCTGCCCCAACCCCAGCAGCGAAGAGAGTGAAGTATAAAGCAAAGGTGTTGGCTGCAAAATTATAAATATTGAAGGCATTGCAAGCAGGAGCACCTTGAAAAGAAGTGATGGAAAAGTTCGTCAAGAAAAGCATGCTGAGTAGTTACATCAAGAATGAAGACCAGATTATGCATGTGCATGACGATGACATGTTTGGCGAAAACCCCAACAAGAAGGAGCACTGTTGCGATGGATTGCCATCTTGTACAATGTGCAGTTGCCCTTGAACGGCCCCCTTATCTGTGCACAAGCGGAGAAGTTTGCAAATGACCATGAACACTGCGTCGGAAGGGTGGCTCAACTGCTTCAAGAAGCGACACGGGGTGGTGTTCTGCAACATGTGTTGTGAAAAAGGTGCCATTGACAAGAACGTTGTGCAGGACTGGCAGTCTGAACTTTCCGCTCGCCTTTGTATATATGGCCGGGCAGCGTTTCCAACGCTGACCAGACAGCGCTGTTCTTCAAGGCTCTGCCTGACAAGACAATCACATTTAAAGGGTACCTGTTCATAGGCGGGAAACAGGGTAAAGAGCAGGCGACGGTTCTTCTGGCTGCGAACTTGATCGGCACAGAGCGGCTGCCACTGCTGGTGACAGGAAAGGCGGTGAAGCTAAGATATTTTAAGAACATTAAGCAGCTGCCTGTCGACTACCGCTTTAATCAAAAGAGTGCCGGAATATTTCAAGCCTGGTTGCATCAGCTTGACTGTCGCTTTGTGGCCAAGGCTCAGAAGGTGCTGTTCATGCTGGACAACTGCAGTGCGAACACAAAAGTGCCCGGGCTCGAAAACATTGAACTTCTATACCTTTCCTCTGAACGCAGCGGCTTCCCTGCAGCCAATGGACCAGGGAATTATACTGTTTGTGAAATGCCGCTACCGACAGCAGGTACTTGAGCGGATGTTCCTCTGCATGGAGGCAGGCAAGTCCACATGCTCACGTACCTGCGGAACAACATGCTGCCTGAAGTAGTCTTCAACTGCTTCAGGCACAGCAGGCTTCGTGCACGATGCTGCTGACCAAGATGTGGTGGCTGGTGTTGAAAGCGACTAAATGCAAGACAGGCGCTATGTTAACATCGTGCCAGATGATGTGCTCCTGTGTGATTACTATGTAACAGACAATGATGTTGCTATTGCCGGCAGACTGACTGACAGTGATATTGCCGCTGAGGTCTTGGATGGCGAAGGGGAATCGGCTGACGAGGACCCAAGCAGTCCAGACGAACATCCACACCACACAATGATGGAGGTGCACATGCACTGGCCGTTTTGGAGGACATCTGCATGGTTTCCTCGGACACTGTACGCAGACTGAACCACCTACAGGAGCTTGGCAAAATTGTGATTTCCTCGCACATTTCCTCCGTGAAGCAAACCACGATCACAGACTTCTTTAGGAAATAAAAGTCTGATGGTGTTGGAAACATCTCTTAAGTGTTTTGATCATACTCTCGATAATTTGGACCTCGGTTAATTCAGGCATTCTCTCTGTTCCCGTGAAGTCTGAATTAATGGGGTTTTACTTTAGAAGCAAACTGAATCCAACTGAATATAGAATACTTTTTTAATTATTTCTCAAATATTGAACAGCTGTTGTAATTTTTGTTATTTCTGTGATGCTAATTTTCCTTTTCCCGGGGAAAATTTTTTCACAGCAGCATTTTTGTCGGAGTATAACAATAAAGGCTCCTGTGACACGCCCGAAATCATCTTGCTCATCTTACAATAAGAACTGCACACAAGTAAATGGATTGGCTGTAGACAGTAAGCACAGGCACTAGCTTGTCAGAGAAAGTGGTAATGGCAATTCATCTAGCACACAGTCAGACTTTGCACTATGTAAACCTATGAATGTTAAATCTGAAATCCAAGCAAACATGGACTGACGTATCACATATTCCCAGAGCTATACATGTGACTTTACTAATACCAAACCGTATTCCAGAAGCACTGTGCATGAGGATAAAGTGACGCAAGCCGAGAGCTATTGTGACAAAGTTTACTTCAACTCCTAACTTCGGCATATCCACAGGCATGTTTGTTTTTTTTGCATGCATGCAATGCCCAGCAATGCTCTGTGTGTGATGCCGTGAAGCTTTCATTATAGTCATTAAGAATGTCACAGTTTGAATGCTATTTTTTAAACATCATGGCTAAGAGCCATTTCATACATGAGAAAACGCCACCGACTAAACCAACCTTTACAAGCATCTTCAATTTTCAAAACCAACTTTCCAACATACCTTGACAAGCCTAGCAATGAGGAAGCCAGAGCCATAGCGCTTCCTAACAGCATCCTTATTGTTCTCGAAGAACCTCCAAGTGAGGTCCCGACCCACAGCAGTGATGGCACAGTAGATGATGACAAAAACAGCGTCTTGCGACTTCACTTCATCCTTAACGTGAAAAGAAAAAAATATGTAATCTTGCTGTAGCAGTGAACACATCATCTTCCACTATATATATATATATATATATATATATATATATACACGACACCAACTTTGCCTGTACATTGTATAAAATTGTAAAAGTACAAAACATCCGTGTCATCCTTGCACAAAAATGAATGCCATCAATCTTGGTATTTGTGAAGTTTTTGCGCATCTTTAGTCGGAAGAGGCCAATTATGAAAACACTTAAGTGCAAGACCAGAGTGTGAGAACTCAGATA
The DNA here is from genome assembly GCA_013339685.2 of Hyalomma asiaticum. NCBI lineage: Eukaryota > Metazoa > Arthropoda > Arachnida > Ixodida > Ixodidae > Hyalomma > Hyalomma asiaticum. Next base: position 313,796,841 of record CM023481.1, read on the forward strand.
ATGGCAGCCTATCATCTCCTTACTTCTGGCCCGTACAGATGGCCAGACCTGTGGTTTTTAAACAGGTGTCTGCAAAACCTACACCCACAAAAGAAATGCATTCATTTCACATGGAGAATTTTGAAACTATATGGATTCTGGAAGATGCTGCAGCTGTCAGGGCAGACAGACAAACATATAGACTTTCCCTGATGCATGTGTATGCATCATTACCGCGATCCGATGAGTGAGAAACACACTTTCAATGAAACCTGCTGTCGTGTAAGGCAAATCGTGCCCGGCAATTGCGTACAATGCACCACTTGCTCGGCTGACGCTGTCGTGACCGTACTATACGCGCAAGCTCTATGTGCCTGCGCTGCCTGCGCTGTTCCTGACCATGCATGGTTGTGGCAAGTACCATGCTGGGTCAACGTGGTCAGCGCAGCAATGGTGAGCTTCCTGCAAGCAACATGCACTCTGCACGGCATTGACCATCCCACACAAAGATGCAGCAACAAATGGGACACGATGGGTTGTCAACAATTAGAAACGTGCAATGCACTCACAACTGCATTATGCCCTGTGTGGCTTATGCGCGCGTTCGTATTTCTTGGCGCTTGCGACACTACCGACTGGGCATGACTGCGGAGATTACCTTGCTCGGCAACAGTGGTATCAGCGAGTTTCTTTTGTTTCTACAAAGCGGTGCACACTTGAAAGCAGCTCAGCACTTGAAAGTAGCCCAGGGAAAAAGAAAGAACTCGCGTATGCTTCCACCATTTTTTTCTAATGCCACAGACGGCTCAAAATTATTGCCGGTAAAGCTTTTAGACATTGGTTATCATACTGCTGCTTGTAATAATATCGCGCGTTAGGAGGTCTGGCAGCCGTGCGCAATGCTTGCAACACAGGCAGTGTGTACACATGGTACAGAATCCATGCTTGTCACCTTTTTGCGAAGAGACAAAGAACGGAAACTTGGTTGTGTATAATGTCCTAAATATTTGCATGTACTACTTCTCGGTTTTTATAAACACCATCACTCATTGCAGAAAAACTGTGAGAAACATGGAGGATTCTGACTAACACAGCTCTGCATTCAAAGCCAACTAAAGCGCGGCGCTCCTACCCAGGCCTAGCAGACCCAGGATAGGGTTAGCCGCCCCACCAAGGGTGTAATGTCTGAACTGCAAAAAGTGTGTGAGCCAGCCTGAGATGAGCAGATCCAAAAAATCCAATATGGCAGCGCCAATCAATTCCTTGCATGCATGGCAGTGCCAGTCTTTCTAGGAATCTTGACTGTGCTGGCAGCCATAACATCACATCACGATGCGTGCATGCTACAGACCTACTCTACCGGTCTATGTCACAAAAATGTGATGGCGCTGTCGCCGCGCATTTTTTTTTGGTTTCGCATGGTAGGCATCCACCACTGCATGTACGGTAGCAGCTGCCGGGTTTTCGCTGGAGTGGGTGCCATACAACAAAGAAAAAAACGGTACACCGATGAGCTGCGCCACGGGTTTGGTATGCAACAACAAACAATAAACACGTGATACCTTTCTATCAGTTTCCTGTTGATGACCGTCTGAAGGAATGGGATGACACTGTAATGCCAACTCGTCGATCATGCTCCAAACAGTTAATCACAGCGTAGCTTGCATGTTATTTAGCAGTTAGCATGGCTTTTTCATCTGAGAGCAATATCGTTGTCATCAGTTTGTCAAATGTAATGATCAACACCAAGCTTCTTGGAATAAATAAAGTGTGGAGATAAGATGTTTACCTCAGAGCACACACTACATTGCTGTTGTTCACAGCTGTAATATGTATAGAATTAATTGTGGGCACCATTTTTTTTTTTTTGCTTCAATTAGGAAGTTTCAGATGCCTCAGACAGTTTTTATCTACTTGAGTGAAATAAATATATGACAGGTTAGTTTACACAGCTGCGTGCGAAAGGTCAATTAGAGTGATACTTTTGCAAATTGCATGCAGCTGCGATGACATACTTAGCACAAGTGCCTTGGCCAATGCTGCAGTGGCTGTGATGTGCTTTGCATTTTCACGATTGTCAGACTGCATGAATAAACTACACTCTTGAAATCTGTCGCATCGTTTCATGGCTTTATGCATTTGCGATCACAACTTGAGCCTATGTGCAGAGCTGTGAGCCACGATTATGCACGCCTTGCTAGAGGTTATTCAACAGCCTTGTTATTGGCATGTAACTTTTTTTAGGGGCGAAGCTCCTTAAGGTTTGGGTCTGTCCGTCCGTTGTAGTAGCGCGTTACCTACTAGGAACGCGCCTACTAGGAGGGCGCGTGTGGGAGGCGCGCCCTCGGCACGTGCCGGGAGGCACGCGAGCTCTCTCACTCTTCCATCTGCTGTCTTGTGAGAGAGAGAGAGCGAAAGGCGCGCGAAGACTATGGAAACGCTCTTTCTTCGATGAATGCTGTACCAGCTCGCAAAGAAGGAGAACGCGCCCTCATCCGCGAGAGACAACGTTGGCGCAGGCAGCGTCTTCTAGCGAGTTTCTTGATTGAAAAATACCGACTGCTCGCGCTGGAGAACCGTTCACCGCCCACCCATATATAGGCACTGGATCTTGACTTGCAATGAAGTGCCGGTGGGAGATTTCACTTGTGCGCAGTTGAACCATAAGGATTCGTAGCGTGCGCGTTAACTAAATTAATCCGGAACTCGGCACGATCTACGATGAACCTCCGGAGCTTCGCCCACTCATCATCATTCACTCCGTGGATATGCTGTGAATTTTTTTTTCTTTTTTTGTTACTGCCACCTTCTTTACATAGCTGATAGCATCTGATCCATTCCTGATCTATTCCTTTGTGCGCAAGGACTTGGTGTAGCTACTGGAAGCTTTAGTTTGTAACAGTATTTTTAGCTCGGGCATTTTCTCGCTCTATTAGGTGACTACAGTGACGTTGGTATGCTAGCTTGTGAATCATTCACATCCATGCTGGCATGATGCTTGTAATTTCAATCAGTTTCTTACAGCTTGTCATAGCTGTGCATCGAAGTATTTTTTCCTACATTCATTTAATACTTCCCACCCATAGAAATACTGCAACTTCCTGTCTCGCGGCAGCCCCTTGCAAACTTCGTTCTAAACATGTTGGCAGCACTCTCATGCAAAGTGTTCAGGGGCAGCTTTCGCATGTGCTATAGCGGTGGCGGCGAGCGATGGGCGGAGCTCGCACCCTGACATCGCTACAAGCACCCGGATATATCGATGGTGTCTACCACTGTTTACTCACATGGAACAGTTCTGTAGTGACTAGCTGCTTCTGCTTTCCTGCATAGTTATATTATAAGGCATTAAGAGGATTATAACGATAGGGTGTAAAAACATTAAAGGGGCACTGATACCAAAATTTCGCTGCTAGGGTAGCCTGCGGGATCGATTTTCATGGACATGCACATGTCATCTACCAAATCTCAACGGTGAATACAGCTCCGAAGGTAATTTAAATGAATATTGAAGTTCGCATGCGCAATCAAGTGCTAGGACGCCGTACATCGCGACATCGACAATAGCAAAGGTGACGTGAAGGGGACCCCCAACTTCCGCAACGTCACCACGGCAGCCGAGCTCCAAACACTGCAGCTAGCAATGATGACATCATAGCCGCTGTTGCCTATTCGCTGCGCCTGTGTTAGTAGACTGCCGGCGATGCCAGACCACAATAGTTGCCACCCAACGACGATGACAGCAACAGCGACAACAACAGCGCAGGACTTGCGACAGGCGAAAAAAAACGAGCACGCGTCGGTTGTCGTGTGGAAGTGCGTCACAGTTATGTGTGCTCACGTGGTCGAACTCATTTACTGCATTGCGAGCGCTAGATGGCGCCAGTTGCACTGGGCGCCTTGTCGTTTTCGGAGCTCTCACAAACCAAAACAAACTAGTGGGTAATAAACAGGCCGTAAATAATTATCTGACGCGCGCTGGAGCAAATGATATGCCATGTTATGGCTAACAGATCCTCAGCTACGTATTGCAGCAAAAAAACATCAGACAAAAATTTTCGTGTCAGCGCCCCTTTAAACACTCTGCCGTGGTGGCCATTTTTTGGGAGATGTGATCATATGTGGTCAGGAGATGCAAGCATTATTTGGGAGAGTTGGGAGATATGGAGATGGTGCCCCCTTCTACAAAGGTAACAAGCTACAATGCAAACACTTAACAGCAACATGGGCTAACCACTCTATATTCAGTAAAACGCGCTCCTCTCAAGAGCAAACACAGAACAGGGGAACCAGATCACCAACCTTGTGTGAATTTCACTTTTTTGCTTCTGGGCAAAGCCTCAGCAAATGTTAATTAGTATCAAATAATTTCAATGCGAATTAGAATAAACAGTGATATGATTTAAATGGAAGTATAGTGCAAGTTATAAGCGGTAAAATAAGGCAAGTATTCAAATTATCTATATTCAAGCCATATAAGGTGCTCTAAGAGGTTCAAAAAAATTTAGTCGGGGCGCAGATAAGTATGAATTTCCCCTGAAAAACTAATTTCATGGCTTAGCAGCCCCATGACACAGTGAAACCACCTTTTCATGCAGGCTACACAAGGAAAAATATCCCTATTTGTTTTGAATACAGAAATATTTTGGATATCTTATATTCGGTGTTGGGGTAAAGTTGAATGCTTTTATATTCATTTGAATATTCCCACAAGCCTATTTATGAACGTTTCCACAACAACCGCAGAGTGCCATCTGTAAGTTTCCATGACCTGGCCAGTTTCTTCAAAACTTCCCTGGCTAGGAGGGAATGGGCAACAAGCTTATGTCTACTCTGAAAGCCACCAATATTCTGCCGAAATGCATCACTGTCACTATCATTGGACACAGAGTTTTGATGACTTCAAGAGGCTCAGAAAAATTAAACCCAGCACCATACAAGCCACTATATAGCCATCTGGCATACTCTCTCAAAATTCAATTTTCAGTTTCATTTTTCTCTGTTTACATTTTGCATGCCACGATGCTCCATTGCAAGCGAAACTACAGCCAAAAGCAGTGTCAAGTTCCTCGAGTATGGCAGCTCGGAGGGTGCTGTGTGCTGCAAAAACTGACTCCAGTAGCATGCACTTTTGCTGTTTCTGTTGCCCATTTTTGCAACCCTGGCAGTAGTGGTGACTCAAGTAACAATCTGGAAGGTTGTAGTTTTGACAGAAATGCGGCAGCTCAAGCACCTTCCAACTGCCATAAGCACTCCAATGCAAGCGTTTTATTTCACACTGTATATATAAAAGGAATATGCTTCATAGTTGACAACTACTACGTTTATTTGTGTATAGGGCCTGAACTCAGGATATTTTGACAAATACACCATACCACATGACATTTTTGCCCACAACACAGCTGGTGCCCATGTTAGAGAAGTGCAGTACAGAAGGACGTGTGCTGATTTTCAAGAACGTGATTTTTTTTTCTCTTGTTGTCCTTTACCAAGATAATCAATACATTGTGTGAGAATGCAAATAAATACACCTGAATGTGCGTTTTGGACCAATAGACAGCTTCGGCATGATGCTTCCAGAAAAGAAGTTGCTCCAATAGAGATTTTGGCCTGAGGTTTTAACCTACTGGCTCCGAAAGTAATCAAAAAGCTACTTTTGTCCACTAGTATGATGCTGGACTGTTAGGCATGGATAAATCAAATCAAGTATTTGGCACATACAACATATTCAGAAAATATGTGCGCTAATAAAAACTGAATTTTCATGCTGTGGACATTGCATGCATAAGCAGCTGCACTCACTTTCAGGAGAAGCGAAATGACAACCCAACAGCCCCAGAACTTTCTAGATGCCCCTGTTTGGACCAAATTTTGCAACATGAAACAGAAGTTTCTTGCTCCACCTGCGAAGTTTGTCATTGCTTTCTGCCTTCGCATGAATGCAATGCTGAGTGACACAGCCATAAGGCCACTGGTTCTACGGGACACAAAATATGCAAAACATGGCACACAAGATTGGTATATGCACTTGTTTGATAGCTAAGGGAACTAGGAATTTGTACATTTCAGAATACTGAAAATAACTCCAGGTTTAATACACTCACCCACTACTTCTGCATTTACATATTTGTGACCTTCCTTGCTTATTTAACAACGTGAAATGATAACCGCCACAGGTGATGACTTTATAAATATGAAAAGCCAATCTAATAAGCTATAATTTGATGTATTGCAGTGCTAAATATGTCAATGTTTCAAGAGAAAGAAAATTTTTTTTTTTTGAGGAAGCAATGAAAATCGAGCATTTTCTCGTTGTAGCAAAAGAGTTAAGAAAACGTGCCCAAGAGGCTACCCATTACAACAGATATCAGCTATACTCACTGAAAGAGCAAACTCAAGGGTGGCTTGAATAAGTTCTGGGTTGGTTACACCGGCCAGGGCAGCTGAAAGTCGATTCTTTTCCTCCTGAAGGTCGGTGCTCCTGTACAGCTGCAGAATTTTAGTAAATTTGTATTTAGCCATTCCTGTGCACAACAGAGATCAATGGGAGAGAAAACAGAATACAATGCTAGAAATAAGAAACCAAACAAAAATTCTCAGCCTAAGTAAACCACAAATGAAGAAACCAGGTCACAAAGAAGTAATTAGGAGTGCCATAAGCAATTATTAATGGCATATTGTCACATATTTTAGACACTTTTATATCGTCATTGTTGCACTAAATAAGAGCCCCTGTGTTGAGAACCCTCGACACCAATAGTGCTGTGGTGCCTCGGAATGCAATGGTCATACATATATATAATATGGCTACCTTAAAGGAGTCCTGATACAAAATTTTGAAGGCGAGATAACCTTGAAAGATAAGACTTTTGTGGACACACAATCATCATCTGTGAAATTCAACAGTAAATACAACCTAAAACATATTCAGCCCTTTGAAAGCTTTCGCTATACATGTATAGCAGCGGTTTCCTGTCCCACAACCTCTTTGCCATACGGGTACAGTTTCGACCTTCCGTTCTAAATCTGCGCCATAATGATGATGCATGCTCAATAGCAGGTGGTGGTGCCTCTTAGGACTTGGAAGCATTTGAAATTTGATTGTGCTACCTTCTTGCACAGATATAAAAAACTGATTTATAGCTTCAGCACATCGTGTGGCTGGCAGCAACCGACAGTACAACTAGTGGCGCAACCAGTGGCAACGCCATTTTGTGGTTTCTGTTTGGCCGCTTGAACGCAAAGGTGGTGTGCGAAATTTGATTTTGATTATTTAGATACTCCCTTGCAGAGGTGGTGGTAGCTGATTTCCATCTTTATTGGCACTGCTCTTAGCTTGTTTATCACAGGTGCCCACGGGATATTCTTGCTCTCCTTCTTTTTGAGTTCTTCAGATACACGACAAAGTGGCGATATAACCGAACGGGCTACCTGTTTTCTTGACACCGACAATGATGACTCCTCGGACTCTGATTTCCCAGCTTCTGAACTCGGAAGCCGCTGTGCGTAGACCCGCATTCAGAGTGTGAAGTACTATTGAAATACTGAAATACTATTGAACATTTTGCAGGTCTGAGAGATGCTGACGCCTAAATACTACAGTAGAATCTCGATGATACAATTACGGTTGATGCGAATTTCGCGATGATACGAATTTTAATGTTGTTTTGCACGGACTACGTTGTATAAGATGCGCCGTCATTCGGTGTTATACGAAGTTTCCCCAGCCATTGCGGATGATACAAACGTGAGAAATGACCGCTTCACACGGGTGACTGACTCAAAGTGGGAGGGTGGCCACCATGGCTGCCAGCGGTTTTTTTACACCCCGCTTGCCTTCACCTCTTTGCCCCCACAGCACAAAGAAGCGGCGAAATCTCTCCCCCCCGTGAGCAGCAAACCTGTCCAAAGTCACGCTGCACCCCACCAACGAGAAAGAGAAAACCTCTCCAGCACGCTGGCTCGGGAAACGAGCGTGTGAGGAGGAGAGTGGGGACAAGGAACGTGGGGTCTCCCATTCAATATTTCTTGTTTCCAGGCTGGGTCACGTGCCTGACAAGTTTTGTACGTCAGCCCTCTCCTGGCAGCTCATTGGCGTATTGCAGTGGTTTCTTTTCTTTCTTTTTTTTTTTTTTTTACTGCTGCGTTGCTCGCGCCGTGCGTTTTCACGTGGTCGTGGTGCGGGCAGTGCAGGCTGGTGTTCTCTGGTGCGGGTGTGCATAAAGACGCCAGTTTTGCTGCTGCAACTGCTGTGTGCATAATGTTTGAGAGTTGCTGCACGTACTGGAAGACTGAAGCGTTCGTTGACATGTCTCGGAAGAGGAAGGCCCTTTCTTTTAAGGAGAAAATTGAAATTCTGAGGAAGGTCAACAAAAACCCCAAGAAAAAACGCAATGACTTGGCAAAAGAGTTAGGCATAGCGCCGTCGACGCTCTGCACCATTGTTGGGCAGCGAGACGTCGTCTTCAGGAATGCCCAGCAATTCGGCGCTAATGTCAAGCAAGCAAAGACGGCCACAGACGTGAAGCTGGAAGAGGTCCTCCTGACGTGGTTTCGCAAAGTGACAGCAGCTGGCGTCAATGGAGACGGCAAGGTGCTACATGAAAAGGCGGACAACATTGCGCTTTCCCTTGGTATCGACGATTTCCAAGCTTCTAGCGAATGGCTGCACCGTTTTAAAGAGAGGCACGGGCTAGTGTACAAAGTTGTCAGTGGTGAAGCAAAGAAAGTGGACGAGTCTCAGGTCAGCGACTGGCTGAACACGCTGCCGGCGCTGATTTCGGACTACGCACCGCGCTACCTGTTTAACGCCGATAAGGCCAGACTCTTTTTCAACCTGCAGCCGGAGAGAAGCTTGTGTTTGAAAGGCCAGGCTTGCCAGGGTGGCCAGAAAAGTAAAGAATGTTTCACCGTGCTATTTTGCGCAAATGCCGACGGCTCTGAAAAAATTCAGCTTACCGTCATAGGCAAATCAAAACAACCAAGGTGCTTCCGATCGGCAGGACGTTTGCCTTGCTTGTACAAGGGAAACAAAAAAGCATGGATGACTGCAGATTTTTTGCGCGAGTTCCTCACGACTTTGGACCGGAAAATGACAGCGAAAAACGGAAAAATTTCGCTTTTCGTCGACCAGCGTTCGGCCCATTCCAAAGACTGCAACTTCAGCAATGTCGCCGTAAGGTTCCTGCCCACAAAAACCATGAGCCCTCTACAGCCGTTGGATGCGGGAATAATCCGAAACGTGAAGCACCATTTCAAGGGATTGCTTGTGCGGAGGCTCCTGGCGAAAATTGAGTGCAAGGATGAAAACTTGCGGATTAGCCTGCTTGACGCGTTACATTTCTTGGCCATGTCCTGGGATAATGTGACCCAGGACACAATCGTGAACTTCTTTCGCAAGTGTGGATTTTTCGCGGAATTGGATGCGGCTCCGACAGAAGAAAACCAAGAGCCTGACGCCAATTTGCACATCGAGGGTTAGGAGAACCTTGAAACTCGAGCTTCGGCACGAGACTTCGTCACCGCGGACAACAACGTTGCAACCTGTGGGCTGCAATCCATCGAAGAATTGGTCGACGAGGTAAAGGATACAGAGTCTGAGAGTGATGATGAAGATGCCTGTGAGTGTGATCTCCTACTGTCAATGTCGCAAAACCTTGACGCCCTCGATGTCCCGCGTCGCACCGTAAGCGCCGGCAGCGTGAGTGAAGAAACCGCAGCACGGTTTTATTCCTTTCAGGCGGCTTTCTTGAGGGACAGCGAAGTTAAAAAAGTTCAAAAGAACATCATGGACTTTTTCAGCAAGAAGTAGTTGACCCCAATAAAGTTCTTGTTCATCTTCATGACCAGCTTTAACTTGTTTTGGCTCATGCGAATTCGTACCATTGAGATTCCACTGTATTCCCGATTTTTTTTACAGCTTATTCCCAACTTCATACGTGTTGTACAATTAAAATCCACAATAACGAAATTTGAGCATAAGCGTTTTTTGAAAAAAATTCTACCTTCAAGGGGTTAAAAACAATGGATCTGTCCCTGTTTGTCAGCAATGTGACGTCATGCAGAGTGTCGCCACCGACATCGCGGCAGACAAGTTTTGCACTGGTTGACAAAAAGTTACGGCGGCTTCAGCAGTTCGTTCAGGCTTTGCATGCGATGGTGCTGTCCTTTCCCAAGATTGCACATGAGTGGTTTGTCGAAAAGTTGCAAGTTCGTAGATCGCAGTATTCCGACCTCTACACCATCTCTGAAGAGAAGAATGACCCTAAACGTAACGTTCGGTTTGAAGGTATCTGCGTGTACCTCGTGGGCACGACTGGCCCGTACAATGCAGAGGCCATGAAGCGTTACTGATCGCTCAAAGCGTACAGCCTTACAATGAAAGGCTACGTGCAGCTTGTGCTCGTCTCAAACTGGGGCACCCACGCTTTCTGTCGACTGTTGTCATTTAGAAATCGAAGAGAAAAAAACAAACGCGTTGCCACTGCCTTTTGCCGCGCTTTTGGTACACCCTACAGTGCAAAAGCTAACCACCATGTCAAAGCAGCCAGGTGCACACGCACAAAACAAACCAGTACAAGTTCGATCCACCCGTACGGCAGCATGGAACCAGTCCGAACACTGCAATCTTTTGCCAACCAGACATGGAATGCATGTTTTTCAAGCAAACATGGCACCGTCACGGAGAACCACCGCCATGCCCTACGAGCTATAGGCAGCATCCACACTGCACACTGTATCTGCATGGCCGGTTGAGTTGTAGCCCTCATTTACATTTCTTTCTGTTCTTTTTGCTCAGGAACTAAACCTTTATCCGTTCGAAAACAGGCGAGACTGGTACTGTCTATCGCATCCGAAAACACAAACAAAATTTTCCTTTGGGGTGCTAGCCCGATGCAAGTTGCAGAAGTGAGTGCGAATTGCAAAAATCTGCACAACGTTCAGGTACATCACTTACTGGAGGAGTGTTTCCGTTTCATAATGCGTAAAAAACTTTCACATTTCTTTCTTTTTGTTTGAAGGCGAGTCCTCTTGAAAGCAAACATGCTAAATACCCACTCCGGGTGCTCAGAAAATCGAGACGGGCACCCAAGTTGATAAAATATGCATGCCTACAAATGCTGTGGAAGCACAAATGACAAAACGCCTAAAGGCCCTAGGTAATGCTACCCTCTTTACTTACCAGCGACGAAATGTAAAGGAAAACACACACACGCACACACATGATGCAGATGCTTTTTGTCGTGCGTTTGGCCAACCTACCGCGCAAAAGCTAACCACCATGTCAAAGCGGCCAGGTGCATGCGCACAAAACAAACCAGTACAAACTCAATCCATCCGTACGGCAGCATGGAACCACACCGACCAATGCAATGTTTCGCCAACCAGTTCATTTGCATGTGCGCGCTAGGGTCACGTGACTGACTTCACTGCCCTTTCATGACATACCCCAGGACAGGCCTATTTTAAAGTGTGTGAAGCGTAAGTAGCCCACCAAAGGAGGACCTCACAAAATTGACACCTTAAAAGATTTTGCCATAAATAAGCAAGGACATTCCACGACCAGTTTGTGTTGGCCACTGCTAGTTCCTCTGCCATGCTGTTCGCACGTCCCATGTTCTCTACTGCTGTTGTTTGCTCTCCCTGCCAAGCCGTTTTATTGTTGGCGGCCCCAAGTGACGAGGAAGCGTTCCTTTGTTGCCTCCCTACCTCATAAAGTCATTTCCAGTGGCATTGTCGCACCAGCGAGCTGGGACCGATTTGTCGTGTGCTAGTCCTCGAGAGAGAGAGGTCTCTGGGCCAAGCCCCCTTCATCAGGCTCTTTGTGGTCGTGGAGCCACCCATACGTGTTGCCGTGCTTGCACAACGAGCGCGCTGTTTTTCGCTCACTAGTGCACTTTAATGAACGTCAACAAAAAGAATATAAATTCTGCATGTAAACAATTGTGCAGCACATGCACAACTTTGCGCAAAAGGGCTGCGGCTGTGACATTAATTCGTTGCATAGATTTCCGGCCGATGTGGACTTGAAGACACAGTGGATCGCCGTGGTGAAGAGAAAAGGTTTTGCCTCTTCGTCATTACACATATGTTCTGCGCATTTTGCAGATGGGAAGCGGAGTGCTCAGGACTCCGCACAGACGCGTCACCTCTCTCAGCAGTGTCTGTTTTGTCTTTCTATCGCATATTCGTACTTTTTATTTGTATTTAAGGAACAGTGGCATTTGCAATCACTCCCAACATTTGAAAGGACAGCCACCAGCTAATAGAAAAAGCATGAACAGCAAACACCCACGCGGGCCCACCTTGGGCAGGGCAAACCAGGCGAGCGTGCAGTTAACGAAGTGACGTTGAATGGCACATCTGGTTGATCACCTTTTGTGCTGCTGACATTTACTTTGAATAAAGAAAAGCATAGGGATCTCGGCACACAGTTACAAAACTAAAGTCGATAATGCATCTCCTTACGCAAACTGATCCAACTAAATGCTTATTAACCATCACTGTGATAAATGTGATAACAGTTAAAACTGATGAGAATACCAAAGTTCCAGCAGTTGATGAACAAATCGCAAAATACGATTTAGAACAGGGAATGTCGCAGGAGTCAAGGTTTCGACAAGCGGACTTGTCTTCGTCAGGGCGGCAATGAAGACAAGTCCGCTTGTCGAAACCTCGGCTCCTGCGACATTCCCTGTTCTAAATCGTATTTTGCGATTTGCTCATCGATTCAAGCATCCATCTTCCCCTGAGCTTCTCTTCTAGTTTAAAGTTCCAGCAGGTCTCACGTGCCACAGGAGCTGGTTTTATGCAATAATCCACCGAGATTTGTATGCGTTAGCCAGCATTAGTCATCACAGAGATTATTTCTGGCATTTTACGCCCCCAAAGCCACATCTGAGGGACACCGTAGTTGAAGGCTCCTGAAATTTCGACCACCTGGGGTTCTTTAACAGTACTGATATCGCACAGTGCACGGGCCTCAACATTTCCCCTCCGTCAAAAAGCAGTCGCCCCGGGCGGGATTTGATCCCACGACCTCCGGATCTGCAGTCGAGTGCCATAACCACTAGACCACCACGTGGCAGGGCCTCACAGAGAAAGTTAATACACAATAGCCAATGGTTATTCCAATGGTTAGCCAATCTTCCGGGACACTTATCTCGGGTTTGGTAGGCTCAATGTTGATTATTTTTCTTGTGCCGAAAAGCTGAATGCTTAGAGCGCAACAAAGTGTGAAATGTTGCTTTGGGAAGCTATAATTTTTAGGAAAAGGAAAAACAATAAATGTGTCATTGCTCAGCGACGTACCCAACGAACCTAAAACATTTTCATGGCAGGCAATTCTAAGTCAATAAGCTCCTTAACTAATGCTACTTGAGGATTACTTGGAAAGCACTGCAGGGCCCTGCAATGTTTTTGAACATACAATAAACCTTGATATAACAAAATTGACAGATACTCGAAAATCTTTATGAAGAGTATTTTGTCATATCCTGTTTCGGCATGAAAATTCAAAAAGAAACATGTAACAGAAACAAAGGGGCAACCAGAAGTATACCTAAACAAATCGGAGTGTTTAGACGTGCTTCAGATAGGCAGATCTTGTACTGTAAATTATCATTAGCAACATGGTTAAGACTATTGAACCATGTTTCAGTTCCTAAGCAACATCTTTGGAGGCTTTAAAGTAGATGCTTACCGTTCTATTTAAACAGGCAGACAAACCCAGAGAGCTGTCCTTTTCAACTTCAAGAGAAAAAAAAGACTGGTTTCTCTTTGGTGCAAGGAAGCACTACCAAATCTGTATAGAAAACAATTTTAAGAAGCACAGTTTTGTCTTTTAATTCAGCTAAGCCTATCTGGATGGGTTTTTCATTACACATATGCTAGGGTGATTCGCATTAGTGTTTGGTGCTGTTGCTCATTTTTTTCACTGCTTTATGGGTACACGCATACCTGCTTTTGTCAAATTTTAATTTTCACCACAAACAAAAAGAAATTTCTGAGGCACAGCATGACAAAAAATGTTGACATAAGCATCATTACATGACATGGGCAGTGACACACTCATCAGGTGTAATGGGTAGTGTGAATGTTGGTGTATGCAACTAAGGGGTGAGACCACATCACTAGCACATTAACATCTTCACATGCCCATTCTCATATAGTGCACCTTGTTTCAAGCACAGCCCAGTGCTAATGTAATTACGAATAAGTGAAATTCTCAAAGTAAAACTCTCTTGCACATTCAAAGATTTTCTTGAAGTTTTTATTTCAGTATTATCAAGTGCAACCACACAAAAACCATGGATACAGAAGTAACAAAAGATGTACCTTTATGTTGTGCTGCTTCACATCAAATCTATGGCAGACTCTCTAAGTAAAACCAATGGTAATTTGCCATCAGCTACTGCCAAGCGTCTCAGTTACATTGTGATACTACTAAGAACCTTTAATCATTAAGCAAAATGTGTGCCTAAGAATGCATTGAAGCCTACCAGCCCTACACATCGACTTCCTAGTTCCAGGTGCACATATATCGCAGTCAAGTCTGAACTGTTTTCCTCAGTAATGTGTGATAGTACCAACCCTATACTTTTTTTTTTTTTTTGCTATTCTTGCTACAATCACCGAATTGCAGTTTTACGGTTTGGTAAAACTTTCCTTCCATTTAATAACAGCCCTCTTGTTGGAACAGAGAAACACAAAATGACACATACTGCAAACACTGACACTGAACTGAAACTTGCATAACTTCTTTTTTTACAGAGGGCGGGTTTTGTTATGCGCATGTGCCTTTCCACAAGCCACAGCATATGATTGTAAGCAACCACATACTAAACCTTGTAGAATCGACAATTATTCATCTTGTAAACTCTAGCTGCCTAGCTAAAGTAGACAGGAAGAAAGAACTAGGCTGTGCTAAATCTAAGAGCAGGTCAATCCTTTATTCTATGCAAAATCTAAAACAAAGTTTTTTTGCTCCCCCCCCCTGTGAACTGCAGATATTTACCAAGTGGGAAGATGTTTGAAAGAGATATGACGTAGTACCACTTTGGAAAATGGCATTTTTTACTGCACACTTGAAGAAAAAGAACAGAAGGTTGCTCTAAAAGGAATTACAATAGAATCTCGATGATACGATTACGGTTGATGCGAATTGTAATGTTGTTTAGCACGGACTACATTGTATAAAATGCGCCGTCATTCGGTGTTATACGAACAGTTTCCCCAGACATTGCGGATGATACGAACACGCGAAATGACCGCCTTCACGCGAGCGACTGACTCAGATTTTTGACTGCAGATTTTTTCCGCGAGTTCCTTATGACTTTGAACCGGAAAATGGCAGCGAAAAACAGAAAAATTTTGCTTTTCGTCGACCAGTGTTCGTCCCATCCCAAAGACTGCAACTTCAGCAATGTCGCCGTAAGGTTCCTGCCCGCAAACACCACGAGCCGTTTAAGCTGCTGGATGCGGGAATAACCCGAAATGTGAAGCACCATTTCAAAGGATTGCTTGTGCGGTGGCTCCTGGCGAAAATTGAACGCAAGGATGAAAACATGCGGATTAGCCTGCTTGACGCTTTACATTTCTTGGCCAAGTCCTGGGATAATATTACCCAGGACACGATTGCGAACTGCTTTCGCAAGTGTGGATTTTTCTCGGAATCGGATGCGGCTCCGACGGATGAAAACCAAGAGCCTGACGACGATTTGCACATCGAGGGTTGGGAGAACCTTGAAACTCGAGCTTCGGCACGAGACTTCATCACCGCGGACAACAACGTAGCGACCTGTGGGCTGCGATCCATCGAAGAATTGGTCGACGAGGCAAAGGATACCGAGTCTGAGGGTGATGGTGAAGATGCCGGTGAGTGTGATCTCCTACCGTCAATGTTGGAAAACCTTGACGCCCTCAATGTACTGCGTCACACCGTAAGCACCGGCAGCATGAGTGAAGAAACCGCAGCATGGTTTTATTCCTTTCAGGCAGTTTTCTTGAGGGACAGCGAAGTTAAAAAAGTTCAAAAGAACATATCGGACTTTTTCAGCAAGAAGTAGTTGACCCCAGTAAAGTTCTTGTTCATCTTCATGATCAGCTTTGTTTTGGTTCGTACGAATTCGAGATGATACGAATATTTTACGTGCTCCCTACGAATTCATATCATCGAGATTCTACTGTATTTCACTAAATTGTTGAAAACTCGTGCTTTTTCCGACTTTGCTTTTCCTGTGTTGTCCGAATGCTTGCACAGTGACTGCCTTTAGAGACATGCGTAAACACACCAAACAAGAAGTTCTAAAAAGAAAGACAAAATAATTGGCTATATGTACTATCACATTATGAATCATGCGGATTTGTGCTGACCAACAATAGCGTCTTGACACCTCTGTAGGGAGAGGTTAGATGTTGAGACAGTCGCAGCACTGTGGAAGACTAAAAGCAAAAGAAGCCTGTGCAAGGAAGAAAAATTTATGCCGATATGCATATCCATAACCATGTGTGTACATGTGCTCTGGTTGGCCAACACAGATTTGAAACACTCCTGAATACTATGACATTTTGACAGTAGCAAAGATTTTAGGAACATACCTTCAAGAAGTCATTGTACAGCTTTCGATCAGCGACTGATGCTGCTGCCTGGTACACCTTAAAAAAAAAAATTTAAATTAACTTATGGTGCAACGCATAAAACAATGTACAAAACAACCACAATAAGAAGCTGCTCAAGTGACAAGTGCCACAGCTAACAGTGTTCACACTAAGAATTATATTTTTTTTACAAAACAATGTTAGCATTCCCAAGGTCAATTATAAAGGACAGTGCCATAAATGAAGAACAAGCTTGCATTTGTCACATCACTTACAGCACCACGAATGTCGGCAGGAATTATGGCTTTTCCTGCGATGTGTGCATCAAGCCTTTTTCTTGCTTCAGCCAAGACATCTGGATCCTTGAAACGGGCCAGACGGTCAATCACAGTGCTTCTCAACAGCGTGGCCAAGTGACCTGGAAGAATATTTCATACCATATTTTGTTCAAGTGCCACTCATTCCCAAACGCGCGGTTCATACCAGAACTTCAGCCTTGTGACGGCAGAAGGCCACTTTTATTTTTTCGTATTCTCGCCAAATTTGCTCCAAAAAATTTTCTAAAACTCCTTGTCCTAAGTCTCTGGCTTCCTTTGAAGACAATGTATGTCTTTATTACCACGAAATAGTGATGTAGGCCTTAGCAGGCACCGTCAAAGGTCTGCGACACCACACTGGAACTTCAAAGCGGCACTGCCACCTGTAATTTCTTGAGCATTTTCTAGCTTACTGAGGGTCTTCTCCTCACAAGATTGGTGTTTTTCGTGTTGAGAAAAGCTAACCTACTAATACGAGAAAAATTGTTTTTCACTTTGGTTTCTGTCCCCTTTACTTTAGCATATCATTTTAGCATATCAAGCCGCTCACAGGCTTGATACGCAGATGTGCCATGAAATGCCTTCATTAATAACAAGTGCAGTGCAAATTTTGTTCCCTAAAGCAATAACATTGGTGTCGATAACAACAGGAGCGGGTTCCATCCATCCTGACCAATTGTAGCACCCAAGAATGGCCCTTGTAGAACACATACTGAGAACCCCTGCATATAAGCATCTCCGCAGCTGTGACAAAGCTAGGATCATTGCTACATCAGCTTCCAAGTTTTCCAAGGAGGAGTAGGATCATTTGCAGCGCAAGGCGTAGTCAGCTACATTGAGCAGAGGTGACACAGATAGCTTTTATGCGACAAAAAGTGATTATAGTAAACACCAGATGGTAGGTATAGAAGGAACCACAAACATCATATACACTGGGCTGTCCTGTAGTTGCATTGGTGAATTGTGACAACCATGCATTCAAAGCAAGCATATTTTAAGCAGGTATGTAATGTTACAGCACAACCCCACCAGCATGCTTGCACTATTACTGCCCAAAAAGTTGGAATAAGCACAGTATATGCGGTACACTTCCCATGAACAGCCAACTGCTCAGCCATGGGTGTGGGTTGTAACGTTATCAGTACTAGCAATAAATTTAAGGGTAGCTGAAATGTTTTCAAAGTACTCACTTTCATCAGGCTTGGGGTCCCAGCCTAGCTTGCTGAAAATACTGGCTAGGAGCCGTCGACCATAGACGTGCAGAAGTGGTTGCATGTCAGTGTGCGAAAGCAACTGATTTAGTTTGCCCAGACAAGAGTTGATGGAGTTCCACACAGTATAGTTGTCTTCTTCCACATAGGCCTCCATTAGGCGAAGGATGTCAACAGTAGATTTGAGACCACTTTGCACCTGAGGTAACAGAAACACCAATGAACATACTACATATATAAATGTAGGGAGTTAGCTGCTTTAGTACCTAAAAAAAGTTAAATGGGCAAAAAAAACAAAAGATTTCTAGCTCGACACACAACAAAAGCTGCCCACTAATGTAGCAACTACGATTTCAAGTGCTACACACGTCCCCATAGGTGGGGCATAGACATCTCCATTTTCACGGTACATCTTTCTCTGTACAATGGGTCAACTATGTGGCACACTGCACCACCTGATTGATTTCTGGGGTTTTATGTCGCACAACCAGCTATGATTATGAGAGACGCCATAGTGGAGAGCTCCGGAAGTTTCGACCATTTGGGGTTCCATCGCACCACCTAATTAGCGCGCACTACTCGAAGTACGTAAATTGTTAGAGGAGCTAGAATGTGGGGGTGCTCATTCAGTAATCTGGCATGCTGTAACCAGCCTATTGCCGTCAGATACAGGTACAGGTCAATAGTTAACACAGCTAAACATTTGAAATGCACAATTTACAAACAAGGTCAAGGTGGTATGAGTTCACTGCTTCTCACTCATTCTGATACTTTCCTGTTTCCGCCACAAAAAAAGGGTCCCCATACAACCATACAAGCATAATGTTAATGATAAGTGAGCAGAAAATGCATCTGAACAGTTCTAGGACAGTTAGGCTTTCATGCGTAGACAATACGGGGATCAATGTTCAGGCAAACTTTGTGAATGCCACATAACAGTTTTGTGGTGCTTTTTGTTATCAAGAGGTAAGAAACGGACTGAATCCTCTAGTGCTGTGAAAACATTTCCTCATGAAATTTCCTCGCGGATTTAAACTCAAATATGTTTCTTGGTCTATGAAAGTACATGGGTCTTTATGTTGTAGTTAAAACCATGAATTAATAAATTCAGTGGTCAAACACATCCACGTAGAGTCATAACTTGCTTACAAGAGCGAACAAGTCACTCTGAAGGCCCAGCCGGTCCAGCGGAGGCAAAGTCTTGTTTTCCACAGCAGGGATCAGCTGGGACAGCATTTCAGAACTATACATGGTTCTGTAGCAGCCAACAGTTCCAACATTGACCTGAGAAAATTCAGAGTTGGCACACATAAGAATACCACTGTCTATTTTTTTCTCTCGCTCACTCATCCCCGCCCTCCCCTCACGCACAGCCTATCTGTATAAGCCTGACAGAAACAAGGAAGTGCACTGCATTAGCATGCACTGCATGCTCTGGGGAGAGGGGAGGTCATAGAACAAAAAGCTCTTGCAAACACCTTGAAAATGCTTTGAGGCCTTTCACTGCTCTAATGCCTTTCATGACAGCAGAAGAGTCAGCATGCAGGACAGAAAAAGGTACATGTTTTTGTAAAGTAGAGCCATATATAAAAGAATGAAAAAATTTAATACATTTTGGTAGTTGAAAGTTGTGTTGCTAGAACTCAACTGTGGTTTCTTGTGTACTACTAGTACATAGGAAATTTCTGCATGCAACAGACACAAAGCACATGAAATGGCTTTCTTTTTCATCCAAGCTCGCATTCGCACGAAAACTATACCATGCCTCAATGTGTCTTGTTACAAGACAGGAACTCGTTACCTTGACCCATTCAGAAGATGACACGCCTTCGAGTATCAGCACTGATGAAGCCGAGTCCAGCAGGAACTGCTTCATGATTGTATCAGGTGCTCTTGAGGTTGTGATGCTGATTGGAACCATCCAGAGAGAGCCATCCTCTGAAAGGCATTATTTTGCTCAGCTGGAGATAACATGCACCACAGCCTCAAAGCTTACACACGTACTTGAGACTTTGCCATCTGCAGTTGAACTTCTCTTGGGTGAACATCAGCACCCTGTTTTCTCCATCTTGTTGGCTTGTTACCTGAACAAGAAGAAATGTATACACATGCAGCTAACACCTAGACACACTCATGGGGTTAACACAAGCCGCCATTCCTGCTTACAGATATCACAGGGTAGCCCTTCTGTTTCACCCAGGTGTTCATGATGGCCTCAACAGGGACATGACAAACTTCACCCAGGCAGTGCCACAGGTCCTCTGTAGTTGTGTTGCCATACTTGTGCTTGGTCAAATACAAATTCATGCCTTCCCTGAATTTCTAAAAAACATAAATGAAAAATCATTTTATGTTATTCACAAACATTTAATGCACACAAAGCTGGAGTTGAGCCTCTGGCTTCCTGAGCATGTTTGCCACAGCAGATGGCAACAAACAAGTGCATATTTAGAAACTTGGAAGCAAAGGAACACAAATTAAAGTTTTTAGTACCAAATTAATATGCAATACAGATATGCTTATAACAAATATTAAATATATTACTTAAAGTAGCCTCCTGTTTTTATAGCAAGGTTAAAATGAAGTAGCAACATGGCTCCAAAAAATTTAATTTTTCAAACTATCTCGATAAAGCAAACTCGTGATAATAACATTGCACCATATTGTTATGAACAGTTATATATACACATATATATACACATATACACAGTTATATATTTCCAGACACGCCGTAACAGTGCACTGCAGGGACAGACTGAGTAGGCTTATCACTCTGTTGTTGTCTTTAATAGCCCAAGCATGCAAAGCAGCTGGTTCCTCCTCCGTATTATAGGCATATGTGAAGTAGCAATACAGTAAAATTCCGTTAATTCGACACAAGTGGGAATGAAAAAAATTGTTGAATTATTCGATTGTCCAATTACCGAATGATCTACAAAAAACACAAAATTTTCCCTAGCATGACGTGCCTTTAATTGCCAAAGCAGTCTGTAATCTTCGTCAGTTTTTTCGGGTGCATCTGAGCGGTGACAACAGCTCTAATAGCTGTCAGATACTCAGTGTTACATGCATCATGCATAATTTGTTCACAAAGGTCCTGCGGCATGGACAACGCTTCTGCGGCTTCTTTTACCATGCGTTTCGGTGGTCAGGGCACTAGGTCACAATCGTCACCTTCCCACATATCATCGTTTTCGGCACCAATCACACCCGAATGATTTCTCCCTCAGTCAGCTGCCTGACGACATCACCATCGACGGACATAGAGTCGGCGAATAGCACAGCAGGAGGCAAAACGTCATCGAAACAAATGTCATCTTCTGTAGTCATCATCTAGCCCATACATCTGTACCTGTTTCGGATGATGCCAATGACCATGTGGTTGGGCTATGTGACATTTCTTTTTTTTTTTCCAACTGTACAATAGCGTTGCTCTCGGCAGTGTGTGTGTGTGTGTGTGTGTGTGTTTTTGTGCTCTCTTTGCTTTGACTGGGCGAGCTTGCAGGCTGCGATAGGTCGAATTAACCGATGCATGCTAAAGCTTTGCCGAATTAATGAGTTCCACTCCATACACTCCTGTATATAATTGTAGGAACCACGCATACACGTCAAATTAAGACCTTCCGAATTAATCGGGGTCAAATTAACGAGCTTTTACTGTAGTATTCTTAAAAGCTTGTACAAGAAGAAATCCCTCCTTCTGCACAATGGAATACTGTTCAAAGAAACACAGTATAACTGAAGAACTTACATCATCACCAATGTAGTTGTGGAGCATTCTGATAACTGATGCACCTTTGTGATATGAAATATCATCAAATATTTCATCTATCTCACTGGGATGTCGTACAGGCACCTGTAAAAGACAAGTTGGGTAAAAAAGTCAATTACGTCAGCTTTGTTCAATAATGGATACATGGATGACACTTGGCAAGTGCGGAGAATAGAAAAGGTTAGTCAAGTATTTTATAACCTGATATAAGATTACATCTTGCTATATTAAAGCCATTATATTAAACACGGCCCTCATAAGTTAAGGGCAGATGTGGGTTTTTAGACCAAAAGAATATTTAAAAAATCAATTTTCTAAATATAGCATTCTTGGAATCTGCATCTGTTATTCTCTCTGTCTGCCAGATTTCCTACTCTCTGAAGTTATATTTCAGCCGTAATATTGATTTAGGGACGTAGAGGGCACCTAATGTTTTGCCTGTGCCAATGTCAAAACGACAAATATTCAATAATGCCACGATGTCGATTCGCTTCCTGCCTACTTATGGTAGTCTTGCAAAAGTTCCCCGTGTACATGTCACATTTGCTTGTCTTTTTTTTTTTCAAAGTACAGTGGAACCCCGTTCATACGTTTTTCAGCGGATCGGGGGAAAAAAACGTAACAGCCAGGAAAACGCAAGAGTGAGGAAAGCTCCGAAAATGAGTGAGAACAGGGCCTCTTTGACTTCCAACAATTTATTTCAGCAAGGTGAGCCATCTAGGTCGCCGACCGATAATTCGGACAGCCACGCGGTACCGCCAGTGCCCCCAAAGATGTCATGTGTTGAGACGACCGATATTTCGGACGGTTTGTAGCTCTAAATTCAATAATTCGGACTACGTTCGCGGCTATCGAGCGCAGAGAATGGGCCGCCATCATAGCCTCCGGCGCCCCGATGAGAGAAAGTATGGCCTCAGAGATTGCAATGAAAGCTGTGATCATTGAGGCTTAGTTCCAGCATGATGCGCCAATTTTGGAGGTAAGTCACCCCGTCCTGTTCCGGCACCCCGCGCGTGGTTTGTAATTGCGAGTACGGCTGGTCGCGTTGGGTCCGCGATCGCTCGATAGCGCTTTCACGTTCCGTCTTCAGTGCTTGTTCACCATACTTACCCGCATAATTTGCGCACCCCTGATATTTAGCCAGCTTTACAAAAAAAAAATTTCTTCGCATATTTTCGCACGCCGTCCGGCCCAAACCAGCCCGCCGGCGCGCGCACGGACAGACTTTGACAGCCGCACAGCCGCGCCCCTCGCTGCGCACGCGAGTGCAGTCATACGCAAAAGGGGCTGCGAGTGCGATTTCTCTTTTTCCGATTCTTATCTCCGGCCGCCCCCGGAGCCCAAAGTACAGTCGCTAGAATAAAAGCGCGCGAGTGGGGGCGATGAAAACGGCTGAAGCAGATATCAAACGCGCCCGGCCCATCTCTGTCGCTCGGAGGCGATAACATCCCCCCTATCAGGACGCCTGCCGTCGAAGCGGGGAGGAAATGCCCCGCCCAGTCTTTAACGAGCATGAAAAGACGCTAAGGCGGGGGGGAGTGTCGCTCGACTGCCGAGCGATCGCATGGCTGACGAGATAACGCTGGCGCTCGCGCTATCTCGGTAGTCATCAGCGGGCGGCAATTCCTGCAAGCGTGACCAAAACTGTCAAAAGTCAAATCAAAATAGCAGTGCCCGGGCGGGTACGGCGTGCCAGGTTGCGACGCATCATGCGGGAACAGGCCCGCAGTTGCGAAGTAACAGCGGGGTTCGCAATACATGGGACCCTATGGGAGCTATGCCGGGACCGACGAAAAACAACGTAACAGCCGGGAAAACACAGCAGTGAGGAACGTAACAGCGGTGTTCCACTGTATAATTTTGCATATCAGCAACCTCGTGATCCCAATATAAGTAGCTATCACAGATAGAAGAACAATTCTTTTTGCATCATGTAAATGTTTGGAGCACACAACACTGCAAGCAGATATAAAATCTTTTTGGCATAAAATTTAAAAAATTAGTTTTTTGCATGACAGCTGCATGCCCACCTCTAAAGCAATGGAATTTATTTGATAAAGTAAGAAAGAACTAGTGGTTCAGTTGCAAAAGTGCTTGCATTGTAGCGAGTCTTGTGGTTTCTGCTATTGACCTATATGTCATTTTAATATCTTAGCAAGGCTGACATTTGTCTATTGTTGTAATGACAAGAGAGATTGTTGTACTCCTTATATAATGAAATAATGAAGTTACAAAGAAGGGTACGCATTTGGGCTGGTTGGTTCATGATATGAGAAGACAAAACAGCGCTAAACAACAGGATGAGGGAACACTACAGCGCCCGTGTCTGTGCTCTTCCTTCATACGGTTGTTTAGAGCTGTTTCGTCTTCTCGTACAGACAAAAGAACTGCATTTTTAGAATCTGCAAAATAAGCTAAACAAGCACGCCAACTTTTGTGAAATTTAGTTTGAAAACGAATATGGACAGCTTCAGGTCCCACATTCCCCTTAAACGACCCCTAAACCACCCAGAGGTCAAAATTTAGCTGATGTGTTGCTCTTGTGCCAGTGTTTGCAATGAACACATAGCTGTAATAATTTTTCAGGCAGGTTACATGAGGAAAGATGAGTCTTTTGTTTGTTTTGAATGCACCGAAATTTCAAAAATTTTAATATTTGCATTTAACGAGCTTGAATGCTGTCATATTCATTCTAATATTTACACAAGAGTGATGTTTCCATCACAGTTGTTGAGACTGCCGCTTAAGTTCCCCTAGCTAGGTCTTTTCAAAAATTCCCTAACAATTCCCAGTTTTACCGATTTTCCTGGTAGCTTGGTTGGGCAGGCTGCAGCTCAACATTGGACAAGATTCCATAGTTCGATGCCATAATTTCATGTGTTGCTATTGCATACAATGCTTTGCCCTTCTGGCAAAACCGAGTTCTTTTAGAATTTTTTTCAGTTTGCAGTTAACAAGGTTTCACCGTGCATTTTCACACAAGTCTTACAGAATGGGTGTCAAGGTTCAACAGTAGTTTCGTCTGATTTTTTTTTGTTTATTATTTGCTCTTGGCTCACCGGTATACAGACTTAGCATTGCGCAATAAATTCAGATGGAAGAAAGTGATATGCAGTACAACTTCGTTATAATGAACCTGGATATAACGAACTATCAGATATAACGAATCAATCACAATTCCCCTTGAAATTCCTATAGATGAAATTGATACTGGTTATAACAAACTAATGGTTATAACGAAGTAATTACTGCTCCCCCTTCAATTTCGTTATAACAAGGTTTTACTGTATCATCACGTTTCTTTACTTTTCAGTTTTGAGGTAATCAGTAAAAATTGATTCGTAAGCAATCTGCACATCTCTCGAGCCTGTAATCTTGCACAAATGACAGAGGTATGCCAAAGAACATGTCAAGCGGATCTCATTGAGATCCACTGGTCTCGAAAATTTGCCTGAGTCGGCCTTTAAGAACAAGCTTTCTGGCTTTGAAATGTGTTTGTGAAGCACCTGGCACATGGCAGAACATAGGCATTGCTATGCGAAATGTGGGAACATTTCTGCGACACACTTGCAATTGCAATTTGCAATTTCCTTAGTTCAGAATACTCTCACAAATCCTGCCTTGGTGCGAAGTTCATACGTGCCTGTGCATCTACACCAGCCACCCCAAATAGGTGTGGCATTGTAGCATTACGCTCGTTGGCGCGTAGGCTGGCATGCTACCAAAGCACTCTAGTACTATAAGCTTCCAAATACCCAAGAAATTTACAGTGCAGTAAGCTTCCAAAGCCTGGCAATATGTTCAAACCTTTTATTGCGATAGCAATTATATGGACAGTCTCAGCTGGTTTTTGCCGTCCCTGTCGCCGCCGTCATGAACCATATATGTATAAGTATGTATATACGTATATATAAAAGTCCCAAAGAAAAATAATTCAGATAAATGCTTCCAAAGCGCGGAATCGAACCAGGAAGCTCTCGCTCCGGAGCGCGTGGCGCTAACCACTACGCCACAAAGAGGAGATCCTTCAGGGAGCTAACGGCGAGCCTTATATAAACACGCTTTACCACTGGCAGGACTCAGAGACGGCAGGCGCCTATAAGCGTTTCTTTATTACCAGCGAGATGGCGTGAGGAGCGCAACGGCCGCCTTTGCAACAGGAGCACTGTTCAAACTGAGTGTATCCATTGTGACAGCTTATTCGCACTCGTTCGGTATATATGTATATATCTGTGCGTTCGTTTCGTGCGTGCTTCACTTGATAGTTCGCGCTCATCTTCTGTTTGTTCATTTAGCGGCCTCCTTTGAGCTCGAGGGACACGCTGGAAATTTCAAACTGCCTCCACGCTCTTCGCGTTGCGGTCCCCTTTGTTGCTATTGCATTCATTGCTTCGCCCTTGCGGCGAAACTGTGACTTTTTTGTAAACTAAATGCCACATTGATAACCACATCATCAAAGTACAATTTCAATGCTTTTATTCCTTTTTATATATTGGTTCAGTATCCCTTTATGTATACAGTCTACGCTCATTATAGCGGACCTGTGTACAACAGGCTTTCGGATATAATGGACCATATTTTAACCCAGGTTTGGTCCTTGTATTTTATCAATGCCGCCAACTTCGCTTTGAACGGACCCCACTACAACGGACTATCAGCTACAGCGGACAAAATTAACGGCAGTTTTTTGCCAAAGTTGCACATACAACGAACTTTTGCCGTTTTGACGCGGACTGACAACATACTTTGCCACGCCGGCGTTTTAAGCAAAAATTTTAAAATGTGGCTGGCAACATTGGTGCCCATCTGGCCAAGCCGAGCCTCTAGCCAAGCCAGCCTGAGAGCATAACAAATGCCATTTTGTCATCGTTTTCCTTGGGGAGTGGTTGTGCCGCAAAAAGAGCAAGTGCTGAGATAATGGCCTCCAGAAAACGGAAGCAAATTTCACTCAGCGATAAAATGAAAATTGTGAGTGCAGTTGCACGCGGAGAAAAGCAGGCGGATGTTGCCAAAGCAATGGGACTATAGAAGCAGACCACGAGTTCCATCGTGCACAACAAAGGTATCGCCGGCAAACAAGCATCGGAGGAACCACCCTAGGCGTTTCAGGCTCCATGAAGCGACCTAAGGGGGGCCGCCAGTCACTGATAACAAAGTTCTTTTCGAGTTAGGTGTGAATAAAAAGCTTTTGTTCGTTTTTTTCTACCTTGGATGTTCGTCGTTCTCTCCGCAATCGCGTCGTTGGGCATTGCGACCAGTGCTATGGAAGTGAGGCATCCAGAGCTCCCAGCCCAAATACCGGTGAGTTCCACTGAGATGTTGTAATGAATAAGCTTGTATGCCGAGGTGCGTTGGTATGAATGCGCGTGCTAATTAAGCTTAGCAACGGTCTTCAATTAGCTTAGGCAGAAATGCATCCGTGCAAAAAATGAATTTGTGATGCCAATTGTTAGAACGAGCCCCAGCTGGAACCAATTCTTTTTGTAACATGACCGGCAGCTCGTAACATGAGTGGCTTTGTGACAGCAAGTTGTTAGATTAGTAGCTTTTGGACTGAGCCTCACGAATGTTTACATGGGTTCGGCAGCCACCCACCAGGCCTTCCTGCACTTAGTTGCACTTGCTGATGAAAGTTGAACATGTGCTACAGTTATAAATTACCACTGTCGGTCGTAGCCATGCTTTGGAGCCTATATTTGGCGGCAGGTATTTAAAAAGGACTAAATCACGCAGCTGAGCGATGTCAGCGATGATAAACACACGGGCCTTACACCCCCCCCAACCCTTCCGTTCGATGTCTGGATATTACGGACTTCGGATAAAACACATTTTTTTCCCGGATTATGAGGGTCCATTGTAATGAGAGTTGACTGTACAATAAAAATTTTCTTCTTGAAATCAATACAATGTGTGTTGTGGAAGATAAACTTGCATTCGGTTCCACTCATTTTGGCTGCTCGCAGAACCATACAATGCCCTTTACAGAACCCCTAGTCCCGTGACTACTCATTTGAAAAGCACTATTGCAGTACAGTAAACTATTATTTAGGGCACTGAAGCTTGCCAGTGTTTTTTGGTGTCTGCAAGGATATGATCTTCGAAAACAACAAAAAAGGAATTTGCCACAAGAAGGAATACTTCACCTCAATAGGATGGCTGTTTTGCAATGCGTCCAGTTCCATAGCCTGAGCATAGCAGTCAGTAACAAATTGGGTCCAGATGTGGTACTTTGGAAACAAATAATCCACACACAGGAACTCGATGAAAGATGCGAATCCTTCATTCAGCCACAAGTGGGTCCACCATTCCTATAAAACGTTCACAGAGACAAAATTCAAAGCTAGAACACACAAATGAGTAGACACTTAAGCCGAAAAAGTGAGAGTGGTTTTAAAGACACTACAGGCAGCACATACAAAAAAAGCGTGGATTACAATCACCCCAATTTGGTCTTCCATGAATAAAGAATACAATATTGCAAATAAAGCACGAGCAGATGGAGCACAGATATGTGTTCTTTCCCTGTCTGTGCATTCTTCGCATTTTATTTGCCCTATATCATACCAAGGGCAAATTTCCAATCTTTTCAATCTTACCAACTTGATCCCTAGACGCCCAAATTATTAATCGCAATACTCTTGTTACATAATGCAAGTTGCATGCAGCCCAGCATTCATTTTTGCACAAAATTTGTCAGTATACAATTTGATAAATATTCTATTCAAAAGCTACCTGTATTAGCATACACCTTATTTCCAGGAATTATCATGGCACTAGAGTTCTCCTAACATTATGCGTGTACACAAGAGCTGTTTTTAAGATCACATGATAATCTCTAAATGTTCTGAGGGACAAAGAAAACTTGGGTCTTAATTTTAAACAATTTAGTTCTTATCCTTTCATTTATGGTGGTGCAAACTTCAGTTTCCGTGCCTGGTCTAGCCATTTTTGATAGCACTATCTTAGTTCCCTAGCACGTTTCGCAACATTCAAAAAGGGTTGAGAGGCCCTTATAATGTACAGTGTCGTCCACACTTGGCACAAACACGGCTCCGCCTTGCCGCGCTCTGCAGAGTGCCAGCACTTGCGGCGTGGCGGCGCACCAAAGCTTCCTAGCGCAGGGGCACAGGGGATTGTGAGGCCGAGCTTCATTTCATTGAAAATGTGCAGAAGCGCGCTGTCCTTGCATTGCTGTGATGCACAGCAAGCTTGTAGCCCGTAAATTTCCAAACGAAACGAAGTCTGGCCAAGCCCCTGTGCGCCTGCGCTAGATAAGCTTCGATGCACTGCCATGCTGCAAGCGCGGCCATGTGGAGCCGTGTTCGCACCAAGTGTGGACGACACTGTACACTACATCCCCTGCTTGCTTTTTTTTTTCTTTATCAACTAAACAATAATAGACATATTTTTAAACATTGCAATCCTGTTGTCCACTAAGAGCTGACACTGTATCAGGGTGTCTACCAATTTATATTCTCCTAATTCCCTGACATTTCCAGGTTTTCCCTAACAGTTTCAAGCATATTCCCTGACCGGTAAACCACCTGTTTGTCTAACAGAAATGAGTACTCCAGCAGGACACTTGCAGGAGATTTGCATAAACTACAACCCACACTGCTCTACAATGAACGTACTCTTCCTTTACAACCACTGCACTGCTAAATGACAAAATAACTTCAGTGCACTTACAAGCAAAGATGGTCCATTTATAAGCATTAATTGTTTTGGGAATTATGCTGCCAAAGGAGCAAAATTATTGGCTTTGATCAAAGGTTATAATTACTGACAAATAGTCATTGGGGTCCGATAATCTTGAAGTTAATGGTTTCAACTTGTAAGGTGTCTGAAGAATAACTTACCAATTTAAAATTGTTCTGGGCAAAAAAAAAAAGGAAAAAAGAAAGAGAGAAAGAAACTGTATGCGCTTACAACATAAAAGCTATTCCAAGACGGGAGCCGCTCCATACCCATTGTAGCTTCTTGTCCAATAAAAGCTTATAATAGACTAGCTGGTCTATGTGCAGTAAGAGATGGCACCGCCTTCACAAGGGAAACAAGCTATGACACAAACATAACAGCAACATAGACTAGCTGCTCTATATTATGCAAAATGTGCTCCTTTCCAGAGCTAAGAACAGACAAAAGAGGAGACAGCCAGGCTGACACGTATATCACTTTTTGGTTCAAAGCAAAGTTGCAGCAAATGGTGATTAGCATTGAATAACTTCAAGGCAAATTGAAATTTGGAGTCGGATGTAGAGCACAAGTTATAAGCAGTAAAATGCGATGGCAAGTATAAAAATGTACCCTACTTACAGTTCATATAGCCCCTTCTAAGACTAAAAAAAAAATTAATCTAGGTGAAAATGTGCACATATCACCAAAAAGTGCAGCTTCACGACAGTGCACATTTTGCCTGTAAAGCTGGCTTTGCAGCATAGCAATTTCATGCTGTAGTGAAACCATCTTTTCAGGCACGTTACATGCAAAAATATAGATATATATATATATATATTTCTAATCATTCGTTTCAAATACATAAAAATTTTGGAAATTTCAAATTCGTGAAGCACACTAGAATACCGTAAATATCCGTTCAAGTGTTCGGGCACGTCTAGTTATGAATGTTTGCCTGACGGTGGTGTAGACCAATGTCTGTCAGTTTCCCAGACCCAGCTAGGTCTTTTAAAAATTCCCTCACAGTTCTCAGTTTTCCTGGTTGGCAGACACCCTGAGTATGCACAGTGGTATTACAAAAACACAAGAGAGGTCAGTTTTTAAAAGAATGCTCCAGAGTAAAGTTGAAACTCACCATGGTAACGAGATTGCCAAACCACTGGTGGGCAACTTCGTGCGTGACAACAAGGGCAATGTTCTGTTTCCTTTCAGCAGATGTGTTCTGTTCATCGACAAGGAGAGCTGATTCACGGTGAGTCACGAGGCCCCAGTTTTCCATAGCAGCTGTGAAAAAAATAAATAAAAAAAGCAAGATAACATTTTTTTTTGTGTATGTGTATTGCACAGACAATTCATAACAGATATCACATTCAGGAACATCTCTAACCGAGAATAAATAACTACTCCAGCACGACTAATGTACTCGTACAATCTCACGCTTATGGCCCACAGCATCACTGATGTACCCATACATTTTCCCCTCTCCCAAAAGGCTTGCATACAGTTACCATGAACTTTCCAAGCTCAACAGTTCAGACTACCATGTCTCATCTAAGGTAATACGGTTTTCACTTTTTAATGCCACACATATGCAATCCTTCACACTCCGTGGATCATCTGAACTCACAAGGGTTCAGCCTAATATAAAGCATACATACAGTAATCCTTCGTTATAACAAAGTCAACGGGATGGCGAAAAAATTTGTTGTAAAAGGGAATGCAACATAAGCAACCATCCATAGAAAGCTTAAAAATTCATGCTGTAAAAAAAAACAGCCACAAACAATGCCAATTCTGTAACTGTAGCTGTAGTGATGTCAGGAACAGCAGGGTCAGGCAATGTGAATGATACCGGTATCATCCGGACATTTCTAACTGCCATCAATGCCGATCCTGATCAGTTTTCTTGATCACCATAAACAGCTGCAGATCACTGCTGCATTGTCCAAACTAATACCAGTGTCACAGGGGCATTTTTAATTGCAATCAACATCAAGAAGGACCATATTTATTGATCGCAATCAACAGCAGTCACTGCTGCATGGGTCAAACTAATCTGGATTAGTTGTGATGCTGATGTGAGCCAAATGATGGTCTGGAAGCCTAATTGTCATGCACAGATCGTTGTCATCTTGATCCACATTGGGTCAGATCATGATTAAAAATGATCATGTAGCAGCACCCAGTCCGTCAAGTGTAATCCAGATCGCCACTGATCGCAATTAAAGCGCCCCTGTGACACCGAATTAAGTCAATGCTGCCTCTGACTTCTTCACCAGGGATTCTCTGCACTGCCTCAGAGAGATCACTGGAAGTCTGGTCATCATTGTCAGGCACCGCTACCGACAGCCTTTCTTTAAATTTTTGGACTTTAAAGCAGAAAGGTCTCCTGATAGGAGGTGGAGAAAGGCAAATTCTAACATTTTTGCCCGGAGACTGGCAGAGCCATTCTAACTGTTGGTCACAAAAGCACACATAGGGCACAAAACACTTCAACAACACACACAATCGCACGGCCTACAGTAGTCCAGCACAGATCCCAACACGTGCACAGTCAGTACGCAACCTGGCTAAACCACAGTTGAACAGGGGAGGCAGCGCTGGCAAGCCTCCCCCGTTGATGTGCACCAAATTAAATTAACCCCAGTTGCTTGAGTGACTTTGAGCCAGCACTAGCATTTAGTACGTTCACCTGTTCCGTCACACACTATTTGTCGCCGTGCTCACCGCCTCCATGCCCTCAAACGTGGGCACAGCAAGAAGAAAAGCGGTTGCGGCAGCATGTGTTTGCTTCAAAATAGTGCCGACGGGAACGTTCGTGTCCGTGGTCCCATGCGGCTCCACAGCCGCACGGCCATGCCTGCTAGTTCGCTCGATGCGGAGTGAGCTATTGACATGCTTCGATTACTATGGGTTAAAATGCATGCGTTTGGGTCGTGACGCGGAAAAATTTCCAATAAAACAATATCGCGAGTAAAGTGATTTCGTTATAGTGAGGGATTACTGTATATGGTCTTGGAGAAACTATCTTTGGGTCTAATTAACAGAACAGAGCAGCCACACAATAGCATAGTAGTAAGCTGGCCGAAGAAGTGAAAGGTCAAGCACTACTATTATTATTGTTCAGTCTCACATGGCCCGCAACTCCCTATCATCTGTCTTGAAAACTTCCACAAGTACAGAAAACATATTAAAGAAACCATGGTGTAGACTGCAGTCACGAGGAACATTGTATCTACAACAGACACTCAAGAATGACCAATATACTAAATAAAACACTTGTAACATCATTAAAGGCCAACTCCGGTGATTTCTTTTAGCACATCAAGGTAACATTGAAACTACAGTGAAACCCCCGATTATATGACCTTCTTGGGACCGCGTAACAGCGTCATAAAATGCGGGCGTCGTAAAATACGAACAGAAAAATTTATGCCCTTTAGCGCGTCACTATCCACTGGTGTGATCCCCAACAGCCGTAGCGAAACATGGCACACACTTAAGGGGAGACGAGGCCTTAGAAGGTCCAAAAATTGCGAAAAACATGCTTTTCGGAAAACCGCATATTTTCACTGTATGTGTCTTAAACTACCCCTCCTGTAGTTTTCAGCGCCTAATTTGTCCTGAAACTACTTCATATCAAATATATTACGAGTAGCGGCAGCTGCCGTGCCGCCTAAACACGCTCCGAAATGGCACAACTTCAAGCAAGCGCCGTTCACGTGTCATTCAACCGACTGGTGCCATTTTGGTTTTGTTTTTGTGAATTCCTGCGCTTTTTTTCCACCACCCTCGGCAGGAGTGGTGGTGGCTTGGTGGAAGCATGGTTTGCGCATGAGTTGGGGTCTCGTGGGGGCATTCAAGTATCCCACGCTTGAATGCGAAGCTACAATTAAGCCAAGTGCGTGCTCCTCGAAAGAGTTGGGGGGCACGTGCGGCCGCTACTGGCTGCTGCGCGTGATGATGTGGTGGCCTTTTCCGGCGGGTGCTCCATGCATCGTCTGCTACAGTTAGGGTTAATGCCTGCTTCATGGTTGCTGCCACGATGTCTGCCTTTGTGTGGGTGTCGCTTCGCTTTTCGTTATCACAGGAGAGAGATCACAGGAGAGTGGGAGAGAGATGGTTGGTTGGAAAGGGTGAAAAGAATGGGGGAAGACCACAACTGCACCATGCCGCAACTCCCAGCGCCGGTGGCCGCTGGGAGGGCCAGGGGAAAATGAACAAACAGCAGCGGAAAGCCAAAACGAACCGGTTTCATGAGCGCTCGGCATGCGGAGGGGTGACACTCCTGAAAGAGCCGGTGCAGCGAAATACGCCCGCAGCACATCCCTTTCCTTTGCCATTTGGTCACCCTGCTTCGCGTGTATCGTCATGTAACGCGGGTTCGGCGTAAGACCGCATCGTATAATTGAGGTTTTTAATGCATTGTGTCTATGGAGATTTCACCGGGATGGGACCAATCCGTCGTAAAATGCGGGTTGTCGTAAAACTGGGGGATGTAAAACAGGGGTTCCCCAGTGAAAAAAAACAATCGACTCCAATTGGATTTTCCAAGTGGAATCAATTAGAACCAATGGGAACCAACTGGAAAATCCTTACTTTCAACTGGTTACGATTGGGTCATAGGAGAAACCAATTGGAGTCGCCAATTGGAATGAAGGGGACCTAACTGGAACCAACTGGAAAGTTTTTGGTTCCAATTGGTTACGATTGAGTGACAGTGAGACCAATTGAGTCCAGTTGACCTTGCCTACTGGAATCAACTGGGCACATTTGTAAAACTGGGAGCTCCTTAGTTTCAACTGGTTACTAGTGGGTCACAGGAGAAACCAATTGGAGTTGCCAATTGGAATGAAGTGGGCCTAACTGGAACCAATTGGGAAACTTTTAGTTCCAATGGGTTACAATTGAGTGAAACCATCAATATTCAGAGGATGTCCACAAATGGTCTAAATGTCCAATTTTATTTGTGAATATTCAGTGGATATCGAGTAGACTACAGTATTTAGATATCAGATAGTGGATATTCATAAAATATTTGTGGATGTTGTCTTACTAACATATTTTACTAACAGCAGAATATCATGCGGTGGATATTTATAAAATATTTGTGGGTGTTATTTTACTAACATTTTACTAATAGCAGAACCTATATAGATGACGACTGCTGAACCCCCCCCCCAGGTGAAAATAAAAAACACGTTCCAGTTGTGTTTCCAGTCGAAATTAATATCCGTTGACAGATGAAAATTTAAGCTGCTATTTTCCCAACTGCAAAAACTTGGAAGTAAGTGCCTGCTTATAGACAGTTTAGCTGGAATTGCTGCTGTTGCTGGAAACAACTGGAAATGTGAGTTTCCTGCTGGAAACAGAATCCAGTTCAGCGTTCGGAATGTTGCTTACTCGCGAACAGTAGATTGACTGGGGTGAGGAAACGACGCTGATATCGCATCTCAAGAAGTGCAAGGAAAAAACAAAAAGAACGGCACTACAATGACGAGGACGAGCAACATGACACGCAATGTTTCTTTTTTTTTTCGGAAACATGTACACCTATAGTCGCCTCGCTCTCAGTTCTGATCCTCTGATCAACCGCTGTGTTGCTGCACGGTTTAATATTTCAAACACAAGTAGGTAGCGTTGTTCTGTCAGCATTTTCATTCAACTTTTGGCAGATCGTATGCGGGGTCCTCCGCGCTTTTTCCCATACTGTGCGCGCACCTGTTGCAGTGCATCGGCACCCTTGCAACGTTATTGACGTCGAACAAACAGGCATTTATCATGATGAACCATACGAAGAACTTGCTTTTAAAACACAAGAGTAGATAGCACCGAAATAGTGACAGGAGCTTCCAAAGCCACCATTTTAGCAGCGGCCATGTTTGTTGTTTACCAAGAGCGCTGTTGCCTCAGCGTTAGTCATGTACATACATTCTTATGCATTATTTTATGCGCAGAGTAACTTACATAAACCAATGAAACTGTTAATTTCTCTAAAAAATGGCGTAAATTTTATTAT
Source organism: Hyalomma asiaticum (assembly GCA_013339685.2). Classification (NCBI taxonomy): domain Eukaryota; kingdom Metazoa; phylum Arthropoda; class Arachnida; order Ixodida; family Ixodidae; genus Hyalomma; species Hyalomma asiaticum. The sequence continues at coordinate 313,832,412 of CM023481.1, forward strand.
GAGTTAAGGGGGGAGGCTACCTTGGAAGGGCAACTTTTTTGTTTGTTGAGATATCCTAATGAAATTTTCAGGCTAGGCTGATAGCAAAGCCATTTGAATAACCACAAAATTTCATGCATTTATGTCCACTGGTTCCCAAGTTACAGCCATTTATCAGGATAGTCCACATGGGTTGCTTAGTCAGGCTCTGGTGAATTTGGTAAATGTGCTAGCACTGTGAAATTTACTATGATGATTCCTGGATGGGTGCTCTACACTAAGACAGAGCTCCTTTTTTAAATTTCCTTGCTGAAAATTTTTAGCAGAGCACTGGATTTAGTGTTTGCCATTTGGCTTTTATCAATGAAATTTGAATTAATTATTACAAATTACAGACACAATAAATTTAAAAAGCGGCTTTGTCTTTGTGTGGGCAATTTATTAAGGTACACAATAAAATAAAACTGATAGAAATCAGATGAACAGTTCCAGAGATATCACCCGACTAAACGGCCTCACTGGCCAAAAAGGTCATTTTGAGAAAACGTGCTTTTAAAGTTACGAGCACATTTCTGTGTCTAAAATAACGCTGAAGGGTAACAAGGCGTCATTTTTCTGCACTGCTATTCTTTTCCGATTCTCCTGGTTTTGTTTTCCGGCATTATCCATAAACGGGTTGCGATCGCCGATGCCGATTCGATATGCTAGACGCGCTTCAACATCGGCAACTACGCCTCATCTATCAATGGCGCAGAATACCTAGGAGTTGGAAACATCGCTGCAGTCGCCTTGCGCTGATAAATAAAAGCAACTTCGGCATGATAAGGCTAGTCGTGGTCGTGGGTAGCACGCTGCCCCGTGGAATCAGCCTTTATGTAATGCGTCAGCGCACGGAACGGCCGAACGCGTGTAGCGTCCCTACTGCCGGCGCCTACAACCGCGATACGATCTTGCAGACGCGGAGCGCTTATCACGCGAAAGCGCGACGAGAGATAAGATAGTAGCGGGGAGGCGACTTCAGAAAGTACCGCGCGCGATAACGAAAAGCGAAGCGGAAAACTATGGCCAGCCGCACGGCGACAGCAACGGAACAGGCGCTAGGCCTAGCCGCAGCAGACGACGCAGGGAGCGACCGCCGGAGGAGAACGGTGCGTCATCGCGCGCAGCAGCCAATGGCAGTCGCGCGTTCCCCCACTTCCTCGAGGAGCGCACGCTTAGCCCAATCGCGGCTTCGCATGTGAGCCGCGGGAAACTCGAAAGCCCCCGCGAGCTCCCAATCATAAGCGAATCGGGCTTTGACCACGCCACCACCGCTCCCGCCGATGGTGGAAGAAAAAAGCGCAGGAATTTACGAACAAAACAAAACCAAAATGGCGGCCGTAGGTTGAATGGCGCGAAAACGGCGCTCACTCGAAGTTGGATGTTTCGGCGCGCGTTTGGCCGGCGCAGAGGGTGCCGTGGCTCGCGATATACGTGATTTGGGGTGATTTTACGTTGAATTAGGCGCTGATATTTACGGAATAGGTAGTTTATTATACACTGAGCGCAAATGTGCGGTTTTCCAAAAATCGCATTTGCCGCGATTTTTCGATTTTCAAAGGCCACGTCCCCCCTTAATAGAAGAATTACAGATGCAGGGAAAATTTTAATAAGACCAGCCGTGGCCCCGCAGATTCGTAAACGTGACACATGTCTCATGGAGGAGGCGCTGGTCATGGCGGCAGTGGCAGTGTCGGACAGAGTTGTGGTGTGCGTGTTTGTGCAGTGAATCAGCAGTATTTAAAAGAAGAATTGGTGCGCAAGTCTTGTTTTTACCTGTATTCTGGTACAGGTTTGCACGTGAGCCGTTACTACTTACAACTGCTAGCTGCACGTTAGCGGCCGCTTCTTTCTGTACTACGCGTCGTGGTGATCCTCGGACGACTCTACTACTTGGAGGTAACTACATTTTTTTTTGTTCATTTCTGTTTCAACACCAGTTTTCAGCGTGCGTGTGCGCGTCTGTGTTTATTCCGAGAAGCCCGCTTGTCAGCATGTGCATGTTGACGTCAGGTTGCAGAAATAAATCTGCAGAGAAATTATTTTGCCTGTGCATGCAGTTTCCAGGCTATGCCCTACATTACTCATGTGCAACAGCCCACAGAAATTGTGTGCAACTACCTTTTCAGTGTGCAGAAACCAGATGTTAGGAAAGTGTCTGCACTTTTGTCATTGGAGAGCTTTTGCCATACTCTACAAACAATAGTGCATGCACACTCATTTTGCCTTTTATTCCTTCACTGTTTCTTTCAGAACAACCAAGGAGGGCTGCTGAAAAACATATTAGTGCCCAATAAACTCACTTTTTTGTGTATCCCTTAAATTTTGTGTTTTGTTGCCAGTTACTATTGCCAATTGGTCACGGCAACCAATTGGTACCCATTGGTCAGTCCTACGAAAACCAGTTGGTCACATTGCAGTAGGTCCAATTGGGCCAATTGGTACCCATTGGCAAGTCCTAAAAGAACCACTTGGTCACGTTACAGTAGGTCCAGTTGGCTCAATTGGTCCAATTGTGTACTAATTTACAATTGGAAATTTTCCAATTTGTTCCAATTGGAAATATTCCAATTGGTATCAATTGTTTTTTTTTGACTGGGTCCACTGTATGTTCCTGAGGCACTCTTGTCACACTTCTGCTAGCGGAAATGCTAAAAAAATGTGAAAATAATTTGCAAATTGTAAGAAAGCATGAAATCGAAGCCAAAATCCAACCCTGAAGTGACGTCAAACCAGTCTCCCCGCCTTTTGCACGGTGCGACAACGCACGAGAAGGGCATGTGAGCATCATGAAGGTTGGTGGTGCATGCAGATCTCGAAGGCCATGATATGACACCAGTGCACTTCAGTTGCTTCGTCTAAAATGATGTCAACACACAGTGTGGCCAATAATTGATGGAAGCCCAGTGGGCTGTTAAAGGTAATCAGTAAAAACTGAACTACAAGCAATCTGCGCATCTCTTGAGCCTGTAATCTTGCACGAATGACAGAAGTGTGCCAAAGAACGACCCAGCAGATTTTATCAAGATCTGCTGACCTATAAAAAACATTGAAGTTGGCCTTTAAACGGGTTCTGCAACACATTTTGAACACAGTCATGAAAACAATGCCAATCAGTTGTGGAGGCACGTATGAACATGTGAGCCAAATGTCATTACACTGCATGAACCAGGGAATTCGCAATTTGATTTCAACTAAAGCTGGAAACTGCTTGCTCTTTCAAGAAACTACGTCACAATGAGCACCCACTACTTCGCTTAACATTTTTCAGTGTTCGTGAACATAGGCACTACATACATGTTCATAAATGTTCTGTATTTGTTGGACTCAAAACAAGCAAAAGAAGAATTATTGATGATGTTCCCATGATCATGTAATCAGTCAGTGCTAGTACTGGCTTGTACAATGTAGTCAGTGCTCCTAGTGACCTCATTTGCTCAAAAGAAGAGCAGGCAGTTCCCAGCTGTATGTGAAAGCAAATTGCGAATTCCCTGGCATGTGCAGTGCAATAATATTTCACTCACATGTTCACGGGAGCCTCCGCAACTGTTCGGCACTGTTCAAGGAGTCTTGCAGAACACGTCTAATTATACGCATTGTATAGGTCACCTGCAGCAAGGTCAGGTACAGCAATCAAGTCCATTTTTGGCAGTGGGTAGGCAATTCCAAAGTAGTTCTTGTAGTAAGGCAGCGCACGAGTAGCTACCTGGAATGCAAAAGGTGTGGCAACTTAGTTATAAACTGGCACTTACAGAAGAGAAAAAGACATTACATACAGAAAAGAAAAATGCCCTATGGTAACCCTTTGAGGGTCACTGCTGCAGATGTACATTGCCGCGAAACAGTTTCAAAGTTGTCAATGACGCACATGTATGTCACCATATACTCTACTCTTTTCTTTCCTAGTAAGTGCTGCCACCCTGCGAAGATGTAGGGAATTTTTCTCTTGCACTGCTGATCTTTGGTTTCCATTCTAAGGTCTGTTTAGGCCATACATCAGTTATCGCTCCCACATCTGCGCTTGTGTGGGTGTGTGGTGCCAAGTTTGATTTTGTCTCGTGCGCGGTTTTCGTTTGCAGTGCTCACAAAGAGTGATGTATATCTTGCTTCTAATCTCTTGAAAGGGAATCTGCTTGGTACTATCTGGTTTATTACTCACAAGGGTGCGATTTCCGCTGTTCAGAGGTGGGCACTGGTATATATAAAGGATGAGTCTGTGCGTGAACAATGCTAGCATCCCTGCGTGTTTTCCTTCTTAGTGAGCACTCTTATAAGCCTGTGGAACATTTTTATTCAACACTGCTACTATTAATAACAGTTAAACATCAGTATAACAAACTTCCATATAATGGAACTCCTGATACAGTGAAGTGCTTGTTTTTTATAACATGATGCCCATAGAACACTATATATATTTTATTTCCATAGAATGAAGCAATTTTATCCACGATTTCGATGTAACAACGTGTCGCTGCTGCCACAGAGGAAGATCGAGCCCATAAATTGAAACTTCTGCCAGAGCTAGTAGTGGTCAGATGGGTGAGTGGCAAGGTTTTTTTTTTTTTTTTTATAGGGTATTTTTCAAGTTGTGCATCGCACAACAGAGCACTTTCCACCCACAGGTGTGGAGCAACCTGAATGCTCGGCACCAAAGCAGAGGAAGCAGACAGCTTGCACAGAACAGCCTCACACATCACATTGTGCACCTTGTGCATTGCAACCGCCCCATGAGATGTGCAGGTTACAAAAATACCTCCACATGAGATGTGCAAGTATTTTTTTTACGTGTAACTGCACTGTCCCTACACTCAGTTTCATACATAAGGTGAAACACTGTGAAGGCTACGCAAGTAGTCCGTAAAGAAAAAGAAAAGCAGAGGTGTATCGCTCCGACAAACAAACGACAAACATGAAATACAAACTCAATATTTTTATTGTTTCCCCAGCAGTTGCGAGCATGTTTTGTCAAGTTGATGAGAAATTATTATGATTTAAAGAGACTGCCTACCATCCTTCATTGCTCTCCCGTGTTTTGGCTCGATAGAAAGCGTACCTTTCAAAGTGTCCCAGCATGCAGTGGTTTCTCCAGAAACTGAGTAGAAATTATTGAAACAATTTTTTTTATTTACAAAATCACTCCTTTCCTACGTGTACAGATCCCGACAACAATGGTTACTCGGCACGATGCGTCGTCGACACCCCTAGCAACCCTTTCGGGCGCGGGAGTCTTCTTCTCAACAGGAACCCGTTCCAAGGACGACATTTCAGAGGGGACAAGGAGGAGAGGTGAGGGAAAGTCGGCGCACTGGGGTGCGCCTCAGACATGCAACGCCGCACGCATAACAAGAGCAGTACTACGCTCCAGTACAGGCAGAAGAATTTGAAGGCAGCGCCACTTGCGCCACCCCGAAAACAGTGAAAAGAGGAGTGGATTGCTCTTGCATGCTACAAAAAGGTGTCTCATAGGGTGAAATACAGTTGTAACTCATACACAATTGTTTTTCAGCAGAATGCCTGCATGGGCTGGTTCTTTTACACTACAAAATTGACAAACATGCTGCTAGGTGATGCTAGCAGAGCTTTTCACACCACTTTAAAAGCAAAATTAAAAACATAATTCCTTTCTTGTGGGGTAAATGTGTGCTTGTTCCTGTAAATGTGACGCACAATCTTCGCATTTTTACCACAATCTAAACAAGTTTTCCGAGCAATAGACAGTCCCTTTAAGGCTGCCAGCGAGGCATTTATACTGCTTTTCGCTCACCACAAGCGACAGACTACTTTTTGGTCGCGGAAGTACACAGTGCAAACACGAGCACTAGCTTTGACAGCGTTGCACCTGATGTATGAAATGGGATATAATCAAAAGGTATAGGATGAGGCAATAATGGAAAGTGTCAGATATCACAGAGATGGCGACAAATCTTTGGGGTCAATTCGAGCTATGTCTTTTGCGTTTTTGCCGAGAAATAAATGTGTTCTAAGTAAGGTATACCTGCAGTTGCGCCTTTGTTTCATTTGCATTTCCTTTTTCGAATTTTCATGCCAAATCTGGATATAATGAAAATTTTCTAGCATTTATCAATTTCATTTTATCCAGGTTTCACTGTATTGCAGTAGGGTAAATATTCTTTAATACTGGTCACTCAAGATTTCTTAGAGTTAAACCTCAATATAATAAAATTTGTAATACTGTAACGAAGTACATGGCGTTTTACAAGATTATGCCCATCGAACACCACGTATGTATTTTTTGACCACCACACAACGAAAGATTCTTATCCGCAATTTCGATATAACGAAGTTTCAGTGCTGCCACAGAAGAAGACAGAGCTGACAAATTGAAACTTCTGCTGGTGCCAGTGGTCAGACAGATGAGTTGTATGCAGTTTTCGCAAACATGTTCTTCAAATTGCATACCGCGCAACAAAGCAGCCACCGACGTGGAGCAGCGCTTCTTTCGCCCGCAGTTAATTGTGGGTTAAGGAGGAACCTGAATTCTTGCATTGCAAGCAGTTTTTGCAAACACATTTTTCAAATTGCGTGCCACACGACAGAGCAGCTGCCAACGCGCACATGCCCGTGGTAAATTGTGGGGTAAGGAGGAACCTGAATTGTTGCCTCCTCGCCACCAGAGCAGAGAGAGTGGAAGGCATGCAAATTGTACTGCGCACACTACAAGCAACATTCTGTATTTCACGTCGCATGGGTGCCTTGCGTCAGTGCCCAATTGGGTGTTGTGTTTTTGTTATTGCCGAGTGTCAAGTGATAAGAATGTCTAGCTGTAGAAGCGGTAACGCTAAACGCAGCAGGCTTTACTTCTACGCAGTCGAGCTCACTCCTATGCGGTAGAGCCCTCGATGTATGACTGTCAGCTTGCAGCGTTTATCAGCAAGCTGACAACACACCAAATACATCCAGGGTTCAATACATCCAAAACTCAGTGTTTCTTGCACTTTTATGGCTGCCTGTCCACTGAGCTGCTGAAAACAAGCTGTGTACACCACTGCAGAAGGGCATATGCATCAATAAGTGCTACCACAATTGGCTCAGTATGAAAGCAGTGACCAACACAGCCGTGTGCGTTTTAAATAGTACTGCTGAGGAACACTGGGTGCCTGGGTGCACCTAACACAAACACTGGAGAAACAAAACAATAAGCAGACAACCGTTGAATGAGACGAGAAGTAGCACTAAGATAAGCTACTTGTCAGCGTTCCTGAAGATGGAGACACAGATATTTTTTATTTATTGAACTCAAAGCTGCACTGCTCATGTTTCAGTTTGAGGAAGGTGTAGTTTAAACATTATGCTTTTATGCTTTTCTTTACAATTCATCAATATCAAAGGTACCATCACTTTCAAATTAAGAATCGTATAATGTTTGTACACATTCTCACAATCTAAACCAACTTGTTTCAGCACTAGTGCCAGAAGTTAACAAGTTTACTATGTGACTTTGGCATACAGCTTGTCACTTCAGGCACACATGCTCACACCTGGAGTGAACAGGTTTCCATGCCACTTACATATCGGCCCTCATAAGACACACAGCTAAGAGCATATGAGCCCAGTGTTGGACCTTCAACGGTGTCAGGTTTATGAAAGGCTGGTCTAGAAAGCATACCGCATTGACACAACTGTAAGTCGACTCCCAACTTAAAACTTCAAATTCCAAAAAAAAAGGAAAGAGAGAGAGAGAGAGAAAAAGAACAAGAAAAAAAAAAAACAAAGGGTCGACTTGCAATCACGAAAGTCAATATAAAAAAACATTTTGGAAATTACAGTTCTAGGTCATTCTTGTAGCGATACGTTATGATATTATGTTCAATCCTATACTAACCTTATCCAATACCCTTGGCCAGCTGATCCAGCTGATAACAGACAGACTGTCAGTCTGACCACTGGCAAAGTGCAAAATGGCACCACTAAAACATAGTGGCCCTGCTTTACACACATCCCAACAAAACCAATAAAGCTTGGCCCAAGTGTTCAAGCAAATGGCTCACCTCAAGGGCATAATTTCCTTGCTCGCTTTTGCCTTTGGGTGTATAGATCCTGACCAAAACTCCATCATCTGAAGTTCCTTCTACATAATCATACTCGCCCAGAACAAATGCCACCAGGTACGTGGACATCTTTGGGGTTGTGGCAAAGGTGACCATGTGCAGCACTGGGTCCCCAGGACAGTCCACATCTGCAACTACATTCTGGGTTGGAAAGAATAAACAACCGTAAGAGTTAACCAGAAACGGCATGTTGCTACAAGGCTCGCAAGATGTATGCATTTGTAGAGTTATACAGTAGAACCTCGTTATAACGAACCTGGATATAATGAAATATCGGATATAACGAAGTAATCGCAATTCCCCTTGAAATTCCTATAGATGAAATTGATATTGGTTATAACGAACTAATGGTTATAACGAAGTAATTACCGCTCCCCCTTCAACTTCATTATAACGAGGTTTTACTGTAGTACCTTCCAGTATGCATAAAAGAATTTCTAAACAGGCAGCCATTTTTAAAAATTAACAGTTTGCCTTTACACGGCAGCACATTACAATGTATATGGCTAATCTCATGCCTTCACTTTGCATACGAAGTTTTTATTTATCCATATTTAGTTATAACTTTACCCAAGACTCATTTGCTCAAATTCTAGAAGGAAGTAAGAAATTAGTCCCCCAATTTTGCTATACTAAGTATGACGGCATCTGCACAATTCAACGAACCCAGCAGACCAATCTTTTGTGGACTGTCTTAGAGATGTGTCTGGAAAGTATTGTTTCCTTCTCTACCTATTAAAATTTCGACCTCAGTGCATGCTGTACGAACTTAGATACAAATCTACATGCCACCAGCAACAAATTTTTCCTGTTCATGAGTAACTTTCAAGCTACACTTTAAAGGTGACAAATATTTAAGCTCAGAAACTAAATTAGGCACCGTTTTTTCTTATGTTTTGTTAGCTCATTATCTGCTCTTATGCTGCACCTGTATGAACAGGAATGAAACAGCATCATTAGTGTCTCATAGATCATCCTCATAACGTGTACTAAAAATAAAATTATTTGATGCTACACCACTAACCACTGATGTCGGCCCTCATTATTGCTTACAACACAGCCCTACCCGATAACGAACAACACGGCGCCGTGTTGTTCGTTTCCTTCTTTGTCCTCGTGTATGTTGCGCTGCAACCAAGTGAAAAAATGAATCCCAACCAACTAGCCCAACTTGCCGTTTTACTACCCGATATTGCTGAAAACAAAACTTTTCACAATATTTCTATTTGCTTCATTATCTCCAATAGTACACTATAAACGTAACATTTACATCATAGTCCAACTGCTCCACACACCAATTCAAATAGAAGTGAAAAAAACAAATTTGTATTACAGTGTTGGAGAGAGCAGTGTAACCCTTGGGGACGATGAGTGTCAGATCAAAGGACGCCTTCAAGGCTGGTTCATCCCAGCACGGAAATGCTCGACGGGCATCAGTCGGCTAAAAAAAAGAAAAATAACAGCATAGAGTGTTTCACCGAGAAATTATGAATCAAAATGACTGCATCATCAAATGTTTAGCTCGTCTAAGTTCGTGCTATGGTAATCTATATAGAAATCAAGTATGCAAGAGTTATACTTTTGTTGCTCCCTCAGTCCCTTGTGTTTACTGAAGACCACGTGGCTCTTTGAGCAACATAATTACCGTATTTACTCGATTCTCACGCGCACCCATTTCCCGCAAGCAAAAAAAAAATAAATAAAATTGAAACTTCGATTGTAACGCGCTCCCATTTTTCGTGATACGGAAAAAAAAGATCCTTAGTAATCAACCTCCTCACATTCATAAAAACAAATACCGTACTCATGTAATCAATGCACTCGCATAATGAACGCACCGTCAACTTTGAGCCCCTTCAGTCCCTCGAACGGCCAGCCTATGGCTTTCCCGCTTCACGCGATCCACGGTGTCTCGAACACATTTGGCGCGCCGATCCATAACTCCTGTGTCCCGATAAAACTGCCGCACGTTGCCGGGCGTAGCCACGTGCAAGCGGCGATAACATCATTTGCTCGCAGTACTGCATTCCTCCGTGCTATCGCAGTTCCCTCACGCCCGCTGCCGCGTGCTGCCATGCGTTCTGCGCAGGCTAGCACAGATAAGCCTAAGCATGGTCGGGGCGTGGTCCCAGAGATTGACGCGATGCAATCTCGGATGTCATGCAGCGTGCACGACTGAGAGGCTCAGGCTCAGGCTCAGCACAGATATGAGGGAGAAATGCGATGATGAGCCATTTTGCGTGCGGTGATGGGAAACATCTCCCTTATGGCTACCTGCGAACGCTACCGAAAGCTGCTGCGGCTGGGCATCTCAGAGATTGCATCGGCGTCGTAGCGACTTGGGTTGGCTGCAAGACAGCCAAGCCGGCACGGCAAGTATCGTCGGCCCACGCATCCTACGCATCATGCGCGTCATGGCGTCGTTCTGCGCGGGACAGGCGGCGACATAGAAACTACAGAAACTGCGCGCGGCAAAGACCGCGGCGCTGCTAGTTCGTTTTTTCGCCGGTGGCCGTTAGACAGCGCCCTAACCTCGTAGGAGGCGGCCATTTTGATGCCGACGGCGATATGGTAACGCTGTTGTTCATTCGCACTCGATTCTAACGCACATACGATTTTTGGACCCATTTTATCGGAAAAAAGGTACGCGTTACATTGGAGTAAATACGGTAATAGCTGCCACCATTAACCATACTCTATCCAACCTGCAACATCATGAAACCAGCCAACAGCCCAGATGAATGCAGAAAGCAATATCATCATCATCATCATCATCAATCAGCCACGGCTACAGTGAGACCTGCATATTCTGATTGTAAATAAGTAACATCATCTCCAATACATTTACTTTATTATATATAGTGCTGCATCTGAATGCAACTTTACAAAGATCCCTCCTCAGTTTTTGAAATACACAAAGAACATGTCAAAGCAAATGTGTGAAAAGCAAATGCGTGAAAATCAAATGTGTGAAATATGTGAAAAGCATAGTTTGGGTATCACAGCAATTCCTATGAAAAAGGTTCCCGAATATAACATCAAAAGCTGAGCAGGCAGAAAAATATTAATGGTTAATTGACAATGTAACAAAAAAATTAAAAGGACACTAAAGAGAAATATTAAATAGAGCTAAGTTGAAATATTAGCCTTTTTAATAACCAATTCAGCACCTTAAATGAGGACAGGGCATTTCTATGCAAGAAAACAATGATATTGAGAAATTGGAGTGGCACCCCCTTCTCGGTGCTAAGACATGGCATCGCATCCCCCACTTTCAGATTTCTCAACTTCTGCGTGTTACAGGTGAAAAGTAAATTAGATTAGCTTTGATTATAAAAGATATGCTGCAGGGAAGAGATACTGCAACATATTACGACTTAAGTTCACTGCACACTAGTCCCAACAAGTTCTCATTGTGGTTGGCCATGTTGACTGCACTTGCGCTTTCCCACTGTTAACTGCAAAGTTTTTATTTTTAACATCGTAACAGATCGCAGTGCCATCTGCGACCTGTCACGATGCTCTAATCAGCTTTAGCTACCACTAACAACAGCAAAATTGGCAGCAGCTATTCGTTATACTGTTTAAAAAGAACCAGTGAAATTTGCTAACTGTAGCATCCTCCCTCAAACACACAGTGAACTACAGAACATGGCAGCAGATATTGTGGCGTCCAGTCCTCTGAAATGATGCGGGTGATTCAAACTGAGCAACGGCACTAGCTACTTTCATCGGCAGTTTCCCACGCAACAAATACATCTACTGGCACATGGAAAGTGGTGATAACCTTTTACAGGAATAACAAATCAATCAGACCTAGCTTAAAACACCCAAGCCTTGTCATAACATAATGGGATATAAAACGGAAAATTAGCATCCACCTGTATTGTAGCACCAAGCTAGAAGGAAATCCTTGTAGCCTTGGGCCAAAGATTGGTGATAAAGATTTAAGCTCAAAAACTAAATTAGGCAGTTTTTTTCTTGTGCCTTGTGCTACAAAACAGGTGGATGCTAATTTTCCCTTTCATAAACATTACTCCACCTTGTGGGTTTCCACAGAACTCATTTGCATTATAATGAGATATAACGAAATAATCAATATAACAAAGTAAAATTCCCCTTGAAATCCCCACAGACATACAGATATTTGAAACCTCATTTTAACGAAGCAATATGGACCTTTAAATGGATATAACAAACTAAAATTGTCTCCAAAATTGAAAATCTGCGTGCGTTCGCGCCAACAGTCACTTGACATGTTATTTGGTGCGGCGATTCAAAAATCACTGCGGCCCTATGAAACTGCCGTACATAGCCGTGCGCAGGCAGCTGTGCACACCAACACATACTGCTATCTTCTTCTGTCCTCACCTTGCCATCCCCGCTTTTTTATCCCCTTTTTCTCACAGCGGCTAAATGTCAAAACATGGCATCCGAGATTGGATTGCGCCACTCTCAGAAGTCAGCCCAAATCTGACAGGCCAGCAGAAGAGCTATGAGGGTCAAATGTGATTGTGCGCCTTTGCTTGCATACGGTGGTGAGAAATGATTGGTGCATCCACTTCTCTCGTTACGGCCACCTGCGGACTCTACCAAACGCTGTTGCAGCTAGGTGTGGCCTCCAAGAGTGCATCGTGATGTAGCAAGCTTTGGAACCGCAAGCCGGCCAAGCCAAGCCAGCATGGGGATGTTACTTGGCCTACATATCGTGTGCATCGTACAGCCCGCTCAGTAGTCCATCGTGCATTGCTTGTCCACAATGAGCATAGTTTCGCTGTTGGCTGTTCAACAGCATTGCCGTTTCTGTTTTCACAGTAATGTGGACAAGCCACATGCTAAACAGAAGCAAAAGATGATCCCATTTTGAATGCGGCCTGTCGCGCCGGCTGCCGATTCGCATGGTACTGACGAATAGATTATTTTATACTGCTTTTAAAAATTTCACTGCAAGCGTGGCTCTATATAGCGTTACTGCAAGCCACAGTGCCATCTTATGTGAATGTTGAAGTTTTTGCGCATAATGAATATATCGAAGTCATTCCGTGTCTCCTTTCAACTTCGTAATAACGAGATTCGAGTGTATTTGTCTTCAGTGCCCCTTTAAAGTTTATTATAAGTGTATCATTACTGTGCAAAATGTGCACACACAATAAGGAGAACACATACAACCCAAGTGAGAGAAGAGGCTCTTTTCTACATGGGAAACCAACTATGACACAAACACACATCAGCAACGACATAGACTAGCTGCTCTATATTTTGTGAAATGTGCTCCTTTCAAGAGCTAATAATGCACAAATGAGGAAGCAGACAACTAGGCTTGTGTGAATTTCACTTTTTTGGTTGAAAGTAAAGTTGTAGTGAATGGTAATTAGCATAAAATAATACAAAGCAAACTCGAATATACAGTAATAGGATATGGACAGCAGTAGAGCCCACGTTATTAAGTGGTAAAATAAGGTAAGTTTAAAAATTTACCATACTTGCCTGATACAACCCACTCTGAACTTAAAAAAAAATTAATAATAATTTCCGGAGCCCTCCACTACGCCGTCTCTCATAATCAGAACTGGTTTTGGGATGTAAAACCCCACGAAACAACTAAAAAAAAAATTAATAGGGGTGCGCATCATACCATATTGTGTGGCTTCATGGCAGTGCGGATTTCCCCTGGAAAGGTAGTTTCACAGAATAGCACTTCCACGCTGTAAAAAAAATGGCTTTCCAGGTGGGTTACATGTGAGAAAATGTCTGTTATTTGCACAAGCCTAGTTATGATTTTTCCCCGACAGTCACGCTGTCAGTTCCCGTGACCGAGGAAAGTTTAAAAAATTCCCAGACAATTCCACGACCTTTCCATCTGTGCCCACATCCCCTGATAATTATTGTTTTTTTTTTTTCAGCTGGTGGACACCCTGATACAAGAAAATGCTTTCAGTTACCTAGCGTAACATTGCAATTACCATATTAAGTCAGCAGTTGCAAGAAGGCTCACCTCAAAATGAGTAACGCCTCCAAACTTGTCTTCGCCATTTTGTCCTTTATACTTCACCCAGTAAAAGCCTTTCAGCTTGCCATTCATTTCACCTGAATAGGAAATGGCAAGTTTTCCTGTGCCTGGGGCGAGCACAGTGTCAAATTTTATAGTGATCCTCTCCTCCTCCTTAGATGTGGCAATGCTGCTCACCTTGTGCTCTGCAAGACACAGGCAAACCAAATAGTGTAAGCTCTTTGTCCAAATTATACAGGAAACAATTGCGAGAATATACACTCAAAGCATGGAAGCTTTAATAGACAAAAACAGCAAGGCATGGTTCACAAAACCTTGTGTGCTAAATGTCCAGTCACATCAGAAAAAGGAAGACAAATTAGACTTCACAAAAATGTTGCAAATACTGTTACTCAAAGACGCAGTGCTGCTGCAAAAACTCACACAATGTTCTTACACAATGTTGACCACACTCCAAACGTAGAAACAGAAGCTACCTTTCCCCGCATAAGAAAGGCGTTTATGTAGAAAAAATGTGAAACTGCATACATTGTTCCAAGGAAAGCCTATGCTCTACGACAAGGAAAGAATAAAACAAAAGAGGAAATGCAGGGAGGTTAGCCATGGTCCCACCTATCTGACTGCTTACATGTAGGAAAGGATGCACAGAAAGGAAAAAAAAAGAAGTGATGCACAAGAAGAAGCATCGTCACAACAGCATCCCCACGCAGACCACCGATATTTACACCCTTGACCACACATCACAGAACCCTCAAGTAAATTTACCCAAAAATCATGAGTGTAATCCCAGAGGCAGCACTTCCAATTCCAGTGAAAGTACTACAATGAGATTGTTCTTGATAGCGTTCCTTTACTGCAACATTTGAATTTCTGGGACAGGATTCCTGGATCATGGATCAAGTCATTTTTGGTGTTAAACAAATTGAGCCCCCAGAGATGAATGCCATACTGATTAAGCAAACATCCTAACAAATTCAGCAGCGCTATGCCTTTGGCAGGCAAGGGTGCCCTTATTGACTATGTATTCAAGCAGCTGGCAAATGCAAGGAAGCCGTCAAGCCAAGAACACTATTTGATGGCAAGGTGATCACATGAGCTGGCAGCAGTTTCATTCTTTCCTTACCAAGAAGAAATTGGCTGTTATTTGTATGCTTATATTGGTAATTTTTTTTTGAAACAGCCACTGGGTTTATGATGCCATGAAATATATTAACTTGACAGCGAATAAACATGTTTTCAAATGGTGCTAATTTTATCGATACATAACATAATTTTTTCTTAAGAATATAGCAAATGAAAGAAAGAAAAGCAAGTTTTTAAAAATATTTCGCACAAGAAGTAACACCTCTGGCAAAAAATGCTTAAATAAAATTTGGAAATATAAAGTTGTTGTAGGGCATGGCAATCATCATTTGTAGAATTACAATTATAGATAAAGTACTCCTTAAGTAAAAGAACATTACATGACACTCAAAGGCTTCAGTAGGTCCGACCTTTTCCTTCATAAAAAAAAAGTTATTTACAGTATATTTCAAATAACAAAATACAACTATTAAACGCACATGTCAAAGCTACATTTCAGAAAATAAGCCATAATTACCCAATACATATAGTTTAAGAAACACAAATAGGCAACCAACTCATCAGAACTACATTAATGAAGCAGGTAGCTTCCAAGCAACATCAGGAACAAGCAGAACTGGTTTCTTCTGATTGCTTTTGAGTGTGCATAATTTCACATGCATATGCTAGTGCGCTGCTCACATGTCTTTCAAACTCAGCATTTGCACGCTCTTTAAAGAGCCCCGACATGTGATGACAATGTGAACAATGCATACCAGCAAATATAGCACCAGCAAATATAGTGTGTGTGTGTTCACGTGCGTGCATGTGTGTGTGAGAGAGAGAGAGAGACCAGAAAATAGTTTGTGTGCAATAACTGAGCACACAAACACATTCCACAAGCACAGCGGACTTTTCTAACTGTGCATTCGAAAAGACTGTTTGCCAGTGATCAATCCATAGAGGTGTGTTAGGAAAATAGTGAAAGGATACTTGCATTTCAAGCAGTCATATGATAGCTGCCCATTATTTTAAACCATGCAAATTCTACTAATGTGTGCTGCTACTACCACAGCTACTCGCAGAGCACACATATGTAGTAGCTTCCTAATAGCAAGGACACCAAAACCACATAAATAGTACTAGGAACAATAACTGCTAGGGTTTTACATGAAAAAAGCATAAGATATGAGGCACGTCGTGGTAGAGGGCTCCGGAAATTTTGACCACCTGGGGTCCCTTAAAGGAGTACTGACACGAATTTTAGACATTCTCGTATTGTTGCTGTAAGTGAAACCACTGGCGTGGGGAACCCCAAAAAGACTATCATGGTTCCTCGCAATGCAATGAATATATTTTTAATACGGCTCCCTTAAAAGCCCACTTTCGGTTTCGATTTCGAGGGGGCGGTTTCCTAGTGACGTGTCAACAGAGTCGGGCGTACGTCTAAGTCACGTAGGGACAGAAATTCGTGATAGCGTCGCTGCAACTCTGTCGTCTGTGGTTAGTTACACGTGGGGCACACAAACAACGACAATTTCGCGGTCGTCCAGTGAATCTGACTGCGACTTCGGCGATTTTTAAGAGACTGTGCTCGTACGTCATCGCAGTGTCCATTGCGCTGGGGCTGGCTTGCAGTGCTGTTCGACAAAAACTTTAAAACCAAACTGAAATATTTTGTACGTGTTTCCTGGCTTCCGCGTGCGGAGGGCGTTAACAATACATGACTAGAAAACGAAAAATGTACATTTTGCACCGCCGCAAAATCGTGTCAGTACTCCTTTAAGATGTACAGACAACGTACACAGGGTTCGTACACAATATTTTGCTGAAAATTCAAGGACATTTCAAGGATTTGAAGGACGCAGAAAGGAAAAATTCAAGGAGTGTTAACGTGATTTTATTCCTACACATGACTTAAGAAATGAGCTCTACTTTCGCATTAATTTCTTTTTCAAGAGCAGCTATCTCCGCCTATTTTTCTTTAGCTGTTCGATGGAAACTGTTGGCTTTGACAAGTCATGACTGTTTTTGCTTCAGCGTCTTCTGAAAAGCGATCCACTGGCTCCTGGAAGCACTTCAGAGTTTTTTGAGCTTTGTCTTCTTCTCTGATGATAGCAGCGCCGCCTGTGCATGCATTAACGGCGCGGAGACGGCAGAGGCAGACTAGCCAGTTTAAGGACCGTAGCCCGACTGAGCGATGTGCCATGGATTGGATTTCCAATCAATATTAGTTGTTGTTGTTTTGTGGGGTTTAACATCCCAAAACCAGCTCTGATTATGAGAGACGCCGTAGTGGAGGTCTCCGGAAATTTCGACCACCTGGGGTTCTTTAACGTGCACTAACATCGCATAGCACACGGGCCTCAACATTTCGCCTCCATCGAAATGCAGCCGCCACGGCCGGGATTCGATCCCGTGACCCTCGGATCAGCAGCCGAGTACCATAGCCACTAGACCACCGTGGCGGGCCAATCAATATTAGTTGCCAGATGAAGTAGGCTGTGTAATTTAAAACCAAAGCTTCCTGACGCCCTTTAGTCAACACAGCTTGTTTTCATGGTCATTCGTAAGCGAAAATGCCTTTAAAATCAGCGTGACTTAGAGGTACGTCGTTAATTTCCTCTTGCGGAGCAAATACCATGGCATTTTCAAGGATTAAAAGGAGCTCACGGGTATTTAAAGGGGCACTGACACCAAAATTTCGCTGCTAAGATAGCCTGCGGGATCAATTTTCGTGTACATACAGATGTCATCTACCAAATATCAATGGCGAACACAGCTCCGAAGGTAATTTAAATGAATATTGAAGTTCGCATGCGCAATCGAGCGCTAGACGCCGTACATCGCGACATCGACAACAGCAAAGGTGACCTGAAGGGGACCCCCAACTTCCGAGACGTCACCACGGCAGCCGAGCTCCGACAGTGCAGCTAGCAATGATGACGTCATAGCCGCCATTGCTTATTCACTGCAGCTGCGTTAGTAGACTGCAGGCGACGCCAGACCTCAAGAAAATAGTTGCCACCCAACAACGATGACAGCAACAGCGACAACAACGCGCAGGACGTGCGACAGGCGAAAGAAAACGAGCACGCAGCGGTTGTCGTGCGGAAGTGCGTCACAGTTATGTGTGTTCACGTGGTCGAACTCGTTTACTCCATTGCGAGCGCTAGATGGCGCCAGTTGCACCGGGCGCCTTGTCGTTTTTTGAGCTGTCCCAAACCAAAACTGAAACTAGTGGGCAATAAACAGGCTGTATATAATTATCTGACGCGCGCTGGAGCAAATGATGTGCCTTGTTATGGCTAACAGGTCCCCAGCTACGTATTGCAGTGAAAAAACAGCAGACGAAAATTTTGGTGTCAGTGCCCCTTTAAGGAGTTTCAAGGGCCCTTGAACTTCTATTGTTAAAATCAAGGATATTCAAGGATTTCAAAGGGCTGTGTGAACCCTGCATACAGTACAACAGCATCTAGCATTTTCATCTCCATCAGAAATTAGACTGTAATGGCCAGGACCAAACCCGTGTCTTTCAGGTCAGAGGTCCAGCACTGTAACCACTGTACAACTGTAGCAGACAAAACTACATAAATACTCCTATCACTAGCCTTTGTATGTGCTATATTTGTACCTGCCAACAAAGGGACCTAGAAAATAAGCAGATTTGCAAAGTAAGCATGGCAAGGAGAGGAGGATTTTCACACATATCATTTCTTGCTTGAGTTGCTCATCAGGGCCACAGTAACATCACACATGGCCCTGAATCATTGCCAGTAAAACTTCTAGATGTTTACAATAATACCAGCTCTTGTAATTACAGCATATGTTTGTAACTATACATGCACAAAGGGAAAAATGTCCCATGACCTGCGAAAGCTGGTAAACTTTCCCCTCACTTATCATGCTTTGCCGCATAACACTAGTGTACAACAGCAAAGCTAACTCTCCATGCACAGCGGTGTGATGTTTTCAAGAGTTCCTCGTTGAGATAAAGATAATACAGCTAACCATAAATAACAAAAGACACGCAAATGTGGCGGCCTCTCTGGCCTTTACATCAGTGGGTAGAGAGGAGGGTCCCGTGGCAAGCTGTTCAGAAGAAAGAGTAACACAAAAATTTTGCATAATTTTTTTTTCTGTGTCACGTGTCATAATCACGTGTCATAACCTCCTTTGTTTTAGCACATGACTTATTTATTAGTGACATTTTTATGGCAACCGGTTACAGTTTCAGTTTCAGAGAACACCAAGAAAGGTTGATTTGCTTGTAAACACAGCTGGCCACAAGGCCCCACAAAACTTTAACAAAACTTACAGAATGCGCCACGTTCAACAAATTTTAATGTTGTACAAAGATCTGATAAATAAAAACAATCAAAGGGCATTCTCTTTAAAGGCACTCTGAAACGGTTTTGACAATTTTGTGCAAACATGGTGATCTGGTAGAGCGAGTCATTAGGATTATTAGAGGACAGATTTCAGCGCTCTGAGTAAAGTGCGCAATTTACAATAAGGTTTTGAACATGCGCATCACAAAAGATCACAGCGGCTTGCCAAAAGGCATTTTCAAACGCCCCCGACATCGAACGATGGATGGGGAGGCCGCTGATTGGCCCTTAACCAGTGACGTGCACGTAATTTTCCCAACCTAACTGCGAACAACATGCTCCTACAATGTGCTCCTTCGTTTCAGCCAACTGGTATCGTCGCAGCATCTGGCGGTGTACACACGAGTCGCCGGCGCACTATTACAGAGGCTAGCACTGCCGAGTCTGGCGACCTAAGTAAACATATCGGGGTGCTATGTCGCTACGGGGGGCTCGGCAGAGCAGCTGATGCTGGAGGCGCAGTCGTCGCTAGAGCACACTCTGCAGCTGATCGAGTTGAGGAGAAACAGCAGTGGTAAGGAGGAAGGCGACAGAAATAAGGCCATAGCTGTTTCACATTATTTATGGTGTGAACCATTTCACAATTTTGTTGCCTAATCAGTGACGCAATGTAAAAAAAAAAAAAAAACGTTTCAGAGACCCTTTAATTGGAGTATAGGTGCACAGGATAAAAGTAAAGAAACATTTTTAAAAGAGAATTGTCTAGGTAGATAGACACAGCATATCCATACCTTTTCCTTCATCGGAAATGTACTCGGCAGACTTGATGTCCAGGTCAAGTGAATTGAGTACAAAAACATCACTCGACTCCAGGATCTGCATTGTTTCAGTGGGCAAAAATAATAATCTGAATAGCATAAACTAAAATCCGGCATTAACATCTCAAGCTAATAGCTAGAAACCGATCACGCCACGAGCAAAGGGGAGCATCTTGCACTAGGAGCATTCAAACGTCCCGCCAAATGAAGATACGAATATGCGCTTCTAATTTACCGCTAATCATAATTTCTAAAGCATATCCCTTAATATAAACTACGAAAAATACATCTGACAGAAATCTGTGGTGCATAGTGGATATAATAATTGAATTTTCATAGATTGGTAAATTGAACAGGAACACCCAAAATAATTTTATGGGTGGCAAGCAATGTTCCAAGCCATCATTTACGAAGAACATGCATGTGGTTTATAGGACAGAACTAATCGAAGATAGAATCAGACGCCCAGCAAAACGAAATGAGAGAAGAAAATTGGTGAAACTGTTTCCTGCACGGTCTGTGTTTCGGCAGTCACGAGGTAGAGCTCAAAGATGAACATCAAAAGCAGGATGGCGGAGTACTTACCTGCAATGTCACCACTGACCGGCCGTCAAATGAGAGTTTCTTCAGGTCGGGTTTCAGCTCAATCTTGTAGTTGACCGGTTTAACGTTAGCCGGCAGGCGGTCTGATCGGTTCTCCCCAGACATTGCGGTGTACCTGAGGGTGCTAGAACGTACGAGGCACAGCACTTCTAGCTACAGACACACTTCGGAACCCTTCAGGGCCGCATCACAAATGGCTAATTACCACAATGATCTGCAGATCCTCAGGCGCGCGTTGGTCTCGTGAACGCGACAGGCAACCGGAGAGCGTGCGAGGAATCTGCCACAATGAGAGACCACGAAGACGAGGCAGCGAGGCGCGCGCAATGCAGAAATGGGCATATCTCTGCGAAAGCTGCAGTAGAGCCCCAACAAAGTTTTATGCTTTGCTTGCGCTTCTTTTCGCACAACTTTATTTGTGATGAGGCTGGAGACGAGAGCCCGCACGAGCAAAATTCAGAAAAATTCCAAATACAATGGTGTTTACGCAAATGCGGCTGTGGCGAGTTTCCGCGTTTCCGCCTGAAAGGAAAAAAAAAAAAGACATTTCAGAAGCTTGCAAAACAAGTAAAAGTTCTAGTAAAATTAGGATCGTATTATTAATATACAATAGAAACTTCTATTTTGTAAATCTTGTTGTTTTTTACTTGTTTTATCAGTGAGGTGAAATGTAGTCGATGATGTTTTGCAAGTCAATCCAAGTCAGATTATTTCATGTTCGAAGTATGGACGCTAAGCGTTACAAGCGCTGTGCCAGCGCTGCAACTTCAAGCAGTATTTCTGGTACTGCTTGGCCCCGTAATAGTTCTGAACTGTTCCTATCATCTGCAATGGCTTCTGTAATACCGGAGATACGGATATATTCGCCCTCTGACAAAGGCGATGACACGTCCGACTCCGATCGCAGCAGACTGACCGGGGATGCAAGTGACCGTAAGGGTGCCATGCTGTTCCGTGGATCTTGTGAACTGTTTTCAGGCGACAGTTCGAATATGGTGCCCTGGCTGAATACATTTAACATGCGGCCGTATAATCTGTCATGTTTGCCCTCTACTATGACCTATCGCCCCTCTTGTCGGTCGCAGTCTGTGGCCATTAGTCGGGCAAAACTGGGGTGCATCACGAGTTCTGCGAAATCGCTTGACGTGCTACGGCAGAACTTGCAAAAGAGCATTAACCGCGAAATAGATGAAATATTACAGCGGTATTTGGAAAAATTCTTCAAGCCAGGCCTCGAGAACGTGCGTATTAACAACGGTGAGCACTCGATATCGGAGCAGCACATACAAGCCGTGTGCAGGCAGATCTTGGAAGAGGCCAAGAAAATGTACCACGGTAGCTACACTCGGGGCAACAGCCCGACCTCTGACTACAACATTGACTCGGGCCGCAACAGTCCATCGGAGCTAAAATTGGGTAGGTTCTTTGGAAAGCATGCGTTGACCGGCCGCAAGCGACGCGACAATTCGGACTCCGACTCCGAAGCGAGTTTGCATCTGGTGAAGAAGAAGAAAGGGCGTCCACCGCTGCACCAGGGGGGCGTACTCTCAGGTCGGTCGACGCCGTGCAAGCTGAAGGCGGATGCAGTGAAGCGGGAAGGGCCAAAGTGGGATCCGGCGCGACTGCAGCCAAACTCGCAGTTTATCATGGGTGCTAAGGCGAACAAGGCGCTGGGATTGGGCGCCACGCGCGGCCGTCTCTACATCAAGCACCCAGAGGTTTTCAAGTACTCCGGCGACCAGGAGGACAAGCAGTGGCTGTACGAGCACAACCAGATGCCGGCTACGGGCGGCAAGGCCTACATGCTGCTGGTCGAGGACATTCGCGAGTTGGCCGAGACAGACGAATACCGCGGCAGCCCGGGACTCATGCTGGACGAGATCGTTGGCTTTACTGTGCCCGAAAGCATGTTGGCTAAGATGCAGACCGCTATGCTCGCCATGAGGACCGACTTGCCGTCCGGGTCGCGCCGTCGTGGTGCACGGCCCAGCGGCGACCCACGGCACGACGATGGCTCGGCGTCGCCCGCCGAGGAGCCACTGGGCGCGTCGCCATTTGGTCAGGGCTTCGAAGACGTCTCGCCGGCTGCTTCGGACGTGAGTGCCACGTTGGAGCCGCCTCTGACGGCGCCCTTCGAGCTCGTCCTGAGCCCATGAGTGTCCTGCACAGCTGCTGTTGTGCGTGCTTGCAAAGTGAATGTCTGTTCTCCACGCTGACCTAGGAATTGGCTCGGAGTGAAAGTTTAACCAAGGGGCCTGTCGTGCTTGTCGAAACGTGTGGAAAATAGTGTGTGTTTGAGTAACCTTGATGCAGCCACCACGCAAGCCTTGTTGGTGAATAACAAATACCTACCTGTGACTGGGTGGTGGTGCTAAAGCAGTTTACAGCTTGCTGTGGGCTGATGTGCCACACCTTTTTAATATTTTTTTATATACTTCAATAAGTTAGCATGCTTACATTCTCTCTTGATGCAGTTTAGCCATGCAGCACTGGTGAAGTTTGGATGCCTAATATAGTGGCCATTATCATCGCTTGCCACCACCGCACTAACTGCACTGCGCCCCTCACGGAGATGATGCCGCGTGGCTTGAGGTCACGAGCCACGAAGAAAAAAATGCAACCACGCCCTTCGGCCTGGCTGGAAACTGCCAGCCTGGCACTCCGCTCTGCCTCGGCACTTGTTCGCCTCTTGTATATATTAAAGTAGCTATCAGATAGCACGGCCTACATCTGCAGCGGTCACAGCTATTGCTTCCTTCGCTACACCTACGATGGTTAGGAAGTTAGTGTTCCCGTAGTCATACTTCAGTGAGATGTAAATAGAGCTTTGTAAATGCTATGTTATCCAGTTCTTGACTATAAGCATCAGCATAGTTGTTAGAACAGTGCACAAATGCTCACTCTGGGAACTGAAAATACGCACAAAGAAAAATGTAATGGCTTGAGATCATAAGTGTGGAGAATGCATGCAAAGTGTGCACTGTTGTTCATGTGTCACTTCCATGGCTACTTTTCTCTGTTTTATAAGGGGATCAACATTTTAGAAAGCTTTATGTGACGTTCATTCAAGTTATTGCTGAACTGAGGTTCCTTCAAATTTGTGGAAGCGTGAAGGGTCTCAGTGGGTCTCAGCACAACTGTACTCAAGCTTTCCGTTTATCATGGGTGCCAATGCAAACACAGCACTAGGCTTAGGCACCATGTGACTATAATAGCGATGTCAGTTTCAGTATTGAGCAACCCTTTGCTACAATCATCATCATCATCAGCCAATTTTATGTCCACTGCAGGACGAAGGCCTCTCCCAATCCTCGCCATCCTTGCCTGTCCTGCGCGAGCTGGTTCCATTTGATGCCTGCGAATTTCTTGATTTCGTCCCCCCATCTTACTCTCTGCCGCCCACGGCTGCGCTTACCCTCTCTTGGTATCCATTCCGTCGTTCTAACTGTCCATCTGTTATCTAGCCTTCTCATCACGTGGCCTGCCCACGTCCATTTTTTCTTCTTAATATCGTTCATTATGTCGGCGAACCCCGTTTGTTCTCTGACCCACTCGGCTGTCTTCCTATCCCTTAGTGTAACGCCTATCATTTTCCGTTCCATCGCCCGCTGCGCGGTTCTTAACTTCCTCTCTAGCTTCTTTGTAATTCTCCAGGTTTCTGATCCGTAAGTCAGTACTGGCAGGATGCAGTAGTTATATAGTTTCCGTTTGAGTGATAGTGGTAGGTTTCCGTTCATGAGTTGTGAATGTCTGCCATATGCGCGCCATCCCATGTTTATTCTACGGTGGATTTCTTTTATATGGGTGGGTTCTCCAGTAAGTAGCTGTCCTAGGTACAGATATTCTTCTACGACTTCTAATGTATGGGTTTCGACCTTGAATAGACATTTTTTCGCCGTGCCACTTACCATTATCTTTGTTTTCTGCATGTTCATCCTTAATCCTACCTTAGCGCTTTCTCGGCTTAAGTCTTCAATCATCTTTTGCAATTCGTCGCCATCATTGCTAAAGAGTACTATGTCATCTGCAAATCGCAGGTTACTCGGATATTCGCCGTTAATCCTGAGCCCAGTCTCTTCCCAGTCTAACCTTTTGAAGATTTCTTCCAAACATGCAGTAAATAGCATGGGAGAAATTGTATCTCCCTGTCTGACACCTTTCTGTATTGGGATTTTTCTGCTTTTCTTATGGAGGAGCAGGGTGGCTGTAGAATCTTTATAGATGTTGGCTATTGTGTTTATATAGCTATCACATATTCCTCGACGACGTAGTGCCTCCAGAACTGCTGGTATCTCTACCGAGTCGAAAGCCTTTTCGTAATCTATGAAAGCCATATAGAGGGGTTTGTTGTATTCAGCGGATTTCTCGATTACTTGATTGACCGCATGCAGGTGGTCCATGGTAGAGTATCCTTTTCTGAACCCTGCTTGCTCTCTGGGTTGATTAAATTCAAGTGTGGCCCTTATTCTGTTTGAGATAACCTTTGTGAATATTTTGTAAAGTGCTGAGAGTAGACTGATCGGCCTGTAGTTCCTCAAGTCTTTGACATCTCCCTTCTTATGTAATAATAGAATATTTGCGTTTTTCCAGCTTTCGGGTACATTTGAAGTTTTGAGGCATTGAGTGTATAGTGTCGCGAGCTTTCCAGTTATGAAGTCTCCGCCATCTTTGATCAAGTCGGCGGTTATGCCGTCATCTCCAGCCGGTTTTCCGCAGGACATGCCCTGTATTGCTTTCCTAACTTCGTCCGCAGTGACGCATGGGATTTCGTAGTCCTGCTTGGCATTTAATACACTCATGGTGGGGAGACTCCTATTTGAGCTGTATAGTTCGGAATAGAAATCCTCGGCCACTTTGGTTATGCTACTGAAGTTAGTAACGATGTTGCCCTGCTTATCTTTCACTGCATGCATTATGTTCTTTCCCGCACAAAGCTTCCTTTTGGTTGTTTTGATGCTGACTCCTTTTCTGACGGCTGCTTCTATTTCTTTCACGTTATGGTTACGTACGTCCCTGACTCTACTTTTACTGATGAGCTTAGATAGCTCGGCATATTCTATCTTGTCTCTTGAGTTAGTTATTCTCATCTGTTGGCATTGCTTGATTAGATTTTTAGTAGACTCCGAGAGTTTACTCACAACATGTCTTGGTGCTTTGCCCCCTACTTCGATTGCTGTTTCGGTGATCAGATTAGTAATGTCTTCGTTCATCTTCTCTATATCCTCATTATCTTCCTGTCCTAGAGCCTCATACTTGTTCTTAAGTGCAATTCTAAATTCTTCTCTTTTCGCCCTGACGCTATCGGGGTTGGCCTGTTTCCGTGTGATTAACTTTGTCCTTGTTCGCTTTAGATTGAGGGATATCTTCGCCCTTATTAATCTGTGGTCACTAATTCTAACCTTACTAACCACTTCTGTGTCTTGTACTATACCTAGATCAGTGCACATTATGAAATCTATTTCGTTTTTCGTTTCTCCGTTGGGGCTTTTCCACGTCCATTTCCTGTTCTTACGTTTCTTGAAGAAAGTATTCGTTACACGTAGGTGGTTTCTTTCGGCGAGTTCTACTACCATGTCCCCTCTGCTATTCCTATCTCCTTCTCCGTAATTACCGACGGCACATTCTCCTTTTAGTTTCTTTCCTATTTTCGCGTTGGAAGTCCCCCATAACAATCGTATATTGGGTCTGTACCTTGTTAAAGTTACCGGACCAACCAAACCCTGGACCTATGACGACGACATCAACAGAGCTTCTAGCCACGGATGCGACCACACGGGTATTGGAACAAAAGACTCAAAGAGCCTCTGGACTCGGACAGGCCGTCATTGGAAATTAAACGTAGCGACTCTTAACACGCGAACCCTTTCAAGCGAAGCCGGATTAGCTGAACTACTAGAAGAATTAAGGGGTAATAATTGGGATATCATTGGCCTTAGCGAGGTTAGGAAACCAGGAGAAGGGTACTTATCGCTTAATGAAGGACACGTTCTCTGCTACAGAGGACTACCAGAGAAGCGCGAATACGGCGTGGGGTTCCTTATACACAAAGACATAGCAGGTAACATCGAAGAATTCTATAGCATCAACGAAAGGGTAGCAGGCCTCGTGATAAAATTAAATAGAAGATACAAACTAAAGCTAGTACAAAGTTACGCACCAACGACCAACCACAGTGACGAGGCTGTAGAACAGTTCTACGAGGATGTAGAAACGGCAATGAACAAGGTACAGACCCAATATACGATTTGCTACAATATGTGACCTTTTATTGAATCTGGGGCACTTGACAGCTTATATTGGAAATATTTCAGTACCAGGTCAGCAATGCATGTGTGTTAAGAATGATTAAAAATTCTGCAAACAGGTTTAGCTTTAGTAATATGTGTGCATGATTACCAAATATGCACTTAACCTGATGACTGCTTTGCTTCTTGACAAAAAAAGTCTTCAAAACGAGTAGGTGCCTGTGTTGTTCAGAAGACCTGGCATGCAAGCTCACTAAGTTTAAAACACTGATGTGTGCATTGGCCCGAGTAGCATGAGCAATTCAGTGTAAGGCATTGCAAAAATTAAGTGCCAGATTATACACAGGTGGACTTTCCACAAATTCATAAATTGCATGTGCATGTACTATTTTCTACATCATAAAAGTACAGCTGTCACATGAAAGTTTGTCTTGCACAACATTTAACATGAAGTACAAGAAAGAAATTGTCATGAAGTCTCTCTACTCGAACTCCCTCCACTATAACATAAAATGCATTGGTGACATCTTTTAATTTTTTTTTACACCACAGAATAAACTTTTCTGCTATGATGTGCTTCCTCTCTTGCTATGTTTGTAAACTTTACACTCGTACACAGCAACATGCTTATTCCTGTCATGCAGAACTGAAGATTCTATATGTGCACTATCATTGACCAAAGTTATGTAGGAATGCCTTTGCTCATGTTGTGAAGATTGTGAGCGTATTTGAGCTATATAGTTTGGAATAGAAGTCCTCTGCCACCTTGGCTATATCAGTGAAGTTACGAACGATGTTGCCCTGCCTATCTTTCAGTGCATGCATTATGTTCTCTCCTGCACAAAGCTTCCTTTTAGTTTTGATGCTGCCTCCTTTCCTGACGGCTGCTTCTATTTCTTTCACGTTATGGTTGCACATGTCACTGACTCTACTTTTGTTGATGAGCTCAGACGGCTCAGTGAATTCTATCTTATCTCTTGAGTTAGTTATTCTCATCTTTTGGCATTTTTTAATTACATTTTTAGTAGTTTCAGAGAGCTTATTTACATCTTGTATCAATGCTTTGCCTCTGACTTCAATAGCTGCTTCAGTGATCAGCCCAATAATGTTTTCGCTCATCTTCTTTGTATCCTGATTTTCTTCCTGACCTAGAGCCTCATACTTGTTCTTAAATGCAATTCTAAATTCTTCTGTTTTTGCCCTGACGACCTTGAGGTTTGCCTGTTTCCATGTGATTAACTTTGTTTTTGTCTGCTTAGGTTGAGAGTAATCTTCGCCCTTACTAGTCAGTGATCACTAATTTTGATTTTGCCGACCACTTCCGTGTCTTGTACTATACCTGTATCACTGCACATTATGAAATCTAATTCGTTTTTTGTTTCTCCGTTAGGGCTTTTCCATGTCCACCTCCTGTTCTTACGTTTCATAAAGAAAGTATTCGTTACACGGAGTTGATTTCTTTCTGTGAATTTCACTAACATCTCCTCTCTGCTATTCCTATTGCCTGCACTGTAGTTTCCAACTGGTTGTTCTTCTTTTTGTATCTTTCCTATTTTTGCATTGAAGTCCCCCATAAAAAACTTGTTGGGTGTGCACCTTTTTCATTGCTGTTTCCACATCCTCGTAAAACTGTTCTACATCTTCGTCATTGTGGCTTGTTGTTGGAGCGTATCCTTGTATTAGTTTTAGTTTGTATCTCCTATTGAGTTTTAACGTGACACCTGCTACCTTTTCATTAATGCTATAGAATTCTTCAATATTACATGTGATGTCTTTGTGCATAAGGAATCCCACGCCGTATTCACACTTCTCTGGAAGTCCTCTGTAGCAGAAGACATGCCCATTATTAAGCAATAAGTATCCTTCCCTTAGAAAAAAAAAGGAGTGGTGCAGAGCAGACGATACTTTGAGAACAAAAAAGAAAAAATAAAGCACGAGGGGGGAAAAAAATACACCATCTCCCTCTAAAGGGGACCATGAGGCGATGCAAAGCAGCACGGGGGGTGCACACCGCGTTTACGTCGGTTTGACTAGAGGTATGTTCGGTTGAGAAAAGGTGCACGGAACCATGCACAAAAAGGTGCAGGCGGTGTCGACGCCCGGTGCAGCAGTTCCCAGCACCCGTTTTCGCAGTGCAGATGGAGCTCCGTCCCCCGCCGCCCAAATGTGTAAATCGAACGTTGAGGTGCAGGCCTGTCGTCTGCTGCAGGGCCAGCTCAAGGAGTTTTTGTTTCTAGCAGCCTGCTTGTGCTCGCTACAACTATGCATGGTGATATGCTACAACAAAACCTGCACGCGGGCATGTGCAACACGATGTGATATTTATATTATGCGCATCCGCGCATTTGCCGACACGAACGACGCGATCAGTGCATACAATCTGCATCCTACCATTTGTGAAAAGAGAAAGTGAACGTGAAAACAAGCCATCATTGTGCACGTGTTCAGAGAAAAATGTGGAACATTTGTCACTTTCACAGAATTACTTGCTGTGATTTCGCCGCGGCGTACGTCTTAACCATCTCCATTAGACGTACTAGCCGACGCCGTCGTCTGCACGCATCGCCTGACGGGCTAGCAAGGCTGTACCAAAACGCTGCACCCACGAGCTGAGAAGTTCAAAGGTGCACGGCACCGCGGCGGCACCTTAGCTGCACCCTGCCACAATCGAGGACTGAGGTGCCGCGGACGCCACTGTACCGCGAGGAATCGAGGACGGTGGTGCAGTGCACTGCGAAAAAGTGAAGAAGGTGTAGGGAACCTTGGCTGAATCGAATAGACCTTAGGTGTCGCGTTTGCATCAGTTTGATGCTAGCAGACGCTGCCTGAGTCAGCGTTGTTTCTCGTGGGCGAGGGCGCGTTCTCGTTCCTTGCGAGCTGGTAAAGCGTTCATCGAAGAAAGAGCGTTTCCATAGTCAACGCACGCCGTTCGGAGAGGAGATGAGACAAGGAAAGGAGGGGGAGGAGGTGGATGTGCATGCGCAGTGCGGGTGTGGACGCCACACAGCGGATGGATGGAGGGAGGGAGTGGCATAGCCCCGACCATAAGCTGCTTCGCATCTAAAAAGTACCATAGTTGAGGATTCGAACTCGGGCCCGTTTGGTCTACTGCAAAAGCGTGGCCTAGTTGTCTGGGTGGTCGTGTTGCCAAGGTGTTTAGGGAGAAATTCCTGCTACCTGCTTTGGCGTATTGTGATGCAGTCAATTTCAAAATGTCCACGATGCAGAACTTTTGCTGATTTCGAATACAAAGAAGGCATAGCTAGCTGTCACGACTGCATTGCGGCTGTTTCTGCCATTTTTCGTCGAGCCATCTCGTGCGTTTTTTGCCTAACGCTACCTAGCGTTCTTCCTTCTTCTTCTTCTTCTTTTTTCTTTTTTCTTTTACCACGGCAGTGTGATTGGGGGGGGGGGTCGCTGCGCCAGAGGCACATTATGAAGGATGCATAGCAACCCAGCTTGCACTCACGGTAGCGCCATGATAATAAATTTGATGGCCGTTGATCGGTGTTACAGCCTACGTCGCAGTGTGTTGAAAGTGGTTGCCAATTTCTTGGGGTTAAAAAGAGAGAACTCTCAGCATGTGTTATGCTGGTAGCAATTACTCATTTGTTGTCAATTTTCCCTAATAGAAAAACAATGTGAATAGCTTAGCATCATAGCGGTAGTTGGATATCATGCATGTTAGGTCATCGTAACATTACTTGTCAAGTTGCTATTTACGTCACCACCAATGATGATAATAATGCTACGTCTTATTGTTTCGGCACATTCATCGTCCAGAGGCACGCAGGCAGGTACCACACAAGGCTAGATGTTTCCCTCTGCACCCCACACCAAAACTGTGTTCCCGTAATGTCAAATTCACCTGGGGATGTAACGTTGCAGCCTGCATCGCAGAACCTAGCGATGTGGACTAGCTTCTGCCATCTGTCTTAGTAAGCGATGAGGAACCTGTGAATTATCAGGGCGGAAGGCTTATTATCTTGTTTTTGATCTAGCCTTGAAAGGGTTGCTTTCATAAAAGCCATGGAACAGAACATTGATACTCAATTAGCTAATTGGTGGCCCCTTAACAGTTACGATCGATTATCACTTGGTAAGTTAAGTGGCATGTCCAATATTGGCAATCGTCGTCATATCTAATAACAGGCAGATATAACATATTGTCTAATAACAGATTGTAGTGGAGCAGACCGGCAGCAGGTCTGACTCATCGCGAAGAAGACGACGTTGACGTTGGTGTTGTTCTGAGCTCAGCTAGTTCTAATATAGTGAGCGTATCCTGTCAACGTCTTGTCTTTGATTACACCTCGTTACAATATATATAACGACAATGTGTCATGGAATTCAAGCAATACACTAAAATACGATATAGGACTAGATAAAACGGTGTGAAGTGCTTTGACTTGGATGCTAAGTAAATGGGATAACTCGGAGAGTTGTTAGATGCCGATTCACGTGCGTCAGGCAGCAAGGAATATCAATGACTCGGCAGGTGCATGTTTGTACACTATTTCTAGTGAAAAGGTTGTAAGCATATGGTGGGGACACATTATGTCTAAACCATCCTAGGCTAGGAGTGCACTTTCATCAACAAAACTTAAAGCCGGGTAGACATTTGCAATAGTTGCAAGCTAGTATGTATTTTTTTACAATAATCAGCCCGCGCAGTACAGGAAATGATAGAGAACATTGGGGGAGGCCTTCGTCCTGCAATGCACGCAAGATAGGCTGATGATGAAATAGGTGCATAGATCACAC
The DNA here is from genome assembly GCA_013339685.2 of Hyalomma asiaticum. Classification (NCBI taxonomy): domain Eukaryota; kingdom Metazoa; phylum Arthropoda; class Arachnida; order Ixodida; family Ixodidae; genus Hyalomma; species Hyalomma asiaticum. The sequence goes on from CM023481.1 coordinate 313,864,332, forward strand.
ACGGCAACTGCAAGTTGTATTTGACATCTCATCACTGTTAGTAATTGAGCCATAAGTTGTATTGTGCAAAGTGAGTTGGTACTAATAACCTTAGTGGTGTGCAGTGCTGGGCCTTGGCTTCAAAATTCAATTTTTATTTTTACATTTGTATAGGAGCGTGACTTATGTGTAAATGTTTGACTCGGTTTGTCCTATTTATAAGCTATGCTTATATCATGAGGAAAGCACCAATAAGACAAGGATAAATAATTACAGATATACATGGTGTGTCTCCTGTTCATATAAGCACAGCTAGCACTGCTATTGTGACTCTTAGGTATCGGCTCACACAAACTGTGAAATCATACTTGTACAGTGTGTGCATGCATAAAGTGCTTATTTTTATCAGTCTACTGTATAGACCACCTTAGCATGTAATTCTAGCCTGACATGCTCTCAAATGTGTTTCTAAAATATTGTGTGTGGGATCTGTATATACATATTTCCATTTAACAGCTACAGCATGACTTGTTACCATCATGCTTTGTGAGTTTCCTAAGTGTCCTATGATCACCCCGTGAACTACTGCCAAAATGCAGGAATTTTCATGCTGTACTGCTGCACAATGTTATGCTTCAGTTTCTTTTATATTGTTGTTTATTCTACATTTCAGTAACAGAAGCTACTACATTGTCATGTTCTTATTGCCATGCAGGTCTGTCCTGCTGTGTACATATCAATTAGTATAGCAATGCTTCAAGTGTGGCTTGTGGCTTTCCTGTAAGAGAAAAATAACTCTGCCTCCCTATACAAGGTGTAAAGATGTATTTTAATTGTTATATTGGGTGATCTCTTAGTCTATACCAGTTTACTGCTAAAGAGCTGTGCATGCTACATGGATTCCATCTTTACAGCAGTAGCATATGGCCAAACAGATATACGTCATTTGACTAATTAACTGCAGGGGAATTATTAGTAGCTCAATTTTGAGGGCTAGTTACAAAAAGTACCTTTGCGTGAATTGATCAACACAGAAGCCAACAGTGTTTAAATGAGATTTATATGCATGTTAGTAAATCTTAGGTGGCTGGCTGTATGTAATCTGGAGCCCATTACTAATACTGCATCCTTCATAACCCACTGTGTAGTTTTGGTATGTCAAACCTGCAGTTTGATTTGCTCTTTAACGTCTTCCTTTAACCAGCTATCAAATGTGTTGTCTTCAGTTTCAGTCCATTGCGACTGCGTAAAGTTGGAGCCAGGCTATCATGCCCTGGTCAGACTGTTCTACACACCATTAACAAAAGATCATGTGTGCGTAATTGAGTGGTAGAAGATCATCTGCAGCACAATTTCTATTTCGCTGAATTGTCTATGAATGAGTAATGTGTAGCGTGGACACAATCATGGCAAAGCCACATGAAGGTGATTGTGTTTTCTTGTTAGTAACCTCTGAGCAGCACCCAAGCCTACACTCTAAACGCTTCATAGTTTGGTACTACGATGCGAGTCTCAATATTTCTGAGATTTTTTCAGTGCTGCCCAATTTCCTGCAGAGCTTCTAGTGATGATTCCACACGCATTTAAAAGCTAAAATTTTGTACTGAGACCAATTTTTGTTTTAAACTATGCTTTTGTGTAGTTCAAAAATTTTTTACAGCTGTTCTTCAAGGAAATTGAGTGAAGTATATGAGAATTCATGCCATACTAAGGGCTCATCATAACACTTTTTTTAGAGTTCGTTATCTGCTATTACTTGAGAATCCCCTGGAATTGAGCACCTGCATGCAAAGTAATCCATCCATTAATTTGCAATCTATGTAGTGGCTACAGCTCTATTTTTTCCCCTTTTTTGCATGTGTATGATCAAAGTGGCTCCCTGTGCTCACCACACTTGTAAATAATAATGCATGTAATAAGTGATATCTTACTGTTACTAGAATATTTAAGATTGTATTATCCTAGGTTATTGTATATAGAACAAGAGAAAGTAGGGCGTACGGAGACAGTAAAGATAAAGATGAAGTCGATGCATTCAATGTCTCATTTCTCTATGTTCTTCTGAATATAACATATTGTTGACGAGGATTCAGCTATTCAATCCATGAATACCTGCTGATTCTACAAGTTAGAGCATCACAATGAATGAGCGTTCTGGGTTTGCTACCACCGCCACCTTTCCTGCCTTCACTTGGTCATCAGGCATTTCCATGGGACCAGTGTAAGCAGGCCTTTGCGACATACATGGTGGCTTGCAGAGTTTTGGGCTACCAGCCGGATGACACAAAGCGATTTTTTTTACCTGTCTTGGCATGAAGGGGCAGCGTATTTTCTCTTCACTGAAGCACATTGCCATTGGTCTCTACTACCATCGCTACTCCCTGCCCTTCAAGTGAAGGCGACACCACGGCCATGAAAGATGAGCATGACTCTGCTGTCTGCTTGCTTTCTGCACATTTCAAGCATTCTGTCAACATCATTGTGGCTCGACAGCGGTTCAGTCACCGTGCTGAACATAAAGGTGAGGCAATTGATGAGTACATGGCTACATTATGAGTTCTCATTGCAGACTGCAATTTTGGAAGTGCAATTGATGAGATGCTGCGGTGTTCAGCTAGTTTCAGAAACAACAAATACCTGTTTACGTGAGCGGTTACTTTTCGAAGTCCCCTCACTGATGCTCTCACAAGCTGTCATGCTTGCAGACCAGTACGAACAAGCTGTGAGCCAAGCCAACGAGTTCTGCAATGATACCTCTATTCATCATGTTAAAGAAAGGAAAAGTTTTCTTCAATCCTCAGAGCGCACAGATGAACATGCATGTTGTGAGAAACGCAGAGCCAAAGAATATGCCTTGAACTTTCGAGCTTGTTATCGTTGTGGGCCATCTTGCAAACAGCCGTGCATGTCAGGCATGTGAGAACAGATGTCGTTGCGGGAAGACTGGCCACTTGCACTTAATGTGCCAGTCGTCTGGTCATTCAGCGAAAGTTCAACAAGTCGACGACAATGAATCTAGATCACACAGCCACAGACAGTTTGTGTTGTCAAGGCCCGCCACGGTGGTCTAGTGGCTACGGTACTCGGCTGCTGATCCGAGGGTCGCGGGATCGAATCCCGGCCGCGGCGGCTGCATTTCGATGGAGGCGAAATGTTGAGGCCCGTGTGCTGTGCGACGTCAGTGCACGTTAAAGAACCCCAGGTGGTCAAAATTTCCGGAGACCTCCACTACGGCGTCTCTCATAATCAGAACTGGTTTTGGGACGTTAAACCCCACAAATCAATCAATCATGTGTTGTCAAGGGGTGCAAACGCATCTGTCTTCATCTGTCTTCGTTTACGCATCTGTCTTCATGGAAGGTCAGGCTGTATTGTTTCTTTTTAATAGAGGATTGTCTGTTGCTATTCTAACAGAAGAGCTATATCGTCACCGTTTCACAGGCACTCTTCCTTTGAAGCCTACTTCAATGCAGCTTTTTGATTACTCACACTCAAAAATAAGAGTTCAAGGGTGCTTTGCTGCTTCTGTAACGTTCCAAGGCAGAAATGCTTGCATTCTCCTGTACGTTGCATCTGAAGGCACTACTGTACTGGGCCTAGATGCCATTGTGACACTGCAAATAAGGATTGAAAAAAACATCACTTTAGTGCCTTGCATTGAGCAATGGTACTTCTGTACTGTCACCTTGTGTACATTCAGAATCGGAATGTCACTTTGACAAAAAGCTTGGATTTGCCAAATTATTTGAGCTCAAAGTTAACATTCACAGCTCTGTATCACCCGTGACATTACCTCCACTTTCATTTCAGCCAAAAGAAGCATTGAAGAGCTCAGGCAAGTTCGGTAAACCGGCAACTACTCCATACCAGAACTGTCTAAAAGGTGGAACTGTTATTCGAAACTTGGACTTCAGGAAAGTGAATTCAGCTGTGCGGGACAATCTGGTACATACAAGTGAAGACACAGCAACTTGTTCATAAGAACTCTCTAAAGATAACATTCGACGGAACGGATCGCCATTTCGGGAAATGAGGGGCACTGATTTCTGCAAGAAGCCTTCCGTCATGCGCAGTTACAGCATGGATGATGCCAGTGCGGGTGAATACGTCACTACCGCCGCGATTGGCATAGATACCGTCCATATCAGCTGTCCTGGTTAAGACTGCTAAAAGGATCACTGAGATGTACTTATTGAACAACAATGACTCCAGTGAAAATGAAGGTGCAGAAATGCTTTCTACATCAGATCAGAGACTGCACATGCCTCCTGAACCAAACATTCTGTCTAATAAGCGAGAAGCACTTGAGCCGTGCGCTGAACGAATGCAGTGGTCGCGATTTCCTGTAAGCACAGACAGTGGCCAACCAAGCAGGCGCACTAGAAGCTTAAGTGACGAGAAGGTTTACATGGAACAGTAACTTACGGTGAGCGACGTAAAACTGACTGTTGCAGACATGCCTGGTTATCCTTGCTAGGGCATTACCCAGATAGCCCTTCTCATTCAGGAAAAGGAAATGAGCCTGCTTCCAAAGCACATTTTTTGTACCGCCACCAGTATGTCGTGCGTTGGTGAAGTGGTCGGCCAACAGACCTAGTAGTGCAAGCTCAAGCTACGAGCTCACGAGGATGTGCCAAGGCTGACCATCCTCAACTGCCTTCCTGTGCTTCATCAGATGGTTCCGATGAACCACTTGACACAGTGTCAGTATGAAAGAACTTCTCCTAGGATGATCTTCACCAGTGACTCTCATCACATGTCACCTAGATACCACCACATTTCTGTTCATTGAACCCAGAGCTGGCAACTTCATTGGTAAAGCAGGTTTCTCGTGAAGAGACTCGGCTCCCAAAGCTCAAAGCCTACAAAAATGAACCAAGTACAGCTCTGGGTTCATGGAGTCTAGCACGAAGAGAGTTTTTCCGTTCTTTTTTATCAGCTGGGAAATGTTCATATAGAATAAAAGAAAGTAGGATGCGTGGAGACAGTAAAGAGAAAAAGAAGTCAATGGCCTGGGATATATCATTTCTCTCTGTTCTTATGAATATAAGAGTAATGGCTGCTTTATCTGTGCATTTTATGTTATCAGTGCCAAGAAGCACACTTGTGTGATGTGGCATCCTCTGGGCAATAAGTTGGGGTGGTGGCCAGTTTGGTTAGCATATCACCGTGTGCTATGAAATTATAACTGGTATCGTGGCTGTAGCTGATGCTTAATGGATTTATTTATTCCCCCTTTCATTGCTGAGCATATTTGTTGAGTCACTGTCTGTTTTCACTCTTTGTTCATTTTAGTGTGCCACAAGGGATTCTTAATCTCTCTTTCATTGCGAGAAATCTGTCACTGGGTGACATTTTACGGTCTGGTAGCTGTGGCACTTTGATCAGCCCAAAATTTGATCTTAAGCTGGGGGATAAAGGATCTATTATTTCCATGTTTTTTTCCATGGCTGATTACATTCGTACCTCACCAGTATGCTTTATTTTTGGGAATGGTATGATGATGTCTATCTGGGTGCTTGTTACTTTCCATGCACAGTGATATTGCTGAAAGCATAGTGCATAGGTGGTGCTCTCATCCCTCAGCAACCTGTTTTAATTAGTGCCTTCCATGAAACATATGGAATTATGTAATAGGGATGCAGGCCTGTATTGTGTATCGCACAAAGCTTCTTTCATAGGATGAACTGTTCTCTTATGGAGTGAGTCAAGCTGTTTTTAATCTCGGCAGACATGCTGTTGAATGAGTTGTTTCGTTATGCAGGATTAAGAAACATACAAAAGGTATCCATGAGAAACACGGAGAGAAGTGGCACTCAAATGTCAACTGATTTATTTTAGTATATATAGCTCATTTTGTTTTAAACTTTTATGGCATTTTTCTGCACATGTTCAAACTGTGAAGCTTTCTTTTCTACGACAAATTAAATTGGTTGCTAGTAAAGTCCAATTGCTATAATTGGTTAGTTTTTTGTGTGTGTGCTTTTTTAAAAGCTAATTCCAAGTAGTAGTAGAGGTGGTGAAAAGCTAGAACAGCATTCGTACGCATTTTTACATTTAAATAAACTCGTGGATGTGTCATGAAAAGCTTGTAAAAGTAGACTTTTTTTTAAGCACGTTTAAACTTTCATGAATGCCTTTTAAGACAATGTCTGTGCTAACAGGTAACTTCAGAAAATAAAATGGTTAAGTGCTGCTTCACATCGTATTGATATGTACTTGTTTAAATTTCTCTTTGCCTTTTTTTTTATGCTGTTATTCCATCAAATTTTGGAAAAGATTTGTGTAGACATTATATATGGCACTTTCATGGCCACCTACGAACATCTGGTGTGCTTTGTTGCTGATGCTGTTGACAAACTTCAGTGTGTGTGTGTGTGTGGTGTGCAATTTGGTAAACATGTCTGAAATTTTGTTGAATAATGAAAGCATGGCAGGGATTTCCACTGTTGTATAAATGTTCTAAATTCTCCCTTTCTAAAATGCATGGTTTCACGCACTTCTCCACTGCATTATTTGTAAGTGGGACACCCTGAGGGTAAAATGTGACGATGTGATTATTTATTGTTTCACTTGCCTTGAGAGAATCTTCTAAAAAGCTCCTCTAGGGCATAAAGTGTTCGTTGGTACTAAGTAATGTCGAGTTTTGAGTGTTGCTGAAAGCTGTGTAGTTCATTACTTTATACTGTATTGCTCATTATGTACATATTGTAAATATATACAAACCACATTTGTCCTGTGCTGTTATATATTGCCAGTTTTATTACATTTGAAATGAGAGTTGTCAATAATAGCTTGTATACTATAGTTGTGAATACTGAATGATACATGCCGCTCTGTACCATAAAGTGAAGAGCTTATGAACACTGACATTGCAAAGCACAATAAAAACAAATGATGCTTTTTTATTGTGTTGCTTGGACTACAGAATGTTTGTTTCTCTGTACAGATGCTCATCACAAACATGTGTCTGAGCTCCCGGGGACTGTACTCAAGTGGATTGGAAAGAAAGGCATATTGGCATTGCTTGTCCGCAGAGATTGCCTTAGTTGATGTAGGTGTGTAGCTTTTGTTAACATGAATCACCACTATCACTACTTTCAACTAATGTTTATTCATTGAACATGTGCTTATTATCAGCGTTCATTCTGGATCTGCCAGTGGTTTCATGAGGCTGTAGAGCTGAAGGTGCTGCACAAGAATTAACAATAAAAGATAAAGAAGGGGGTAGAGCACACTAAATATTCCTAAATGAAACACATTTAAACTTTTGCTCAGAAATGAAACATAGAGATCTGGCAGTTCAAGTTCTTTTCTTTCAGAGTGCTTCCATTTTTACCTTCATGGCATACAAAGCTTGTGAATTCTCATTACAAATCACTTGCTGTAAGATGGCCATTCTCCAACTATGAAAATTGTAATAGTACCTCAGTAGGTGATGGGCAACACAAGCAACTTGCAAATAAAGATTAGTTGTACCAACAGATTCAGCAAGGCTTGTACCTTGTCATAAGCAGGAGTACACAACTATGCTTCTGTGCATTGCCTCCAATGGCGACATAACATGCAACTGCACAGGACAGCATCTTTAATCAAAGGCAAGAAACTCAAAAGATCGCTGGTGATGTCAACATAGAATGTCTTGTAACAAAAGTTTACGTTCGGCACAAAGCAGTTTGTTCCCCCATGCACAAGTGTTGGGGGACCTTGGCTAAGTGGCAGATTCTATAAAATACATGATTGTTACATAATCATATATAGATTCTACTGTGCCTACCCATCCTTCCTGACATCGTAAACGATAGTGTCTTTTTTTTTTTTTTATCTTTGCCAAAGTAATGAGAGTGCCTCCATTGCAAATAAGTGAATTTTGCCATGCTCTGGTAAACTTGTACTGCACGTTCTCACAAACAATACTTTTTTAAAAAAGGTCTTCTAAGGTTACTTAATAGCATTGGATATAAAATTTCAGTTGACTAAGTATCTTAATTTTCCTGGGAATGTCGCAGTGGATTACAGATGAGCCAGCGTCCTGGAATCAACTGCTTTGCAAAACAGTTTTCTTACGCAGCCAGATTGGTTAAAGCTTCTGCCTGAATGAAGCAGTACAAACATCTTTGCTGACTTTTAAATATAAGACATTAAATCGCAGACTGAACGCAGGTTGATTGACAACGGGAGGTTTGGCAAAGATGAACTCTGGCCATGGACTTTCTCCTGAAAACCATTACTTCATGAAACATTCCTTATTCTAGAACCTTGTTTTAAAAACAAGTGAGAGAGAGAATACAAGAAATACAGGGAGATTAACCAGACTTCGTCAGCATGGGATGACAGTGTAAAAAGGTTCACGATAGAGGTGCACAGTGCAGCATGGTTACAGAAGATGAGTGAAGTCAACTGTATGGATTTCTCGGCTGCCGACCTGTGAAGCCTGGTTAGGATCTTTTCTTAGCTGATAAGGCACATTGGGGAGTCTGACATTGCTGAGCCAAAAAGCATGGGGGTTAATCCTCCGAAGCATAGGATATTGGCTGCGAGATCGACCTATAGGTGGCGGCACCGTCACCCCATTAGTGTGGATAAGCACTTAGCGACACGCACTGAAATGTTCACAGCGGTGCTCGGTTGTGAGCAGTTTGAAACAACTGTTAGCTAAATAAACGCATTGGTTGCAGTCAAGTTGTTATAGAGACGTCCTCCAATATCACGTTAGTGCATGAAGCACGCAGAATGTTTGTTACACATGAAAGAAGCGTAATCTGCCGTTTAACAGGGCACTGACATCACCCAGCCACACAGTCCTCGGCATTCAGTTTAAACTTTTTGCTCATCTTTAACTATTAGAAATTCAGGGGAAAAAAAATGAAAAAAAAAGAGGCTGTTACTGTGCATTGAGTTGAAGCAACAGCATCATACAATATCCGTTACTACACCACCTACAGGTACATATATGGGTTTGTTCATATATATATATATATATATATATATATATGTGTGTGTGTGTGTGTGTGTGTGTGTGTGTGTGTGTGTGTGTGTGTGTGTGTAACAACGTGCATACTATATATATACATAGTACGCACGCTGTTACTTCAACTCAATATGCGCAGTAACAGACCTACAGGTGCACACACACATTTATTTATTTATTTATTTATTTATTTATTTATTTATTTATTTCTGTGTATATGCTACTTTTCATGAAGTGCAAGGCACTTGACTAACTCAGTTAGTCAAAATACATGACTGTAATATCACTTGAGCACTATCATGCTTGGCACATGCCTTGAGTAGAAATTTTAATCCTTGAACACATGGCTTTCTTCACATGATTACTTCTGTGGCTGTGACACAAAAAACTTTCCATTATTATATGGACCAAAAAATGTGTTCTTCAACCAGGAAGTGTATGCTACTTTCCATCATGCTAACAATGCAACAATAAAGCTCAAGATATATTGAATACTGGCAAATCAGTTTTGGAGTTGACTGCAGCGTCATGCATGATCCTCATGTAATGCACTATTTAATGCTTTTTGGACAACAATTCAGATTCCTGAGTGGCAGAATTCACTTTTGAGGTGGCACCAAAACTGTACAATAATAGGATGTCTTAAGCAGATGTAGTAAGCAAGGTGTCAAACTGAACCTGAACTCGAACTGAAAACCGTATACGAACCGGTATTCTCTGGACATGTTTGAACCCGAACCTAACCTGAACCGAAAAAAATTATATCGTTTATCGGTTCGGAAGAGAGCGCTTAAAATAGTTATGGTGCTGTGATCAGCCAGCAGCATCTCACTGCTATGATTGATTCCGGCCTTTTTGTCTGTCAGTTTATTGGTTTATTTATTTGGCTAATGTTCATCCTACGATTATCCCTTCTTGCCCACTGCAGTGATCTAGTGGCACACTCACATTTATGGCGGTGAAATGTTAACGGCCTTGTACTTTTATAAGCTCAGGCGGTCAAATCTTCGGGAACTTCCAATACAACATGCCTCACCTTTCCAATCTTTCATTTTCTTTCCCCCATACTCTGGGCCATGTTACAAAGCCATTGCAAGTCTTGCCGCCAATCATCTGAAAACAGCCTTTTTGGCTTGTTGAACACGGTGGGAACCGACCCTAGCAAAAATTCTAATAGAAAAACTAATAACCTATGAGGTTATTGACACCAATAGAATTTATTAGTATTAGACTAATAGCGTGTACAAGACTTATAGGAAAACATAATACTATTGTTCTAATAACCTAGACGTATGAGACGTATACTCTATAAAATTTTAACTCTCTTAAGGGTGTAAATGACCTATCCCATGGGCACGGAGTGAGCTCATATAGGCTCCCTTTTTGTGTGTAGAGCAAAAATGGAGGATGCATGTGCTTTGCAATCGCACTGTGAGTGACACAGCATTTGATTTTAGCTGCATTTATAATCACGCATTGCACACTAACAAGACACCGCAGGAACATCACCACATGCAAATACACACTCGACCATTTCAAACCAATATACTATAGCACAGAGAACGTTCACGTTATTTCACATGTGTACACAGACAGTCCCGTATATATATTCCAGATTTCTGACCTGCTATGCAGTGCCAGTGGGGAAATTACTGTTATGCGCAATAACAAGATAAGGATACACAGGACATCTCCCAAGTCAAGGGTAGGATAACTGGTAGCTGTGCATCACACATATATGTTAATCTAAACCCACCAAATATTCAATGCCAAATTGTCAAGAAATCATACATCTCTAGGTTCCTCATTTACACCCTTAAGGGTGTAAATTTTTTACTGTGTAAACTAATACAAGCTAATAAAGCTATTCAAAGGATTACTGAGTTGCAAATTTTGTGTTTTAATAGATACCTAAAGCCCTAGCCACTTTGCTTGAGAAAAGATCCATTAGACAAATTACAAAGTCTTATAGAGCATAGTGATATAAACTGTAAGGCTAATAGAACACTGTATTAGACTAATACAAACACCTATAAGACAAGTAAACATTCCTATGAGACTAATACAATACTAATAAGACTAATAGAAAATTTATTAGACTAATACAAATCTCTATTAGAATTTTTGCTAGGGCAGCCTGCAGTGAAGGTCTTCGTCACACAGAAGTGGTCCTTCCCTGGTCCATTTGTGGCCGCGACGGCATGGCGCCGCCAAATGACACTACTTCTACTTCAATGTGTGTGTGTGTGTTGTGTGTGCTTGCGTGTGTGTGCGTGCTTCGACTTTGCACGCCAAGAAGTTCAGTTGAGTGCTTGTGTCAGGGATACTTTTCTGAGATCTGTGTTTGCGAAGGGTCATCCACAGGTGTGCGCTCATTGAACTATTTGTGAAATGAAATACCTGTCAGCATCCAGAAGGGACACCTCCCCCCACACCCCATTTACTCGAGGCGGACATGTAGAGGGGCTGAAGTTGACACCAACTTGGGGGCAGTCGCCGTGGGCGTCAGAGAGATGACTCCTTGAAACGGACCTTCATGCAGTGATTGGACCTTTCTAATTAAGGCATTTCTTAACTAAGGATCTAGCGACATCACTCGGTATAAAACGAGGTGCAGAGCTCGCTCTCGGCACCATCCTTCCATTGTACAAGGCATGTAAATAAACTCCTGTTAACTTTCTTCATTTCCAGTCACTCTCCTCGGCTTTCTACTGCCGAATTCCCAGTGCCTGCGGGTCTTCATCACCACTCAGCACAACGCTTCCCGCTGATTGGCTCTTGCAGCGGGTCAGTCGCAACAGCCATGATGCCTACAAGGGCTACAGAAAACAGCTTTCCTTCCTCAAGAGAATCATAACTATTTATCCTTTCTCTTGGGAATCGCCTGTGAAAGTTAACGCAACTTGGCGAGCTGGCATGGAGCATGAAAACATCAATTGTTTTCACCATAAATTAAAATTTCTGCATAGCTAATAAAACCATTTTCTAATAAAAAACTGCAATGTTTACACCAGCAAGCGCTGGATGTATTTGTAAAAAAGAGAATGGAGAATGGACAGTCGGAGATCTGTGTCGGCCTTGCATTGCAACTCCGGAATATTTGACCGCAGCCTTTAAGAAATTTGTGAGCAAGCAAGTCTCCCATGTATACAGCCGATCAATTCGATCTCTATGTTAATTTAGACCAAGCTATTTATTCTAGCTGTCACTATTCCCTGTATGTTTGCATTAATTCATGATTGCAAGCCTTCCAACGAGATGTACTCGAGAAGAGATGCAATTATGCCGTATAACTGCCCTTTTTTAATCACTAAATGCAACGTGAATCTGAATCTCCGAATGCAATCCAGCTGTCATGATGTGTATGTTTCAAGTTATGTAGGGAGTCTGTTTTCTGGCTAGCAGACTCTACTAAACATTTCATTTAAATCAGTTGTGCTGAATACCGAATGATCGTTTTTGTCTAACACTGTTATCCAACGCAGCTCGAAATTTAGCCCTTCGAACATTCATATCAATGTTTCACTCGATTACTTTATTATTAGCAATAGAAATAAAGATGTGCAGAGGCGAGCTTAATTAAGGGTAAGTGTGTCTGAGGTCCAGAAAGGCTTGCCATGCAGCACAATACTCGTAACATGGCCATGTTTCTCACAATGCCTGCTCTAGCTATTTTTACTAAGTTTCACTGATTTATATGAAAACATGGCTAGCTGTTTCCAGTGTGCTAGCGGCCCTTCCACCATATGAAAAAGCTTGGGTGTGCGCAGTGCGGAGCAGCATATATGATCACATACGAGGATGGAATTAAATCGAAAATTACAAAATGTTGTATAGATGGGCCCCAAAAGTGGCACTAAAGAGCAAGACCATTTTTCTCGTATGAATAAATCACTTTTTCACAATGCCAAAAGCACCACTCTTGTTGGGAGACAGTGCTCGGTAAACGAGAAAACACGCAAAAATATAACACAGGTGGCAACACTGCCTTGAAGTTCACGGACCAAATCACTCTGATGTCATAGATTTCGAAGGCGCCTGCTAAGAGCCACATAATTACTAACTGGTAAAAATGAATTGCATTGTGTTCTTGGGTGGCCAGAGAAATAACTAACCGAGTTTCATGAAGTTCCATTGAGCCTATAAGGCCGAAATACGAAAAAAGAGCTTGAAATAGTGATGTTGTGCTTGCATTAAGGTGCTCAAGTTTCAGAGTGAAATTTTAAAAAAATGAAACTTTGGCCTTCACTTCCTCTTCTAATATTCAACTCAGGATGGCAAAATAAAGGACAGTAGAGTTCTTAAAGAAAGAGCTATCAGTATAAAAGGATTTACTGTTTCACGAATTCACTGTCCATTTGAAGTACACGGGTCGTCCTTGCCACTGTGCGATTGCCTTACATTTCTAGTGTTACAGGATATTCCCCGGCATTTTCTATGATGGACAACTCTACTGCAACGTGTGTGTGTGTGTGTGTGTGTGTGTGTGTGTGTGTATGTGTGTGTGTGTGTGGTGTGAGAGAGAGAGAGAGTTACAGTCCTGATCAACATCTCATGCTGCCACTTGAGCAGTGCTGTTTTGAGCGTTTCAGGCTAGCATATAACCAGCACTGTCACAGTCAATGAACTTTACTGCGCTTAACCAGTTAGTGAACCAGTTCAGTGTTGCGAACCGGTTTGCAAACAGGTCCAAAGCATTATTTTTTTCGAACCGGATTGAAATAGTGCGTTCTGAACCCTAACCCGTACTTTTTTCGGTTCGGCACCCTGGTAATAAGGCTCATCACGGAACTGCTAAGTGATAATCATGCAATTGACCATTTGCAAAATAGTGAGCGCCACCTGGATTTTCTCAGCCAAAAACTCTCGTGCACAGGTTGCTTTCGTGTTCTACGCGCGTGCACATGTCCACATTCGTCACGCCATTCATCCGTTCAGCCTCCGTCCCCTTTCCATTCTTTCACTTCTGCCCCTGTCTCTGTAAATCGTTGAGTCGGCTCACTCCCCGCAAAATTTCTGAGAAGTGCTTGTGCATGTCGGATGGAGTGTGCAGACGTGAATGAGCTTACAGCAGGAAAGCAATCTGTAGACGAGAGTTTTTGGCTGGGAAGCATCCTTGCGGGAAAGCCAACTTACAGATTTTTGCAAATGGTCAATTGTACGCCAGAGAAAAACTACATTGTGACATAAGTGCATGTGTCAGATTATCATATTCATAAACCTCTGACAGATATTAGCTACGTGTTGCCACAATCACATATTGTGAGAGGATTTCACTACAGCACTTCATTTACACATTGATATTTCCCACTTAATTTATTTATATGGTGTTATTCTTTCTTCTCCCATGATAGCACCCAAATTGTTAACATTAATTTGTTCAGAATGATGACGTAGCACATTCTCGACACATGCATTTGGGAATCTTGAGAAAGAGCAAAGACTACAGTGCTAAGTCAAATATTTTGTAGAGTTGTATAAGACTGGCACAGTGTTACATGCAAATATCTAACAGTGCACGAACACAGGTAACAAAAGTCCCTGGGGATATGTACGACATATCCCCAGGGACAGACGACGCAAGGTGCCACCCACACTTGGGAGCTTCGTCCGTTCGGCCCTAGGTGTCGACTCTGTTCTATCTGCCGACAAGTTGATAAATGCAACGCCGACCATCCCGAGCCCCCAACCTCTGAGATTGCCGGCGACCGAGATCACGGAGGCCAAGTGGCGCTTGCCCAAGTTGAGCCTTTCGAAACTGTCTTGTTCGCCGTCTCCAGTGGTAATGCTGCGAAGGCAGCAGCGCCAGGGTAATCCTGCCAATGAACGTCCAATACAATTGTTCTTTTTTTTTCATTACATTGGCAACAAACAATTATTGTAAGAAATCGCATGATAGCAAGCCACTGATACTCGCTAAGAGTTGCTCAGTTGCTAACACTGTACAGCTCATGTATGCGCGCCGCAGTACACATTTCGACCCGCAGACATTCGCGATGTCTCGAGTATTTTCAAGTTTCGTGCGGCGCTTACAGGTTGGTTTAGTTCTACGAAGACATCTACTGGTCTCAGAAACCGCAGAACGTTTGCTTTAAAAAGAATAAGCTAAATCATGAAATAAAGTTGGTCTGTTCTGTCCATTTTAGGTGTTTAGGCATTTATCAAACGAGGCGCTTAAAACAAGCGGCGAGAAAAGCTTGTGCGGCGTTCTTCAAAAGAAATTTCCAGAGGCGGAAGACATCCAAGTGAAGGACATTTCAGGTAATGTATGAGCACTGCACCGTTAAACAGGC
This sequence comes from Hyalomma asiaticum, assembly GCA_013339685.2. Lineage (NCBI taxonomy): Eukaryota > Metazoa > Arthropoda > Arachnida > Ixodida > Ixodidae > Hyalomma > Hyalomma asiaticum. The sequence continues at coordinate 313,879,575 of CM023481.1, forward strand.
GGACGTACCGTGCATACGCAAAGTGAATGGCTCATTTTGTCAAGGGCGAAACGGGAATATGTCGGCTCGCGTTAGAATCGTGTATTCCTGATTGTATACTCTCTCTTTGCAGGTGGCTGTGGTGCGATGTATGAGGTGTATGTCCAGTCCACCGTATTTAAGAATCTTTCAAGGGTACAGCAACATAGGTTGGTTAACGAGGTGAGCAGCAGTATCTGCTTCTGTTTCTGAATTGTATCCTCTAGTCTCACTGATCTTTCATTTCTAATATGCTGCACTGTCTTACCCAGGCATTGAAAGCCGAGATACAAGACATGCATGGGATCAGAATTACCACAGCGCTTCCTGCCAAAGAATAGATACGTGCGGTTCTTAAAAGTAGGTTATTTGTAATTTTTCTTTTACGAAATGTCGTAAAATAATTGTGTACAGCACGACCTGTCGTTTTATAGAAATAAATGGCTTCTTCACCCGTGTTTATACATAAGTCCTTTGGTCGTAAGCCGTGACTAGTGTGCGTAAAGAGTACACTTTGTGAAAAGTATGCATCGTGTATCATATGCTACTGAAAAAACACAGATCTGTCATAGAGTTAACATCGCTGCTTCTATGTAGTCATATCTTGCACTGTTCCTGGAAATAGTTTTCTAAAATGGTCTTCCACGAAAAGTGTCACACACAAATTCCAATAACTTCCAGTGAAACAAGAAGGAGTTAAGCCCTTTGTAGCCATGTAGGTGCAGGCGATATGGGCAGGCAGCTTACATTTGAGTACAAACCGACATCTGCCATAGGTTATACTCACGGAAAGCTGCACGTGATACTGTACTGTGTTCACTGTGTGTTTACATTGTATTGCACTTGCATGCTCGAAATAGGCCTGGGCAGTTTGCATACTAGTAGCAAGTCTCATGGTAGAAAAATGATGCACTTTTACAAGTACACACGCACATGCTCTGTTGTGTGTGTCTATTTTCTTAGTCCTTGTAAAGTTGCATGTTTTGTTGTTGTTGTTTTTACCATGCATTCATACTAGCTTGCATAAGTGTTGGCCTACAGAGAAATACTATTGCACTCAGAATGGGTTATAAAGGAGTGCTTTGCCACAAGAGAGCACATTGTAGTTCATATTAAGCTTGATGGGGCACACCGTGGATGTGCCCAAATTTGCTGCATGTGCCCATATTTGCTAACCTTATAACAATTGCGATTTACACACTTTTGTAAGCACTCTTGCTACAGCAAGTATTTCAGCACCTCAAACTTGTGGTATTACCATCAAGGATACCATCAAGGAAGGTAAGAATTAGCAGGTTGTGTTACACTTCTATAACACGTGAAAGGGAAAGCCTGCTGCAAATTTGGTAATGCCTTACATTATTCTTTAAGTATTGCATCAAGTTAATATACATGTAGTCATACTTTTGCAACAAAAATTTTGGACAAGATGTCACAACACTTAGCCTCAATGAAGAAGCACATGTGTTGGAATTTAGGTCGACACCCTCAATTACATATCTGAGAACTTATGCCTTTTTGACGCATTACGAAATGTGCAGCAGGCTTTTGTTCCATGTAAAACCACATGTGGCACATAGCCACATACCCCACCTGGCCTTTTATATGTGGTGTGTGCCACATGTGATCCTGAAAGTTGCCAGTCCATGAGGGTATGTGCCACACATAATTGGGTATGTATATTTCCAAAGAATTTTAACGTGGTAGCATTAAAGAGCTCGTTTCGCAGAAATTAAATTCTGGTGTCTGCATCGGTGTCGGTTGTGAGCGAAAGATCAGCATTGTCCGTGAGCAAAAATTCAAGGTAGATTCAAATAAATAAATAAGAAAAAAACCTTCGGTGGCCGGGGAATCGAACCAGGGTCCCATTGCTCCAAAGCGCGTCGCGCTACATGTTCGGCCATTCTGCATATAGCCTCCTGCCTTCTTCATCTTGAGGTGGATGCAGCGCTACACGAAACACAGACAAAGAAGGCGCACGTGTCCTGTACGTCTTCTTTGTCCATACTAGAAGAGAAGCTCAGGGGGAGATGGAGGCTTGAATCGATGAACAGGTCGCTGTCCTAATGAAGACAAGTCCACTTGTCGAAATGTTGGCTCCTGCTACATTCCCTGTTCTCAATCGTTTTTAGCGATCTGTTTGTTGATTCTTTGTCCATAGGCCTTCTTCATCTTGAGGTGGATGCAGCACTACACAAAACACGGACAAACAAGGGGACGCACAGGACACTTGTGTCTTCTTCTTTGTGCGTAGCACTGCACCCACCTTAAGATGAACCATTACCAACAAGCCCAAGTTTCAATTCTAATTATTCATTCCTTAATCGATGAGTTTTGATCACATCTATATCAAATGGCACAAGACGATGAGGGAGGCTGCGCAAGATTTAGGCAGGGAAGGCAGACACCAAAGTTGTGAATTACGTGGCTAGGTGACTGAAGAGCATGGCAAATGGAAGAGAGTGTAGTGAGAATGGGGTGAGGCATCACTATCGCGTTCAATTCTTAAGGTGAAGCTTAAGGGTCCCATAATTTTTGCTTCGTGCAGCTTACTGCAAGCGGGCACCTGACAGAAGCTGCTGCATTTAAAAAAAAAATGCTGTTATGCAAAACATGCTGGCTTGCACCTCAATCTTAATTTGTCAGCTGCAGCAGCAAATTAAAATTTTAGTAAACAAACACATTAGATCTGGCACAAGGCACTTGGCACACATGTACTGCACAGCAGTGAATGAAAGGACTTTGCCTCAATAGTGTTCCATAAAAAGTGGAATTGCTATGTCTGTACATGGCAGTTCTGTAAAAAACAGAATCACCATGTACGAGAAGTCCTTTCTCACCAAATCCTGTATGCACAAAATAAACACTAGCTTTAATGTACAGGTCGAGCGCCTATTAGAAGCAGGCTACCCTAGCTTGGCTGTAGCCACTGTAGCTGAACGCCCAAAGAACTTGATTTTGCAGGAGGTGCACAGAGTTGCAGAAAGCAATAACAGCAAGAAAACAGTCATAGGTATTCTGTATATCCATTCTGTTAAGTTCAAGCTTAAGAAAGTTGGAAGTAGATATGGAGTTCAAGAAGTTCTTACTGCTCCTAATAAGTTATGTAAGATATGGTCTACTGTGCATAGGAAAAATGAACAGCTGAAAGGAAAAAAAGTGACCAGACGTTTATTCAGTAAAGCACACCACCAGTAATTTCACAGACTGTTGCATGGGTGTGGTATATAAGGTTCCCTTTAGCTGCAGACAATTCTGCATTCTCCAAGCAAGATGTTATGTTAATCAGAGATTAATGGAATACAAAAAGTTGTTAACTGGTGGAACAGCTTCTAATCTTTTATTGCACTGCCAGTATTGTAACTGTATGCCCAGGTTAGATGAATATGCGATACTATACACATGTAAGAGTGAAGAGATGCGTTTAACGGCCTAGGCCTGGCACATCAATAATAGTGGAAGCACGAGCATGAGTCAGTCTTCCATTAGCTTACACAGGGAACAGTTAGAGTGTCTTAACAGTTTTCTCTCATGCAGACCAGCATGTGTAACTGTTTGACGGGTAGTGCTATTATTTCTAAGCATGCACAGATTTTTGTGTCTGCTTTCTTTTTCACTGCAGTGCTCTCCTTCAGTTGAGAGTCGGCGTTTGTGTTTTCTAATCCTCTACTCTTGTGTCAGCGTTTGCATGCCTTTCCTTCGCATAATGAACCCTTATGAACTAGCTCAGCTTTGTGTCATACTGAAGTCGGGTGTCCCACAAAATAAGAGACAGAGAAAAAATAGTGGACAGGGGAAGACGGGGAGGTTAACCAGTTATGGACAACTGGTTTACTACCCTACGCATGGGAACGGGATGGAGATATTGCTACAGAAGACATTGCAGCTGATGGCGGCGAAATCAATACTGAGGTTTCTAAAAGAAACACTTACACAGGCAGCAGTGGCAGTGATGTCACGTACCACGCAAGAATGCCAGACTGTCCGACTGTGTGTGTGTGTGTGTGTGTGTGTGTGTGTGTGTGTGTGTGTGTGTGTGTGTGTGTGTGTGCTGTGCTATGTGCTCGCTCTCTTTCCTGTCTTTCCCCCCCATCTTTCAATCTCCACGAAATAAAGGTTGCTGCATGCGAATGAAACCTATTCTGCTTTGAAGTTTCGTTCTACTTCCGATAGGCAGGTGCTGCCGTTACTGGGCCAACGGACGCTCACTGCTGCTATTTTATCTCGTCGATCGCCTTGCACGAGCATCCTCCACCTAAGCAGTATATAGACTGGCCACGAGTGGCGCTGCCTAACACTCCCGGGATAATACATACATAAATACACAATAAAGTGGACGGAGGGACGACCGCCTTCGTAGCTCAGTTGGTAGAGCATCGGACGCGACATCCGAAGGTCGTGGGTTCGGTTCCCACCGAAGGCAGGTTTGTCTTTTCGTCCACTTTAATGGACTACTTGCATAAGTACGACTGCGCATGCGCCAGAGCCGGCGTCGTCTGCTTGGTTGGAAAACAAACGGGCTGCGAGCGCGACGTGCTTCACACCTCGAGGGTTCGCGTGCCTCATATGCCTGGAAATGCGTAGTTTTCGCCTGCAGCAACTATTTCGATAGAAAGAGAAAGTAGTAATTTATCCGAAATTCCTCCCGCGATTGTTGCTTCAAAGAGAAAAGGGCGTGGATGGCAGCGGTGAACCGAGGCATGCGATGGTATCCAACCGCGTTGTATGATCTGTGGCGCGCACTTTGTCACCGGAAAACACGATGCAACCTTCGGTGTTCATTTTCTTTTTGTAACGATCGACTGCGCATGCAAATCTGACTGGATTTGCAAACGAGCTACGAGCCTTCCGCAGTTGTGATAGACAGCTCACGACACCAATACTGGACTCTCAAACCAGAACGTATACATCTGCATAATGATAATTTTTTTTTTAAATGTTGGGTATTCCGTGCCATAACCACGATGTGATTTTAAGCCAGGTCGCAAACGGGGAAATTCGACCCAGATTAATTTCGACGCGGACGTTCTTTATATCGTATCAAGTGCACGGACATTTTGGCGTTTCGCGCCCATCAAAATGCACATCGCCCGTCGGGCATCGATGTTAACAGCACAATGAATTACCTGCTAAGCTTGTGCGTGGTTCCGTGTACATTTTCAAGTTATGTTATCACACATTTGTGATGAGCAGTGTCGTCACTTTCGTGAATCATGCCACCAGCTGATGCCTGACTTGAAGGACGCCAGGCGCTTATAAAGTCACAAATATAGCACTACTGTGTTTCTGTTAAGTTTAACGTTCTTAACTTAACCTTATTTTCCAAAACCTAGGCGCGACGCGCCCTGCAAACGAACTAAATGCCGGTGTGAGGAGAGCGCTGTGCATTGTAGCTCGCGTTCCGGCACCTCGAGAAGACAGTCGTACGATCCGTTTGCGAAAAACTGCAAGGGAATGAGGACTTCTGGTGACATTTAGGGAAAGGTAATATCATTCCAATTAAGGAAAAAAATATCGAGACGTCCACAAAACGTGACAAAAGCTCGTCATGCGTGGTGCCGCCGTACGGAAGCAAGGCTGGAGCACGGTTTGTTTTCCAACCGGGCGTCACTTCCAGTTTTTCGCGCTAGGTGGCACTCCGACTTTTGCAAGTGGTCCATTCCTTTCTATTTTCTCCACAATTGCAATACCACAAGTAACTTCCCCTATGCTTTCCTAGGCTTCATTGTCTGTTTGCTCATTAAGTTGTTTCTAACAAATAAAGAACGAGCCCTTGACCCCTTCCCTTTCGTTAAGCAGTATATAGGTATTTCATACGTGGGTCGAATCCCGGCCGCGGCGGCTGCATTTCGATGGAGGCGAAATGTTCAGGCCCGTGTGCTGCGCGATGTCAGTGCACGTTAAAGAACCCCAGGTGGTCTAAATTTGCGGAGACCTCCACTACGGTGTCTCTCATAATCAGAACTGGTTTTGGGACGTTAAATCCCATAAATCGATCAATCAATCATACCGTGGGTCCAAGTAGCGTGTGTTATCACTGCACGTCAAGGTTCCTAAGTGGCTGAAATTTCCAGAGACCTCCACTACAGTGATTAGGTCAGTAAGGGCCTGTTTACTTGTTAGAAACGACCTAATAAAGCTTGGGCCTCGCTTCGCCAGACTTGGTGCCTTTAGGTAGCATGCAAAGGTTTATCGGTCAGCAGCCATAACGTTGGCAGCCATCTTGTCTTAAATGCTGGGTGACGCCTGCTGGCAAAAAGAGCACCACTCACTGCCATGGCTACGAGTGGTGCTGCCTAATCATAGCCTCCTGCATGCCTAACCACGGCTGCTTGATAAAAAAAAAAAAAAAAGAACGCACGCGTTTCCAATCGAGCGGCCGTGGCCTAACACTCCGAGGATTATGCGCACATAAACACCCAATAAATGTGGCCGGGAGAACAACCGCCTTAATAGCTCAGTTGGTAGAGCATCGGTATTGTCCCAAGGCAGTGCACTGTCCAAGGTCGTAGGTTTGGTCCTTACCAAAGGTAGCTTAGAATCATGGGAAATGGGTTCCAGTCACGTGGTAGGCAAGCGGTAGAATAAATGCACAGTCAAGCGCCACTAAAGGTTACCGCTTCCAAACGACCTAAAGCGGTCCGGCAACTATAGACCTTTCCACTGGAGTAGAGTTACTGTATATGTTCCGCTTGGGCACCATACCTTGGGGAACAGAGTTGCGTCTCTTAACTGAACTAGAGTGTATTAGAAGAGTTTCTTCTAGAAGAAAACCCTTCTAGTACACTCCAACTGAACGCGCCGCTCGAGCCCCTATTCGCCAAGAGCACCCACGTGCGCAAAATGCATCCTTTTGAGGGAAAGCCTACTTCACGTCTGCTGGCTCTACGAACCCAGAGCAAATAAACCTATCCTCCCTTTTAATTTGACCCACTCGACACTACTAAATAGAGGCACTGCCAACCTTTTCCTAAAAAACGCCCTGGTAAAATCATGCTAATGAGCCAAAGTTTCCGCGAGCAAACTTCCCGTGTCAGACGCAAGTTATAAACCCCTAGAGTGTCTGTAGCAGAAAACTTCTGGAAGGTGAGAACTCTTGGACGTACCCTACGCTCCTATTCCCATGATAGTGAAAAACAATAAAGAAAGAAATTTGTTGTAATTCCTTATATTCCCAAGTTGTCACACAAAACAGATCGCTCAGAGAGCGGATGTTCGCGTCGCGTTTTCAGCACCACAAAAGCTTGCTAAAGTGTGCAAAATGACTAACCCAAATGCTACAGCAGGTAAAGCATGCAAGAAACATGACGTCTTTTATGCGAAATGTACTGAGGGCATAGTCTACCAGATACCTTTAACATGTAACCGTTTTTTATGTTGGACAAACCGATCGTTGAATCAACGACCGGCTGCGCGAACATGCCAGTAACGTAAAAAAAATTCACAGCATATCCACGGAGTGAATGATGATGAGTGGGCGAAGCTCCGGATGTTCATCGTAGATCGTGCCGAGTTCTGGATTAATTTAGTTAACGCGCACGCTACGAATCCTTATGGTTCAACTACGCACAAGTGAAATCTCCCACCGGCACTTCATGGCAAGTCAAGATCCAGTGCATATATATATATATATATATATATATATATATATATATATATATATATATATATATATATATATATATATATATATATATATGGGTGACCGGTGAACGGTTCTCCAGCGCGAGCAGTCGGTATTTTTCAATCAAGAAATTCGCTAGAAGACGCTGCCTGCGCCAATCTATCGTCGCACTGCCGGGGATGTAACTGCACGCGCATGTTGGACGAATGCGAGATTCTGTACAGGTACAAAAATGAAGAAACGCGTTTAATGGCCGAGGCCTGGCATACAGCGCGTGCGTGAGTCAGCCGTCGATTAGCTTAAAGGCCAAACCTCATACGCGCGAAAATGCACGCGAAAGCGACGGGCGACGCGATGAGCGACGAAACAGGCCGTTCGCGCGACGTGTCGCGTAGTCAAAATCGCGCGAACACTCGGTTTTGAAAATCTAGAATCGGTCGCCCGTCGCCCGGAAGTGCCATGCTGATCTAGCCAATAGGAGAAACCCGGGACAGAATGTATATCAATGACGCACTGCCGGTTGCCGCCATGTGCTTGATATTCATGCACTTACGAAGGAAAAACATTATTACAAGGCTATAAAAAACATTTTGTGTACTTTGCGTAGTAAAACATGCTACTCTACTTTTCAAGCCGTGGTCAACGCACCAGTTTCGCTACAAAATCGACGCCTTCATGCCAGCAACACTGGATATCGCTCGCCGAAGTTTTCGCGTGAATGAAGTTTGGTTATGCAAACTACAGCTCGTGCGACGGTAGCCTGCTTCGCGTCGCCCGTCGCTGTCGCGTGCATTTTCGCGCATATGTGGTTTGGCCTTAAACCAGCGCCTCCTCTGCTTAAACAGAAAAGAGACAGCTTGTCTTATAACCGTTTGACAGGTGGTCCTACCATTCCTGAGCATGCGTAGATAAGTTGTGTGTCTTCTTTCTTTCATCGCATCAATCATTTCTTTGAAGGTAACGCGCTACTGGGAACAACGGACGGACAGACCCACACCTTAAGGAGCTTCGCCCCTAAAAACAAAACGGGAGGCTGGATGGTTCCGATGTCCGCGGCGACACGTTGAAGGACGGAGTCTGGAGCAAGATGTCCTCACAGCAAAACACGCAGGTTTATTTACACCATTTACAAAACTTGGCCGGGGCGGCCAGTACTGTCACAGACATCACAACACAACTGGGCTCAAACCACACCAAGCGGTTCATTCCGAGCCCTTAACGTTTGAACTCAAACGTGAATAAGCACTAAACTTTAAAACTTCATCGTATCTCGTCAGAGGCAGCGCCAAGCTCGACCTCTGACCACCTTGCCGCGACTGCGACCCGAGTTAGCGCTAAGCTCTCCTCTCCCCCTCCTCTCTTCTCTGTTCTTCGTTAAAGGAGTACTGACACGAATTTTTGACATTCTCGTATTGTTGCTGTAAATGAAAGCACTGGCGTGGAGAACCCCAGGAACAGTGTCATGGTGCCCCGCAACGCAATGAATATATTTTTAATACGGCTCCCTTAAAAACTGACTTTCGGTTTCGCTTTCGAGGGGGCGGTTTCCTAGTGACGTATCAACATAGTCGGACGACGTCTGAGTCACGTAGGGACAGAAATTCTTCATAGCGTCGCTGCAACTCTGTCGTTTTTGGTCAGTTACACCTGAGGCACGCAAACAACGGCAATTTCACGGTCGTCCAGTGACTCTGACAGCGATTTCGGCGATTTTTAAGAGCCCGTGTTCATACGTCATCGTAGTGTCCATTGCAATGGGGCTGGCTTGCTGTGCTGGGCGACGAAAACTTTAAAACCAAATTAAAATATTTTGTACGTGTTTCCTGGCTCCCGTGTGTGGAGGGCGTTAACAATACATGGCTAGGAAACGAAAAATGTATATTTTGCGCCGCCGCAAAATCGTGTCAGTACTCCTTTAAATACACCTAATCGCTTCTGCGACTGCCTTCTGGGACCAACCCATATGCAGCACTTCACCAATAAAACTCGTGTTCACTCTCTCCACGAGCGCCTATGGTTACGCCTTCGCGTTCCCACACTTCAACCCGCTTGCTGCACCGAGCTTCTCCGAAAGATATCATCGGCCACTAATCCCGTGATCAGTTAGCTGAACTCTGCAGCAGGCCCACATTGCCACTCTATTACCCGGCGGCATGCAACCAAGCCGCCGCTTCAAGAGAACTGCTAGACAGGTCTATTGTAACCAAAAGCACTTCGGTACATTTCCACGGCGGGGTCATCTCCCCCGAACGGGCGACCCCTTGGCGACAAGTCGACCGCGCCAAAAGGTCGAAGGATTACTTTGACAGGGAGCCCCCGCTGCTCTTGCAAGAGACTCCCCCCCTGTTGTTCCTTTCTCGGATGCCCCATTTCCTCCGAAAATGCTCTACAATGCCGCAGTGAAGAGACCTGTCACCCGTCCTGTCCCCTCTGCTGTGTAGCTATGTACGTCACAGCAATTACTGACCGCGTGCATCGCGGGAACAAAGCCGCCGCTTTAACTGCGTACAGAGTGCATACCACGACGTTTCTACGGAAAAGCCATGCGCTAGGCCGCCGTCGCCTACTACCCTGTCGATGTGCCGCCGAACATAACATGTGCGGTTGTAGACCCGAGTTTTATTCGTGCATAATCTTAGCGAGAAGCAAGAATGAAATGACGCACCTCATTATCGAGTGTTAGCGCCGCTTCCATCACGCTATATACAAGGAACTATCATATCTTAGTAGTGCGTCACGTGTACGGTAATGTTTTCTTGTTGTAAAAGTTCTTGCTCTTCTGTTATGCGCAGTGTTGTGGCAATATATAAAGTTCCATGTTATTTCCACGAATAAACTGTTGATAGTTTGCGCTCTGTGTGTGTCACCGTGTTCTTTCTTTGTCCGTGTCTTACGCGCAACACCACTCATCTCCTTTTTTTTTATCTTTCCCGCAACCGAACGCCTTCATCTCGTGCTAACTGGAAAACTCAGTTTCGAGTTTCCGTTCCCGCCCTCCTGGCTCACGATCCTATAGAGATGAGCGCGTGTAAAAAAGAAAGAAATCAGATGCTGGCCTGCCGAAGATGGAGACGCACGCGCGCCAGCATGCCGCTGCTTGTGGAACGATGGGCTTCGAACACCCGGGCCGCATGTGGCCCGGTCCATGGAATGTTTTGGTCCTTTTTTTCTTAATAAGTATCTTCATGAGCTTACAACCCGCAATTGGTAACCCTGATGCCAAATCTCGGACTTCAGAAATAACCCACGTGCATGTGTGATATGGGAAAGGTCTAATTTTTTTTTTTTAAAGGCAACGTTAGCTGACGTTTTGTTCAGACTCAGCCCTCGATCCCCCTTTATTTTTCACTGCCCTGGCCCGTTTGCGGGACTAAATTTCGTGAATGCGGCCCGCTAGGATGAGGCGAGTTTGAGACTCCTGCACGCGGGGATATCGCCTACGACGCAGCGCTCACTTAAAGACTGTCGTCCTTCATCGCTCCCCCCCCCCCCCCTTTTTTTTTTGGCTTAATTGCAAGCGTACCTTTTGAAGTGTCCCAATGTGCAGTGGTTTCTCCACAAAGTGAGTAGAAATTATTAAAGCGGGATTTTTTCATCTACGAAGTCGCTCCTCTTCTACGTGTAAAGACGCCGACAACAATGGCTACTGGGATAGCTACAAACCAGAAGCGCATGCAGTTTCTGCGGAATACAGAAATCTTTGTTTCGCACCAACATTATATTGCCTGAACGAACGTTTTCAGCACACAGTTTCGGTGAAACAAATAATTATCATACGACTACAGAAAGTTTTTCTTGTATTGTAGCAGCTGTTTGTGGTTATTTTGGTACTGCCGTCGCACTCCAAGTCAAGTCGATTCTTGAATACGAAACAGCACTTTAGCGGACAGCATAGGGCGTGAGTAATGTCATCATTCGCTGAAAATGAGTAGCATAAATTGTGGTACCTGTAGGAAGCAGATGCACCATACTGCTGACAACCCGGCAAGTTCAAAGTATTTGTAAGTGAGAAAGTTTAATTGTGTTTTCACACTTCAGCACCATAGGTAGGTGTCGTACTCGTAGCTCTGTGCATTAGATGTGCTAGGGCATATAAGGCTTAAAAATTTTACTTATAATTTGATAGCGTGCGTAAAATATTCCAGTACACATTCACGTTGGTCTTGCTAACGACTCCTGACCAACCATTTGCCTCTACAAAGCGATGTGTAATGCATCAATATTTTATTCCTTAGTAGGCACACCTTACAGAGTTAAGATATCGTTTTTCACGGAAGAGTTTAGCCATAAACGTGGATTTTGGTTTCGGATTCGGAAGTGAATCCTACCCGAGCTAGCTCCCTATTTAGGGGTTACGATTACGAACACCGTTTGGCGTCTCCGCGCGCGCACACGCCTCCGGGCTACCGATATTCGGCGGCGCGCCAGTGTGATAGCGCAGAACAAGACACATACAGCAGCAACAAACAACACGCTTTATTAGGTGTTCCCAAACGACGTGCCAGCTTCCGGGCCGAAAGCGAGCGTGTTCACCTGTGCTGCAGCGTTGCGGGCTCCTACACCTATCGCTGCTCACGTCGGGCGTGTTCCTTGGATCCTGGACTCCGATGACGCGACCGCTTCCTTCAACGTCCCGTTGCCTCTTCCCAACAGGAACCGGTTCCAAGGACGACATTCCAGAGGTGACGAGGCGGAGAGGCGAGAGAAAGTCGGCGCGCTGGGGTGCGCTTTGCTTGAGAAAAGAAACAGCTGTGCTCTTGAGCCGCTTTCGCGATCTTCACTTTTTCCAAAGGACTCCAGGTAGTCCGAGGCGAGAAAGTGCTTGGAACAGTCTCTAGCATAATCGGGCAAACTGTACACGCGGGGTGTTGGTACACGATGGCGTCTTCCCACAGGCTTTTCCGACACTGTAAAGTCGCAGTGATGACGCCTGCACGCATTCACTGAGCAGCACGTTAGACATCCTGAAAACGAGGCAGCGCCACCCCGAAAGCAGCGAAAAGAAGAACGAATTGCTCTTGGACGCTATAAAAGAGGTGTACTTTTATGATGTGAATGAAGTACACTTGTAAGGCATAAATAATTGTTTTTTCAACAGAATATGTGTACCTGCGTGGGTTTGTTCTATTACACTTGGAAATCGGCCCCGCCACGGTGGTCTAGTGGTTATGGCACTCGGCTACAGATCCGAAGGTCGCGGGATCGAATCCCGGCCGCGGCGGCTGCATTTCGATGGAGGCGAAATGTTGAGGCCCGTGTGCTGTGCGATGTCAGTGCACGTTAAAGAACCCCAGGTGGTCGAAATTTCCGGAGACCTCCACTACGGCGTCTCTCATAATCAGAGCTGGTTTTGGGACGTTAAACCCCACAAATCAATCAAATCACTTGGAAATTGACGAATACCATGGCGCACGATCTTCCCATTTTTACCACAATCTAAGTTTTCCGATCGGTAGACAGCAACGGTCGAATCCTGACATGCGCACAAAAAAGTAAAGTGCAGATGTTCCCCGCTTCGTGCTTAGCAAACGGTCATCGCTATGATCGGGAGGGCCGATGTTCAGATCGCGGCTTCCCGCTAGCTGAACCGAGTTTGATACCCATGATGTAGACCGCCCATATACGTTCCAGAAATTCGCATGAACACGAAATTCGCATCACCCGTAATAGTATCTTCGAGATTGTTCGGTATATTATATTAAAGACCACTTACATGGGATTTTCTTTATAATTTCTTTACCCAGCCAGGCAGACTTCTGTAAAAGATATCTATCTGTAAATTTAGCACTTGCTGCATTTGATTTCATTGTGTATATTTTGTTTATTACAGTTTGATCTTGTGTTTTTTGTTCATTAGAGTTTGACTTTGTATTTTACCTGATTGTTTTACGTACAAACGTGTTTAGTACTACTCATACTAACGAAGAGTGCTACTACTGCTTTTTTGTATTTACCATAATCTACCATTGACAGGAGGTCCTGATACAGTCTTTGACTTTGGGACCTCCTTGTGTATACTACACACATGTAGCAATTCTGTATTTGTACCAATAAAAAATCTGATTCTGATTCTTTGTATGTGTGTCGCGTCCATAGAAGAGCATACAAACTACGGAGAACATGCCTATAGTGTTTTGGTAGTGCCTTCCGTCCGCCAGCACATCCGGGTAGCTCAGACTTGCGGCATCGTCAATTGAGGCCTAATATAAGTAATACCTAGTATGGTTAAAAGAAAACCCTAAAATTCCGAGCCAGGTACTACGAAGCTCTAGGCTCAAGCTTTTTTTTTTTCTTTTTAAAATGTTACTGCACTAAGACAAGCCTGCCTTGTGGCGGCAGCCATGTTGCTGACAGCCCTGTTTAATTGATGAACATCCCGACACTGGCAAAATAGAATAATAACTGTGCTGACGCTGGGAAAACAGTGTGACAGCATCGAAGGCTCACCACCAGGTGGCTACCCAATGCTAGATATCCGGCCTTTACATAGCTCAACCACTACAATGGCAAGAGAGAAATAAAGAGAGCGAAGCAAATAATGTGGCAGTTTTCTGTTTCCAAGGCAAACACGTGGATGCGAAGAGCGGTCTGGAAGCAGTGCGAGATATGATATTCATGGATGCGCACATGATACTTCATAAAATATTGTGCGCGAATGTGTGGTGAACAGCGACGCTGTTTGTCCATCTTGACGGTAGTGAAAGGGCAAAGACTTCATTGAGCCTTCCCGTCAGCCATGAGATCTGCAACGGGTGGAAATGTCTATCTAGGTCTTCATAAGAGCTGCGTATTAATTATTGAGGTGCTGGAAACGTTCCTCTCTGAAGTGCACCAGAATGCGAAATTAGATGTCTTAAGGTGTTCCAAAAGGCAAAACTAAAACCTGGGCCCGGCCACGCCTCTATACGAATGTGCCGAAATACGGCGGCATGCGACGTCGCTTCGTTGACTCACCGGCAATGTGCAGACGGAACTCCAGCGTCCGGTCAGCGAAGAGATTCATTCCCTGACGTGGAGCAGTTGGGTACGACAAAATTGATTATTGCACTTAATTTGGACGGCTTATATATTATAAATGACCGCCTTAAAAGGTCCTACCGATGAGCAGCCACAAGCACTGACGGCTTTCTGTCCATATATGTAGCCATACAGAAAGGATATATTTGCGAGGGTCGGTGAGACACGTGAGAGCACAGCAACGCGCGGAAATGTGATGCCCGCGCCTGTGCATTTGTACAGGCCGGTGCTTTTGTGTAGTTGTGCTGTGCGCTCGGTGTCTCCGACAGCAATTGCGAGCTACACCGGGCACTTTCTTAGACAGCACAGAATTCTAATGGAATCACCTGTTACAGCGAAACCGCAGTCGTTAACTGACCTCGAATAATCCAAGCGACGGACGTTACTTTTTGAGCATCTGCGGGTGCGCCTGCATCACTGCCTGCGAATTGATCAGATAGCACAATTGAAATGTAGTACAGGGTATACGAACAGCCTTGTCTCAAAGAACGTATGTTAGCCGTGAAAGCGGCCCCACGCTTACAGTTTCTGTCGCATCTGATTCCCCCCCTTCCCCCCTCCCCCCCCCCCCAAAAAAAAAAGGAAAAAGGAAAGAAACAACAGAACTGCATCGATAACGTTCGCGAGACGCGCCGGAAATATTTCTGGAGTTAGGTAAAACACTACTGCAAATAATATATGCAGCCATCAACGGACACAAGACCGAAACAGACTGCATAGCACCTCATCATTGCCAACGAAAAGTAAAGCGTACACTGCAGTCGCTACCTCTGTTGCGTAACGAATAAGTGTAGTAATGTCGATCGCGTCACTGAAGCTGCAAAACAGCAATAATCAAATCCACCAGAACGTTTGAAGCCAAGAGGACGAAGACTAGACAAATCCATATTCTACACATCATTCCCACGGCAGCTGAACGATCGCAGCGCCGGAGTTCCCTATCTCGCTTTTTTTTTTTTTTGAAGCTATATGAAGGGAACAAAACCGCTTTGGCGCGATAAGTGTCACGACGCGCGGTTATATCGAAATATGCGCTACCCTCCGATTTTATAGTAAGAAGATACGCCTTTCAATCTTATAGCGGCCCCAGTTAATCAATTGCATTACGCGACCTAACAGGTAATTAAGTATCTTTTTTCTTAAATTCTGGTTAAATAGCATGCCTATATAATTGATTTCTCGCGGAAGTATTGGCCGCCGCGTGAAGTAACAGAGCTCAAGGTCTGCAACTCTTCTGTCGAAGATCTTTAGAACTTTTGCGTGATTTTGCTACAAAAAGGAAGGACCTGTACGTCCGCTCACAAGTCCTGTGACGAAAACTAAACTTTCGCATTTGAAGTGAAAAACATACGTCGAAAAGGCATATCTGCAGGAAATAAGGTCTTCGCGGTACGTCTCGTGCTATGCATGTTGTTCCCCAAACTTTGGAGGTTATAGTTCACTAGTACTTTGGAGACACTGACAGCCACAGTGGGCACGCGCAGAGATTGGCCACATTTGTCTGAAAGGGGTGATGGATGCTCAAGGATTGGAGGTGTGGAGCGAAGCCAGAGAAACGCACACTAGCCTCTTTTTTTTTTTTTTTTTTCCCGCTATTAGTACATCGAACAATGCCCATGACCCGTTGGTGAAAATAAAAAAAATCTTCAAGCAGACGTTCATATCGTGGAAGGTAAGAGGACATCTTCCATATACATCACATACAAAAAAATCACCGCTTGATCGCTTGTTATAGGAAACTTGACGGCGAAGACCATTATTCTGTATTGTCGTAAAGATTATTTGGCGTGGGTTGCTTTAAGTTACTCAATTCATTTGACATATCACATGAATGTAATTTCAGATGGGCTGTAAACGTTAGCATGCAACCACGTGTGGAGCATAACGTTGGCTGATGAATGCCGGTATGCGCCACACGCTATGTACTTGATTGTATTACCGTTGATCGTGGCGTGACAAGATCGTGTGTTGGGCTAGTTGGTGCATAATTTAAATCAAAGCTGTGACACAACGGTAATCAATAAAGAAAAAAGACCAGAAAGATAGAAGGAACGCTAAGGTGTGATGCTAAATTGTGAAGGCGAAAGCCTTAACTGGCTCATGCCAAACGGAATGTGACCGTCCGTGTGGCCGCGGAGATGTGGAGCATAAGGATACATCCGACAACACACTATCTGCCCTGAGTGTGCTCAGATGAGGACACCTCAAGAGGGGTGTCCTAACAATTTTTTTTTGTTGCCAGCTAAATTTTTACATGAGCCTGGGCAATTGTCGCCTCACAAAGGAGTCAACCTTACGGTTTAGAAGAAGAAATACGGTTTAGAAGAAGTGACAACTGCTTTACATTGAAGGCGAAAATTCAGGGGTTTGATACAGTTTTGAAGGCATATATACTTTCAGTGTAAGGTAAATGTACGACTGTTAATGTTTACGTGCTTGTGTGAAGCGCATCTTTCAAAACTGCTTGTTTAGACAGAAGTACTCCACTAATAAGGGACACATATGTCTTCTGCTATCCCAGCAGCATAAGCAAAGATGGCACTGTTTAGTTCAAGGGCAAGAGGTGCAAACGTTGGTTGTCATTTGGGCACCTTTGCGACCATTTTCCCAGTTGCGTTGCGTAGAAAATTTTTACAAGGAATATATATATATAAGTGAAAATGAAAAAAAAAATATTCGGGACACATTTTGGGACTGACCCATCTGACATACCCGTCCGGTTCATCCACTGGTGTGGCGTCGTCTGATTTTACTCCTGGATGCTATAGGCTCGCACAATGTTATAATGCGATAGCAGTTATATGGACAGTCTCGACGGGTTTTTGCCGTCGCCGGCATGTCCCGTACAACGTCCAAATCGATAGCAAACCCCGCGCATCGTACGTTCTACCTGCGGGTAAAGGCACACGAGCGGGGGCGACGAACGCGGCTGAAGCAGATTCAGACGAGCCCGGCCCGTCTTCGTCGCTCGCTCGTAATGTTGCCGCTTCACTCCCTTTAGGAGCACGCCATTTGAATTTCCCTGCTGACGTTATGCACTGTGCGTGTATATTAACCTGGCACGTGTATGCTACAATTATTCACCTCTTTTTTTTTTATTTAAAGCTTTGTGATTCGGGTGAATTGAAAGAGACATTTTCACCGTCGTCCAAGGCTCTATTATCGCGTTGTTAAATCTTTGATGTAATTCACCGTGTCAAATATGATGGTTGTGGTGGTGATGCTGATGATCCACTTTCTGTGGCGCGCACCATCTGATGCAAAAACCTGAGCATCTGAATGGAACCACCTGCCCGCCTCAGTCGCCAGCAACGCAGACCATTCATCTTCCCAACCTGGTTTGTGCGACATTTTATAACGCACATATAACCACTCCTCTCTGTAACGCCATTGAAATTGAGAGTATCGTTAATAAATAAATAAATAAATAAATAAATAAATAAATAAATAAATAAATAAATAGGAATGGGCCAACACTCCGGTGGCAGCAGTAACGGTGAATCATCAAATAAGTCAAGACATCAAATACGCTCCTTTCTTCCTCAGTGATTTCAACTTTCTTTGTTTTGTTTTTTTGTTCTTGTTTTCCATATAAGCTTTTCATTAAGCCTCCTGTTGTGTTTCGTTCTATGATAATTTCAGTTGTTATCTGTTTTAATGCACCTGTCGCATCATAATCGTCCGAATTCGAAAATTCAATAATGTAACATGATTTATGTATTGTTGCCTACTCGTGCCTTCACCAACCCCGCTAGTGGGTATAAGCCAAGAGCTAGCGAGAAAAGAAGCCGGAGATCGTCGCTCGAACAAGGTGCTTTTCCACCTGCGCTCTCTGGACGACTCGACTGGGTAACATCAGCCATTGTCGGCAGCTTCAACAGAAGACCACCGGCACGAGCCGAAGAAGGCTTCGGTGTCGTCAGTCACCGACCGCGCTATACAGAAGCGACGACGGTGATCACTGGCGTGGCCTTCGATCACGGCTTTGCTGGTCGCTTCATGATCCGACATGTGCAGCTCTGCCGCCAACGCCCCTCGCTCATTCCGGCGACTCCAAACGCCTCCATCCTCTTCGGCCAGAAGAAGAGGCGATCGGTGGTCGCCGAAACGCTCATCAAAAACAACCAGCGCATGCGCAGCCGCCTGGGCAAGTTGTGGTGTTCCCTCAGCGCCGCCGACAACCAAGCCGGCGAACGGAAGGCGCCTGAAGCTGCTGCTGTCCACCGTAGGAAATGCCTCGACTACGTCTTCTGTCAGCGTGAGGCCCCCCAGCGCAAGAAGCTGGAGCGGAGGCGCAGACCAAGAAGGACGTTTCCTGGTAAACGGACAGCAGTCGAAGGTTTCTATGTCCCCTTTGCAGCCGTGGAAATCTCTGCAGCGTCAAGAGCCAGGAGTTTCAGCAGCCGTCCCGTGCCATCGCCAACGCCGCAGAGAAGCAGACGACTCGCAAGCGGCACTTCCTGTGATAGCACTTCGGGTGCTGTTGAGGGAATGCCGTCCGCGAACAACACCACTTTCTGGCACTGGCGTGGGCTGCGCGGCTTAATTTCCGCGTTAAAGCGAAGGTCGGAGGCGAGGCACATCGCTCATGAAATGACCGATCCTGCATTCAAAACAACATATTTTGACGTGTCTTGGCTGCCAGCACCTCTACGCTCAAGGACGACGTCGACGGTCACTTGTTGCTCACCTCGTTATTCGACCAACGCGGCCTTCACGACACCCAAGATCTGGTGATGGTGCTCTCGGCAAACGGCAGCCATCGTAGTCAGTTGCTGGCGGGCTGGAAGCATGTGGCCCTCTCTATGCGTTGTCACATTTATTATGGTGATTACATGTATCGGTAAAATAGTTGATAAGCTTTGTTGAGCATATAAAGAATGGAAAAGCGATTCAGCGTATGTGTAGTGTTCTTTCTTTAACGAGGAAATCGATTTATTTGGGGGGTGTTACGTCCCAAACCACGATGTGATTATGACATGATTATGAGAAACACCGTAACGGAAGGCTCCGGAAATCACCGACAGTTCTTTAAAATACACTGACATCGCACAGCACAAGAGCCTCTGGCATTTTCGCCTCAATCTCTAAAATGCTGCCGCCGCGGTCGGTTTGGAACGCGCGGCGTTCGGGTGAGCAGCATATAGCATTGTAACAAGTGCACCACCGCGGCGGGAAAATGCATCGTTGTAAAAGGTAGAAATAATATTGGAAATTTTATTGATTTCAGTTTCTCATGCTCTCAGATGTGCACTGTCTGCTTGTTTATACGTACCTACATTGTGTCCAACTTTGCGTTGGACTTAACGTGCTTTCTGCGACTGCATGTTTTCGACGTCTATCCCAGTTGACCTTACGTGTCTGTCTATATTATATGATTTCTGTCGCAAGCTTTCTTTATTACATTTAGAATTTTATTCAAAATTCTTGACTTATTCAGGCAAAATAACGTTATTTTTCATGTGACCTTCCTTTTTCTGTTCGTTATGGCATCTTTTAAAAGTTAAGGCGGAATATTGTTCGGAAATACCGCCTTTATGATTTCCAAATCTTTTGAGAGTCCAGAGTTTTGGCTTGTAATAACATATGAGTAAAGTTGTGACCGTGGTGTCGAAGGTCCTCCGAGATTCCAGCTCCCCGCTCGGCGTCCTAAACGCACCGTCCGAGACGGCATGGGCGAGTTGGGAAGGAGCTGGCTGCCGCTGGTATGGCGGCGATAGGCTCGCGGGCAAACGTGAAGCGAATGAAGAACGGGCTCAGAGACTTCAGTTTAAAGAAATGGAAATGAAAACTTGTATTTACAGTATAGTATACAAAAAGGGAATACAGGGAGTTGACTGGTACATAAAAAATAAAGTTGAAGCTGAACAACACGTAGGGCGACCCTACTCCGGCGTAGCCGGCAGTGCGTAGCACTTTTTCCACCCGTTCAGCCTCCCCTGTCACATGGCGGAGCCATCTTTATTACCACAACCGCTCCGCCTTAACGTCTCAGCCGGCGAATCATCTTCACTTCGCTCTGGCATTGGGCAGCGATTCCACCCTTTGCCCCGCCTCCTCAATTAGGCCGGTCCAATTGGTGAAACCGCCACCCAATCTGTTGACGGTGAGAGGGGTATGTTTGTACACTAATAAAAAAACACATACATCAGCACTAAACAACACATACATAAAAGTAAGCAATGCCACCCAAGGTCGAAGGGCGATGGCAAAGATATGGCGCACGTGAAACGCGTTACTTGCGCACGTGTCGCGTCTGCTCGGGCGCTGTTACCGGAAACGAGCAGGCGCCCAAAAGATTCGCCCGAAAGAGTTATTATTTGAAGAAAACCTTCCCATGGGGAAGTTGGACCGTCCGCGCGCCTGCTTCTGGTTATCTCCAACAAGCCGAGCCGTACTGGCTCTTACTCAGACCCGTTTAATCGGCACCCCGCTGTGCTTAGACGCATGCTACCCCACGGCGAGCGAGGAAGGAACGCTTGAACCAAAGCCATCCCGCGGCACGAGCGGGCCACAGCCCAGTGACCAAAAACAGGCATCTCCGACGGCGAACAACTAACGGTTCGCGAGTCTCCAGGGCCGTCACCACCGGCATGTTGCATGCCGACGCCACATTCAGCGTAGCCGCCCCAGGTCGTCGTAATGACGCCCGAGGTGCGGTTTGCTGCGTGCTCACGCACAAAGGGGCCCACCTGCGTCACCGCCGCGACCACTGTCCAAGCATCCCTACTCACAGCCCCGCAGCGGGGTGCCCGTGTCCCCAGAAGACGCGGAAGACACATATGAAGAAAGCAAAGAAAATGAATAACAGATAGGGCCAGGGAACGACAAACGAAAAGCCAATGCCGCGAAACGCGCCCCATTGACCGACGTCGCCCGTCGCCGAGTGAAATTTTAAAGAAAAGAAAACGCGCCTTGCTGGCGGCAGGCTTACAATATGTAATACAGGTGTGAAGTATTCATTTTTTCTATTCGAATCTTCACCTCGACTTGGAGTCGAGTCTCGATATCGCATGGCGCTTTCATCACTTAAAATCTTGTGTCCAATGGCTCAGGTTTTCTACCTTTTCTTTGTGTGAAGCGTTCGTTATAATTATTAAGGTGTACATTTTTATGATTTAATCATGCACGTTTTCAATAAAATCATGTCGAATTAGAAAGAAGACGTGTCTAAACTGAATTCAAAGCAAAGCAAAACAGCAAATGAACGACCTTGGAAGCACAAATAATGGTACAGAAATGTAAACCACGAGAAAAAAAAACAAAACAAAAAACCATGTCTTCCTGGGTTACGCCGAAGAAACCAATAGGTTGTGACCATTTGATGTCCATTTTTCTCAGACCGCAGTTACCGGACAGTATTTATTCCTTTTTATGAAAAAAAAAAAAAAAAAGAACTGCGCGATCGAGGATCTTTGTTCGGAACACAACGCGTTCGCTCGCTGCAACGTCAGGAAGTGGGGTGCGGCTCTTGTTGTGCAAGAGCATCGACAGTTGGGCCATTTGGTGCATAATTTTGGAGAAAAAAACCAGCTAAAAGCACACGGACACAGAAGAAGAAGGCGCACAGAACGAAGCTGGACTATCAACTTAAATTTTATTTCGAAAAACCCGACACATGAAAGCTTTCCTATCGCCCGCACCTGCGCAAGGGTCATTAACAAGCACAAAATAGATATCCTGCGTTATACGCAAGCACAACCAGATAACGTGCCACAAACACGTATCTAAGAACTGTATACATACCTGGAGTGGCAGACCTCAGGAAACATAATTCCTTCCTGCTGAAGCTTAATGATGTGACGCTTACACACGTGTCTTCACTTTCGACAATGTGGAAAGCTTCTAAAACTTCTCTAGCCGTCTAGCTCTTTCCCCGGCCCAAAATGCTTACTCTGTCAAACCCAGGAGTGCAACCACATTCCCTTACATGTCGCGGCAAGTGCGCACCCTCGCGAGACGAAAGCGAGGCTTGGTGTTCTTTCATTCGAATATTAATACATCGCCCTGTACGGCCGACGTATGTGTTGCCACATGAAAAGGGAATGCAATACACAACCTTCGGTACACAAGAGGGAAAAAAACACACTGTGTTGAGAACCACAACTGTCCGTCTTTTGTCTGTTCTCGCTAATCCGTCTACATAAGCTAGGCAGTTTGCGAGGGCCTGAAAAAACTACGCGTGCATCAAATCTGTTTGCCGCCTTTTTTGAGGTTGTGCGATAGCCTGTGTACATATGGAATCACTCCGACCTTCTTATTCACTACCTTTTTCAGCTGTCTTTGCCCATCCGAAACGCCCTTTTCTTTACTAACAAGGATTCAGCAACAGCCTTCGTCAGGTGTACTAGAAAACCGGCAGCAACTAGTCTGTCCACCTGCATCTGGAAGCTCGAAATTATTCCGTGGTGGCACCTTTTTTGTAAGGCATTCTTTAAACAGAAAGTATAGTTATGGCTCTTTTTATGAGCTTGGAGTGGCAGGAACTGTAAGGTAAAATCGCCTTCTTAGACCTAGGTGAGTACATCCAACAAAAATGGCCGTCCGAATTAAAATTCAGTTCAAGGTCCAGAACCTAATGCGATTCTCCAAAGGAAGCTCAAAAGTAAGCCTGAGGACGCTAGAACATGACCTAAAAGAATTCACGATATTGTCAGCAACCGCATTTAAAGATTCATTAGTAGACAACCTTAACAAAACCAAATAATCGTCAACAAAGCGGTAGATTTTAATCACCCGGTTATCAATCCTAATCTCTAAAGCTCGGTCTAAATTTGCTGGATAGATATTAGTTAAAACGGGCGCAGTGCTCGAGCCAATGCAAACACTTTACCACTAAAATCCACCATGGTTTAGTGTGCAAGCAGTTCCAGAAAACTGTCCACGGAAAACGGGGACAAGACTTGTGACTGGGCAGCACCACTATCCTCCGGGAAGTCCCGCCACACAGGAAGTAACTCGGAAGTAATTAACTGGTGATGTTTTCACATGGTGGGAGGTCCCGCGAGCACATCAGAAACAGCTAGCGATGTTTTAACACAGATAAGCGACACTTTGTTAAAATAGCTAGAGCAGCCATACTGAGAAACACGGCCATGTATGAGCACTGCGTTACATGGCAAGACTTTGCGGATTTCCGACACACGCGTCTTTGATCTTTCACTTGGTGGTGAAACTTTCCACCATGGTTTAGTGTGCAAGCAGTTCCAGAAAACTGTCCACGGAAAACGGGGACAAGACTTGTGACTGGGCAGCACCACTATCCTCCGGGAAGTCCCGCCACACAGGAAGTAACTCGGAAGTAATTAACTGGTGATGTTTTCACATGGTGGGAGGTCCCGCGAGCACATCAGAAACAGCTAGCGATGTTTTAACACAGATAAGCGACACTTTGTTAAAATAGCTAGAGCAGCCATACTGAGAAACACGGCCATGTATGAGCACTGCGTTACATGGCAAGACTTTGCGGATTTCCGACACACGCGTCTTTGATCTTTCACTTGCACCTCTTTCTTTCTGTTGCTGATAACGGAACCGTGTAAAAGAGTAAAAATTTGTATCACTGTTCGAAGGGCTAAATTTTCGAGCCTGCCCCGCCACGGTGGTCTAGTGGCTAAGGTACTCGGCTGCAGATCCGAGGGTCGCGGGATCGAATCCCGGCCGCGGCGGCTGCATTTCGATGGAGGCGAAATGTTGAGGCCCGTGTGCTGTGCGATGTCAGTGCACGTTAAAGAACCCCAGGTGGTCAAAATTTCCGGAGACCTCCACTACGGCGTCTCTCATAATCAGAGCCGGTTTTGGGACGTTAAACCCCACAAATCAATCAATCAAATTTTCGAGCCGCGTACGAAAACAGTTAGAGAAAAATAATCGTTCAATATCGAGTAAAGCGAAATCAAATGAAATGAATCAAATGAAACAAACGCCCTACATAATTTGATGCATGTTCTCCACAACAGGCTTGCATCTGGAGATTCATGTTGAAATTAGTAATAAAAAAGAGGCGTTTATACGTCATAACTACGTTTACCGTGGAGTATACATCTCGTTCAGCAGACTCGCAACTATACAGGGTGTCCCACGTAACTTGAGCCAAGAATTTGAAAATGAAAGGCACTTCAGAGGAGAACTGAACCAAACGTATACTATTCGTACTGGTCTATAGATACTCAGGTTATTTTTTATTTCCCCCTAAAGTAATTAGTTAATTATTTTTAATTAGCCAACTCCTTAATTATGGGCTGAAAACCCAAAATATGAACACTGAGCTGTAGAGCACCTTCATAAACCACCGAATGAATTGTTTCCTGTACGATATGTCTTACGGTGTTAATTCTTCCGCATTCTAAAGAAAGCCCGCGAAATTTGAAAATGAGCCACGTGACGGACCGCGAGCGCACTGCTATAGTGCTGGTCTCAAGCGTGCAACCGGTGAACAAGGTCGCCTGCGGCTGCCACGGGGACGCGACATGATGCTTTGAAGGTGGTCGATGTTTGGGCGTCCGTCTTTGGTTCAATGACGGTGCACATTCACGCTGCTGACCGAGCGCTGCCGAGATAAGCGTCCAAGACGGATAAATAAAACAAGAAAATAGCTTTATTTTCTTGTTTTCTTGATCTTCTTGATCTTCTGTTTTCTTGATCTTCGTGAATCAGAATCAAACTGCTGTTTGTTTTTTTTCCTCGCAGTATTGAGCGCTTTACCACCGCGGCAGCGCTCGGCCAGCAGTGTGAATTTGCACCGTCATTGAACCAAAGACGGACGCCCAAACATCGACCACCTTCAAAGCATCATGTCGCTTCCCCGTGGCAGCCGCAGGCGACCTTGTTCACCGGTTGCACGCTTGAGACCAGCACTATAGCAGTGCGCTCGCGGTCCGTCACGTGGCTCATTTTCAAATTTCGCGGGCTTTCTTTAGAATGCGGAAGAATTAACACCGTAAGACATATCGTACAGGAAACAATTCATTCGGTGGTTTATGAAGGTGCTCTACAGCTCAGTGTTCATATTTTGGGTTTTCAGCCCATAATTAAGGAGTTAGCTAATTAAAAATAATTAACTAATTTTTTTAGGGGGAAATAAAAAATAACCTGAGTATCTATAGACCAGTACGAATAGTATACGTTTGGTTCAGTTCTCCTCTGAAGTGCCTTTCATTTTCAAATTCTTGGCTCAAGTTACGTGGGACACCCTGTATATGAATGAACACAAGCATGCAAAGAATAGCGACAGGATAATTAGCTTTGTGTTGTGTCAATTGAAACAGAAAATTATTCGGTTGCGTAACGGGGGCGAGGGGAAGGGGCTTGCTTGCTCACAAGTTGTCTAAAAGCTGAGCTCAAATATCGCGGAGTTGAACAGCGAAACCGGCACAGATCTCAGGCTGACCGTCGGTTGGATTTGTTCGTTAATTCATGTACATTCAGCGCTTGCCGGTGGAAACATCGCAGTTTGAGCTAAGTATATTTTCACAAGTTCAATAGAAAATGATTTTCTTAGCTATACAAAAACTTCAGTTTGTGGTGAAAATAATGCATGTTTTCGTGCTGCAATCCAGCGCGCCAAACTGCGTTAACTTTCACAGGCGATTCCTAAGAGAAAGGATAAATACATTCATGGATAAGTACATTCAAGGATAAATAGTTGTTTAAGGAAAAAGGAAAGGACGCTGTTTTCGTAGCCCTTCTAGACACCGCGGCCAAGGGAATGGAAGAGAGAAAATGCGTGGCATGCCAGGGCTCCAGAAGTTACGACAGCATGGGGTTATTTAACACGCACTATAGGTACGGCCCTTGGCATTTGCGTCCGCGCGGCCAAGTGTGAATCGCGTCTTTCGGTTCTGCATTCAAGCACCACTAGACCACCACAGCGGAAATAGAAGGGACACTCGGAAGAAGAAAATGAGTCAAAGAAATAAACCGAAAGAGGCCAACAGGGAGAAAGGCTGAAATCAATCGTAGCTATACGAGGGCGCTGCTGGCAGACCGCGGCACCGTAACTATTTGAATTCCGCTTTGTTCCGAACCGATAACCGATATATTTTTTTTTTTCGGTTCTGGTTCGGTGCGGGTTCAAGCACGTTCCAAGAAAATCGGTTTGTGTTCGGGTTCAGTTCCGGCGAAAAATTCGGTTCGGGTGCGGTTTTCGGTTCGGGTTCGGGTTCTGTTCGACACCCTGGACTTGTGCGCGCATGCTGGATTCGGCGCGACTGAGTGCAGCGCAGGTTTCCAGGATTTGTCACCCTAGCTCCTTTGTTTGAGTTGGTACTACAACAGGGTCATCCATAAAATATCCCAGAATGGGAGGGCGAGGGCAACCAATAGGGAGGCGGTGAACATGCCTAAAAAATGAGCGTGTTTTGTTGTCTTCTTTTAAACAATACACTACAAAACGAGTTAAAATGAATAAGACTGTCTTATGAAATCGAATAATTTTTTTTTCGTGAACTGCCGTGTGACGCGCCGAGAAAACGTATCACGCAAAAACGTGGCCGTGCCCCGCTGCGTACGGGGTAAGCATTACCACGGCCAATGACGTGCAGTGAAAGCTAAAAAAACTGCCCGCGTTCGCAAATCCTATATGTCGCCCCTGGGTGCATATAAATTAAAGTTTGTGGACATATGATCCGGTGCCTCCTACAACTTCAAAACAATAGCCGCAAGTCAATAGGGCCCTAACCAAAGCATATAATAGCAGCAGTCGCAGTATGAAAAAAAAAAAAAGAACTTACGCGTTAATTTTTTGATGTGTCTAGCTGATTGTAATGACAAGAATGCAGCGTATTTCCGAGTTCCTCCTCTCTCTCTCAGATTTTTTTTTTTTGGTAAACTTCCAAAACTCCGCTTGTAACAGTTTTCAAGGGGACAACGTACTTTTCTAGCAAAGTTTTAGCAAAGTTTGATTTTAGGCAGTTAAGCTTCTTTCAAGCGCGGTGTGCTGCTTTCAGTCATAACAGCACGTCTGCGTTTGTCTTCTTGCCGACTGCAGATTTTAATCGCAAGCGCCGTATAAACGGTATGCGTTTATCTTTTTTAACCAGGGCAGAGTGCGTTCTTATCAAGTATTCAACATATATATTTTGCTTGGTCCTTGACTGCCGTAGGCGGTAGTGTTAACATTCTAACACCTGTGGCTCATCAAGTAACGCAGCTCTATGGACGTACGACGTGCGCCGCTTCCTCGGTGTTGTAGGGATTAGTGGACGTATTGCCGCATCCACTGCTGTGGCTCTGGACGATGAAGATTGATTCATCGAGGAAGAGCTCGTTATTCTATCAGGACTGTGATTCGACAAGGACCAGAAGGAATTTTGAGCTCCACAATTGGCAGTGCTCTTCGATAACCTCGGACATCGTAGTCGTTAGCTTGTGGTGCTGAAGCAGAGGGCCACCGGCATATGGCCCGTTTGGTACCGTAACGATGCTGTAGAGAAATGTGCCTGGTAGGTGCTATTCATAACATAAACAAAGCCAAACTGATGCAAAGTGTATGGCATATTGACGATTTGCAGACGGCCATCTGTGCTGTCACCAGGGAAAAACATTTATACAATGAAGTTTGGGAAGTCCTGCTGACGGACCAAAAGAAAAGCCTAATATTTATTACTGGAGATTTGTCGACGTATCCTTTTCCGCGCTAATACGCTGTAGATCACTTAAATCTCCCTTTCTTTTTCTTTTAAAATACGGCTGGATTTGACTCAAGCTGGAACGTGTGCTTGCTGGAACTGTCACAGGTACATTTTTTCGCACCGTTGAAGACTTTACTGTTGATTACAAGTGATAAATCATTATAAATTTAGCCATATAGTGTGCGTCATCATCATCGGGCAAATTTTCTTCTTCATTCTTTTTATTCTTTTTAGTAGTGGTATTAGTGGTAGTTTCTAATTTAAGCATTTTCATTAAATGTCTCAGCTTGATACAGAGAATTCATCGAATTTCTCATATTTCCATGCAATATATTATTTCCTTGTTCATCAGCTTCCGTAGTCATGCGCAATACTGAAGCGGGCACGAGCTGATGTCTAGAAATACTCCGGGAAGGGGTTTTTCCCCTTGGATGGCTTCTCTCCGGTCTTGTGATCTGCCTTTGGAAGTCTTTCTTCGCAGTGGAGTGTCCAGCATCCCGGTGGCTCTGGTACCTTCCAACGGAGGCTCCATTCGGCTGAATAACCCCCAGGCTACTCAGGAATCTCTACATGCTGTCACTCCCTTCTATCAGGCCATAACGGATGTGAGGCAATTTGGTCGCGGGGGTATCGTGTGCAGATCGCCAGACCAGAACTGTGTTGCGTATTTGCTGAAGTGCACGACATTCGCGAATACTTCGGCGAGTGCATTTATTCCTGCTCTTGCTTGTACTAAGAGGTGTCGATTGAAGTCTCTCAGCAGAGGATGCATTGGAGAAATTTTCTGCGGCCGGTGTCATTGCGGTATACCGCTGCAATAGAGTTGTAGAAAATGCTCGGGTGCCAACTGAATCAGTTATTGCCACTTTTGCAGGCACTACATGTCCTTCCGAAATTAAAGTATGGCCGCCGATATTCAGAGTAGATCCTCTAGCGCCTCGTCCGCTCCAGTGTAATAACTGAGCCTACCAGCGCTTCCATTCCGAAACACTCCAGGTGCAAGCAGTTTAGCACCGTCTAGGCGGCCTCACGCTAGAAGTGCCCGGTGAAAAGACGCGCCTGTCGGCAGTCACTCCTTTGTGGCCGGCCAGATGTGCGCGTCCGAGAAGCAGTTCTGCTAACTGCATTGCACAGTGGTCGAAACATACCGGGAACGTTTCCTTGGCTTTGTTCAAGCACTTATGAGCGCGCTGGGTTCGCTTTGGCGTCGGCATTCTGTCGTCTTCAAGGTCGCCGCCTGATGCACACTCTCATCTGGGGCCGCCGCGCAAACGTCAGCTCTGCTGTCAAAGCACGGTTTCCGCAGAACTCGCGGGTAACGAAAGCCCCAGCGATTCTCTGGCCGCAGCGGCAGCTGAAAAATAGGACAGCAGAAGGCCGACCAGCGTTCCCGTGTCTCGCCCCGCCGACGCCCCTTGGGGCGTCACAACGGCACAAGGATCGGTATTAGGTCCACAATTTCCTGTATCAATGACGTTCGCCATAAGCATTTAACTTACGAAGTTCACAAATGTACTCACTTGATGCAGCACCAACATCGACAAATACTAGATTATCAACTACTACTAGCCGTATCTCACTGGTCTTTGCAAACTGAAACGTCACATGTTTTAACCTTACGCGATCGCTTGCTACACTGAGTTGACAATATTACATGCCTAGCGGTCGATTTAGACACATCAAGGCTAAAAAAAAAGTTTGTAAATGAAAGCTTTCTTATGGTTCTTACACGCTCGCCTGGCAAAATTTTCCCTATGACCTTCATTGGGCTTTGTACTTTTTTTTCTTTCTTATTTCGCTGTCACTTAGGTTGCTGTTGCAAAACATGGGGGCTGCTGTAAATAACTTATTTAGCTCCGTTAGTAAACGAGGTCGAAGAATAGTGAGTTTGCTTCTGCCTACCAGAGAAGTAATATCCTGTTCAGTGAGTAACATGTTACAGACATGCCATATTTTCGTCCCTGATTCCGCGCACCAAGCAAATAATGGTAGTGCATACAACCCTCAATTGCAACTATTCCAATGACGAATAATTGCAGGACTTTCTCGGTGCTTTAACTTGGAATTGAATCAATAGTTGCGCGAAATTTTCATATTTCATACATCTAAACACTAGCTTCTTCAAAATAAACCGTCCTGATAAATCTGTTTACTTGAGTGAGCAGAGGCTCGATGTGGGCAAGTTTGTTTTGCATGCTTGAAATGCCTGTCCTTCGTACGTGATTTTTTTTTGTCCCCGTTCTCTTGCGCTCTTTTTTTCTTAATGGAACTCATTTCCACTTTTGCTTGATATGTAGCCTTCTCTATTCGAGTTGTTCGGCCAGATGCTGTAGCGGAAAAGGGTATTGGTATAAAGAGATTTCCTCTCATTTTTATTTTCCCATTGGCCGCTCATGGATTGTCTCAAGTATTGATTGATCGATCAATCGTCTCAGCGACTGTAGTTATTTCGGCTGTTATGTTTACAACGCTGTATATTGTATTCTAGAAATGAAATAATTTCAAATTAATTTCCTGGCTTGCTAAAATTAATAAGGCATCGTATGACCTCATGTGAGCAATAGCAAGGGACTACTCAAACATCATCAGAGAATTCACATATACTCCATACAGGTCATCTTAGGCACATTACAAAGCCACTGTATTGTCAGAGGATATAAGGTATCAGGTAAACACAAATCAGTTGAAGAAAAGGACTTAGCATTCGAGATCTCGCTCGTTTGTTGGAGTTTCGAAGATTAGCTTTCCCAGAAGACGGAGAGCTGCTGTCGTAGAAACATATTGACGCGAAAGCCACGATACGAATATGGTCACCTCTTTTTGAATGAATGTCGCGACCACCGCCTGCTGGTAACGGAGCTGTTGACCTTTGTTCACGCTCGGGGATGAACGGCAGTGCGGTCTTTTTGTCGACTTGTTATTCCGTAGTTTACTTGCTTTTGGATAACACTGCAAAGCAGTGCTGTCCAGTTGGAAGGTTGGTTGAAATTTCCTCTCTCTGCGGCATCGTCCTCGGAAGGGGACACGCCGTGCGCGCACATTGCGACCATATGTAAGTCGTCAAGAAAAATGACGAAAGCAAAGCTGTATTGGGCCACCCATGTAGGGGCACTGTTCAAAAAAAAAAAAAAAAAACAAACGCATGCACTGTACGCCATATTCCTCACGCGAGTGCATCCAACCTACGAAAAGCGTCAGCGCCCCACAGAAACAGGAATAAGAGGGGAAGAAGGGTTGGGCGGAAAAGGGGAAGGCATTGCACACGAAACAGCGGCATACTTTGTGCTTGGTTCGCTAGCTCGATGACCGTAGCCCGCGAACGTTTCACCCGCAGAAAAACCATGCGTGTCTCCGGGTGCGCAGACTCGCCATATTCTTCCATCACCGCAGAAAGCTAATTGTCAACAAATTGCAGAAGCACTGCCTGCCGCGGCGCTGTGCTGCAAAGACTGCAAGCTCCCCTTTCAGGCTCTCATCGCTGCACTCTTTGGCGATAAATGACAGGTGCCCCTCGTTTGCCACCACCGTTTCCTGCAGACAAACTACAACTAAGTCAACTTCCTTTGTGAGTTGAAAGAGCTGCGTTCTTCGTTTTTAAGCCCGCCGCAGAGACGCGAATGCCACAGCCAGCATTGGCACCTTTGTTCGTATATGTGATAGGCCAGCAGAGATAGGCAGTGGGGCACCGGTTGGAAAAATTTAGGGGGGGGGGGGGGGCTTCAGCCCGGTCAGCCCATGCCTGCCTACGCCACTGGTCGTGAGGTACAGAATTTCAAGGCAATTCAAACTAGGAAGACTGCGCCCGGTCTTGTCTTTGTCACTACACTCCAACTGCAGGAACGCCCCGCAGCGCCGCGCACGAGCAGTACGACTAAGCCCTAACAAAGGCCGCCCCCCTCCGTGTCTGAAGGGTAGCTTCTCCGGGAGGAATGGGACAATAGGCATCGGGGGCAGTGCGGGGGCAGTTTACTGTCGCAGTGGAGGCCATTCAGGTCGCAAGTCAGTGGTCATGGCTGCCTGTTCGGACAAGCAATTAGGCTTTTTGTACATTTGTCGAGATCGCGTATCGCCGAAACCGTGGAACTCGCGACTCCCGAGAGTTCGTCTGAAAGGGTGCCTCTGGGCACACTTGGCGATAACGGGAGGATAACGACAACTGACGAGAGAATTTTTCTGTTTATGTTGTTAGCTGATTTTGTCTGCTAATGTATGAGAGTGTGCTTTCGACTTGAAAATACCGCGATATTTTTAGGATGTCAGTTTTATGCTTGCTGTAGAAGCATGTTTTTCAGTTTCCATTTTTATTTGTTTTTGACTTTTGCACTGTAAATGCTAGCGCTCTATTAGAGCTTGAGAATGCTGATGTAGCGGACTGTTATTTCACAGAGATGTAGGCTGAATGTTAAAAGCCTCTGTTTAAGCACATGTTTTGATTTGTGGTGTAAGTGAAGTGCGAGCGCAAGTGTCGAATTTAGTTTATTCCTTTTTAGAGTCATACGCGTGAGTTTATTTCGTCGTTACTTCTTATTCTTGTGAGATTGTTTTGTTTTGAGTTTTATTATTCCCTTTGCTGAATGCGTCTAGAGAGAGATGAGCGAAAGGCGCGTGTGAAACATTTGAGCAGCGCAGGCGTGAGGAAGGGCTGTCAGAGTTTTCATAAAAGATGAAACGGATAGAGTACTACGTGAGAGAGGGAGAGCTACACCGAAGAGCGGCGTAAGCTTCGAGTTTTCAGGACAGGTGAGGACGTCGCCACTTTTCTCTCTGTTTCTGGAAACGTTTGTTCAGCATTAGAGGTGAACGCGGACTTATGGTCTTGGGGTAGACACTATTCTTCCGCAAGGGTATCCAAAGCTTTCTTGGAGCGTCCGTTTGATTTTTGAGAATCGCGAGTGAATTGATTCTATCAGAGTGTTTTGCTGAATTGATAGCAGAACACGAGCTTAAACTGGAGCCTTTGAGTTTCTGTTCGCCTCTTCGATCGTTTGCCTTACCTGCCTACGTGGCTACGGTAGAGCTACCTTTGTTATGATGGCAATTATTGTATTCTGTGGAGGCTGTTGTAATTCACAAGGCCTGAATTTGAGGTCTAAATTTGGACTTGTTGCCATAAGATATTGCACTTCGTTGCGTTTAACTTAAGAGTTAATTTTGGTTCTCAAGTTGGTTTTTACTTATGGTGGTCTGGCAGTTCGAGGGGTGTGCAGAGGGCACTTGCAGCGCTGGGCGTGGTTCGACAATGGGTGTCCTGTCGAGTCTGTCTTTCCTCCAGGATCCATGAACCCCTGTGAGCTGTGTGTTCGAGTGGAATGCCAGGAGAGGAACCTGTGCACCTGAGAGCTTCGCCACCGGTTCATGGATGAGCCTGCTGGCCCGTACGTCGCATCACTTCAGACGAGCCACGTTGAGCCGCTCGTCCTCCCGATGCATTGTTTGGTGGCGGGAGTGCTGTTGTGCCTCAAATTCCCCTGCCAGCCGGTGCAGTTCCACCAGCGACCGACCCCACAGCGTGCATTCCCAGAAGGCGTTCGTGCGTCATGAGTTGACGTCTTCGACAGCCACCTAGCCGGTCGCCGGTCGACGAGAACAAAGAACAAGGGACGTTGGGAGGACCCCCCAACATGACTGCAGGCACGGACCGGCACCGCATTCCAGCCGCTTCGTGGGAAAGCGCGAGGAGGAAGAGACCCAACGAGGGTAGAAAAGCGGGTGCATCGGGGTGCACCGGCGGCTGCTCGGGAAGACCCGGCCGTGTCAAGGGATCTTCACGGAGACATGGCCGTGGATCATGTACATTACTGTATAAAGTCTTTTATCAGCCCTCTTGGACCTGTCGTCCCTCCTGGCTCCTCACTCACGCGCCTCTTCGAAGCGGTGGGGCTACCAACGTCCCCGTACCCCAACCGTCCTTCGCAACAGTGGTGGCAGCGGTTAGATGCCAACGGACCCCGTGTCTTCCGCTAGGCCCCCTATTTCATAACACTGCTCCCGAACCTTTTTATTTCGTAACACAGGTCCAGTACTCTCCAGCCCACAGGCATAAACCTTTCAAAGGGAACCCTTGAGTCCATTAGATACGGTGGGGGGTTAACAAAGACGACAAAAGGTAAGGTATGCACAAGCTAATAGAGAGTTTTAGTCTAGAGGGCGCAACGCCTCAGGAACACAACGCGCGGCGCGCTGGGTACGTAACGCTGGGTACGTAACGCGCTGGGTACGTAACGCGGCGCGCTGGGTACGATACGAGCCTGGTGGCGCACATGTCACCGCCCCGTTACAAAGGGGACGCTCATAGCATCCATCCATACATCCGGTTGAGGCTCTCTCGCACAGCGTTAGTTTACCGTACGCAACAACCGAAACGTGGACTGCGCTTCGGCGTAAACAGCCTTGAATATGAGTGCTGCTCTGCACCATTTATAGGCGAAGAAATGAACTGTAATAGCCGATAGTAGATGACAGCCGATAGTCGTGACGAGCTCGCCACGAAGCGCTTATCTTTGCTAATACAATTAACATTGTATAATACGAGGTTCCATAGAAACTTTCCGAATGTTTGCTCGGGAGCTTTCGTTTTTTTTTCCCCTTTTTCTTTCCTTTTTCGCTTTTAATGAGCGCTGTCAGAGTCTCGTGTCGCCTTCAGGCCAGAAGTCGCTCAGCATGGGAGCGAAGACTACGAGGAGAGTTGAGAGAGATATTTACAACGTTCATTTACATCATATTTGGTAGCTGATGGCAGAATGCGTAATGCCAGCCGTTCTTCAGGTGGTTAAAGGGCCCGCTTTTCTAGGACGTCTTCAAGGGAAGAATACGTTGAGGTTTCCCCTCCAAACCAGTGTCGGAGGTCCGAGGGGGGGAGAAGGTGGCGCACCGACCTTTTACTTATCAACGCCGCCGAGGCAACCCCTCTTGTAGCCGGGCCATGTGAATGCAGCAGGACTCCTTCGAGTGAAGGTATGTCGTCACCCCCTGCTGAAGTAATGGTGAAGTAGTTATCAGCACTCACCTCGTTTCCGGCTTTTCGGTCGCGACAACTTCGTCAATGAGCTTATGATGGCGCCGCTTGGTCTCCGGCACCTCTCGGTCGCAACGGCGCATCATATTCTAGGCTTAACAAGAAGCTCGCAACAACGCATAAAAAGACAAGCAATTTTTTAATTGCTTGAACCCGCGTCATGCAGCTGCCGTTTCGGGCTCGGCAAGTCATTAACAGGGTCTTTATGCAGTACATCAGTACCAACAGATCCGTTTCATGCGGGGAAGCGTATTCAATGCGCCACGAGCTGTCACCGGACATAGCACATTTTGTCCCTCAGTAACAAACGCATGCTCGTACCGTATAATTAGCAGTTCAAGCGCCGACGTACGCTAACCTTATTGGCAATTATTGTCTATTACCATGGCCCTGAGAAACAATAATTGAAAGCATGCGTGAGAATCGCTGATTGAACTTTTCCGGAACTTCGAATAGCAGTGCTGCAGCGGTTAGATGTGAATTGAATCGAATAGCAAACACCATAAAAAAATTGTAGCTCCAATCCATTATGTGAAGGTGATTGGATAGCGAAGCTATAGACTACACACGATTACCCTTTGTGGCGTCGCTTGAATTTCACGTGCATTTTAACGGCATGCATACACTCGGAGTTTTGTGCGAGAGCTGTTGGGTTTTGCCTATGACGTTGCTGAGCAAGTCGGTTTTGTTCTTTTCGTCGAGCATTATGTTCACGCTGTTGCATAATGTTGCAGGCTACCATGGGTAGACCACAGCTCAGCGTGAACATAATTATGTTCACGCTGAGCATTATGTTGCAAGCAACCATGGGTAGAACACAGAAAGATGCCTTCTGGCATCTTTCTGTGGTCTACCCATGGTAGCCTGCAATGAACTGAATGAGTTGCCAGACCGGTCTCTGCTGTAGCAACCTGCCGAGCCGCCGCTATAGTCACGGACACCGGGCGCATTCGGCGCGAGCGCAGGAAAACGCAGTCGGCGTCGGCAGGAGTTGTACGCTTCCCACTATCGCCTGCTTCACTTCTCTCTACCACGCATCCGCTATGCTGCGAGGCGCTATCTTTAAATCGGTACAAGCGAATGATGGCGTAACACCAGCTGTGCACATGCGCCGCGCCGGATGACTTATGTGCATGCGCCGCGTTACCCTCGCAGTGTGTCTCTCCCCCTCTCCACCGCCCTATGCTGGCTTGCATTCATTTTTTTTTAGCCTGGCGTTTTCTGTTGACGCTGACCACGCGACGAAAATTTCTTTGGCTGGTAGACGTATTCAGCTTCGCTGTAATATTCGAAAGTTCGAACATTTGCGCGCCACTAAAATCGCGAGGAACAATAAATTTAGACGTTATACATGAAGATAAGTATACGCATGCTTTACAGAGAAGGCAAGGAAGCAAGATGTATTCGACCATACAAGCACTTTGCTATACAAGACTTTGCTGTCTGAAGCCTTTTCTTTGGTTGCACTATCACCACACTTCAGTCCCACGCGGTTTTGTCACGAGCCTCAGCAAGTTTTACTTTCGTGGTATCGGAAACAGATACAGACATGCTTGCTTTTTCCGAGGGCTGTGTCCGAGATGTCGTTGTAGTCTTGTAATGGTGCACCCTTGTGTTTTCTGTGAGGAGAGTGATGCTGCCCCAGTCTCTACTTCAGCTTGTGCACTCTCTGCACCGCAGTACTCTTCCAGTGGAACGTCAGATATTTCATGCTCCCGCAGGTTTCTTTCTTTTCTTCTCTAGAAATCTGCAGCGCGTTGCAAGCTTGCCAAGTTTTGCGGAATTCTTCCTTGTCGCCCTGACATGAATGTGCTTTGTGTTGCTAACTGCAGGTACCTTGGGGTTTCGAGTCCGTAGGTGTTGCATCCTGCTTGTTATAAAAGCGACTAACAGCTCATGATTCCGCCGCAAGAATGTCCTCCAGCTCAATCACTGGTATTTTCAGTTCCACTTGTTCCAGCTTCCCACCGCACACGTAGTGCACTGTCCTTGTGTCGTGGCGTACGCTTATCGAACGCGTGACAGCACCCTGACTTTCACCGCGGCTTGGAGTTTCACGTTGGACAGCCGCCTCTGTATCATTCACAGCCCCAGTATTCTTACGGTGGTGTGCGTTCGGTGAACTCTCCTCGTCGCTTGTCTCGCCTCTTGCCTTGCGTTTCCTGGGCGATAACTTCCGTCCAGATTTAGGCATGACTGGTAAGAGCAGTAAAGAATTCAGCTGTTGTGCGGCTAGCTGACAGAAAAGAACGCTACCCGCATGCCCGCGCAATGACGCCGTTGACGCTCTACGTGCTACTCAACAAGAGCGACGCTATCGTCTCGACACAGTCAGTCAGCGATGACGGGGTTGACAGTTTTTTCTTTTTTTTTTCTGTGCAAGCGCCCAGGGTACTCACAGCACACGACCGGTGTTCCACGATGGCCAGACTACAAGCGCCTACACGTCGACAGATTGCCGCAGTACACACCAAGCGGCGGCGAAGTTAGCGTTGAAACTCGGAAGTGGACGAATGACAGACGCTAATCGGCGCGACGTTTCCTAACCACTTCGTGCGCGCACACACTGTCCACAACCCCACAGTAATCACGGCGAAGGTCAGGTTCGAACACGTCGCAAGCTATGATGATGATGATGAAGCAAACGCGCACTCGCCCTTGCTGGAAAAGACGACGAAGTGGTGTACCTCGTGGAGGTGGTGCGCGAGAAATTTGTACCCGCGTGCGTCGTCTTCGGGTTGGTAAACGCGCATGGTTGCCGCCGCCTCGTGACAACAATGAACTTCGAATTTCGACAACAATGCATTTCAAATAGTAATGCTATGCTAGGCTGCCACAAAAAAAAAAAAAAAAAAAAAGCGCGGGTTCTATCCCGGCCGCTGCGGTCGCATTTTCGATGGAGGCGAAAATGCGAGAGGCCCGTGTACTGTGCGTTCAGGCGATCAAAACTTTCGGAGCCCTCCACTACGGCTTTTGTCTCCTTTCTGTCTCGTTCAGTTACCTTTCGCCTAAACCCCCCCTCCCCCCGGAGACGCTGAGCCATGCACCAGGCATGGGCTGCAGAAATTAGCGTTTTTTCCTTAACCGAACCACACTCGCCACCTACATCATCATCATAGCGATGCTGAAGTGGTTAGATGTAAATCGAATCGAATAGCAGGCACTATAACAAATATATTCGAAAGTTAAAACATTCGCACGCCGCTAAAATCGTCAGAGGCAATATATCCAGGGCAGGAGGAGGAAACGACTTTATTGATTCCCTGAGAGTTTATGGGACAAGCTGTATTTCCCGCATAGCTAGGCGACACCCAGGGGTTGTTGGTCTCTGGTGGCGTCCTCAGCCTTCTAGATAGCCCAGAGCTGGTGTTCGAGGTTTGCGCGGCGCAGCGCGGTCTGCCAGCGCGAGCTGGAAATGTCGAGAAATAACAGACAGAAATAGAGCAAATATAGCTTTCATTCATTGTTTATTTACACACACTGAGCTTATACATGAAGATAAATACACATGTGCTCTAAGAAAGAAAGCAAAGAGGATTAAAACAAATATACAAGCAAAATAAATCACTAGGGATGTGGTCCTTCTCCGCTCTCCCGTTTTTTGTCGCAATAGAAAGCGTACCTTACGATTCCTGTTGGCGATTTGGTCACAGCTCAGGCGGCTGTAAATCAAACCAGCGCTGCTGCACATGCGGGGAAGCCCATGCCCAAAAAGACTGTACTTCAAATGACGCGCGGTGCTGCCTCTGTGGTGGAGAACATCCTGCTAACTTCTCGAATTGTTTAGCTCGGGCCCAAGAAGAACAGGTTCTTGAAATTACATATAAACGACGTTGTTCCAGCAGAGAAGCTGTCAACATCGTTAAGGAAAGAGCTTATGGATATGCAGGAGTAGCCGCTAAAAATAACTTGGGTCCCTCACTGCAATTATAGAAGCAGCCGTGCAAAAAGCAGTTGCGAAGGCAATGGAGCAGATATTAGCAAATTTGGGAGAAAGTATTTCTCAGGCTATTTCCGACAAGATGAACAACATCATACAAGCTTCGGCGAATTTGTGCTCTCCAGGCCCCTCAGGGATCATACCTAATGCTTCTACTAAAAATGTACATGATAAACAAAGAGGTACCCATAGTTCTGAAAAATTCTCTGCGTCAATGGGTACAGCTATAGCGCCCTCTGTTTCTGATGATCAGTCAGCCGAAGATTTAGAAATGACAGATGCAGAATATATTGCTCATGCCCAAAAACGAGCTATGCCATCGTCTAGTGACGAAAAGTATACTCGGCCCCATTCGAAATCAAAGAAAAGTTCCTCGAACTATATTTTGAAAGAAAGTATTTTAGAAAAAGCTATTTCAGCCACATTAGTTCCTTCAAAATAGCAGAGTTGAAAGTTCTACAGTGGAATTGCCGTTCAATTTTTTCAGCTTCTGTAGATCTCTCTTGCCTTGCCAACCAACTTAATCCGGATATAATTCTATTACAAGAAACTTGGCTATCATCTGAAAAAAAAAAAAACTTTCATTTGCACAAGTACAGAGCTTTTAGATTAGACCGTCCCACCAGAGGTGGTGGTCTAATTACATTTATTTATACTCAAGTATGCCATAAGGCTAAAGTCATATTCCAACTCATGGAACCTCAATGTGCAATCTTAGTCGTGGAGTTGCCCCTCTATCGATGCGATCCGCTGTATATTATAAACACTTATTTTCCTCATGGTGTTCAGGACACTGTCTCTTTAGAAAGGGCCTTAACTTATTGTGGGCGCGACATTTTACTTGCCGGGGACTTTAATTCGCATCATGTGTCATAGTGTTTAAAGGCAGATTTTTACGGTAATCGATTGTGGCATTGGTCTTTAGATAAAAAGCTTTCGTGACACAATTCCGGATCTTCTACCTTTGTCAGAGGACATCATCGCTCCACAATAGATCTAACATTCACTAGGAGCAGCCTCTCTCTATCTTCGTGGTCTACTGTTGATTGCGCCACCAATAGCGATCATCTGCCAGTAATTTTTGACATTTCCCGTAAGGTAACATACGCTTGTGAACAAAGTACTACTTTTGTTAACTACAGCATATTCAAGAATTCCTTAAAGTGTGCGATCGCTTCACTTTCTATGGCTTCTACCGAACAAAAGCCAAAGATAATTTGTAAGGCTCTTGAAAACTCCAGGAAAAAATCGGAATTTATCATTCGAACTAATAAGAGTATACTTCCTTCAGCCCGTGGTGGAATGACGACTGCTCACGCGATTACAGAAAACGAAAAGCAGTCTGGAAAAGTTTACTACGCAATCAGTGTCCTAAAAACTGGAGTGATTACAAATTCGTTAGAGCCACATTTAAACGTACGATCTCTAAAGCGAAAGAAGACTATGACACCAAACACTTCGATTATTTATCTAAAGAAAAAAAAACAAGAACGCACTTTTCAGATTTCTACGTAGAAGGAAAATAATTCCGCGTCCAAATAATATAGACTCATTAAGTTTATCTGAGGCAGAAACACGACAGATGCTAAAAGATATTGCAGAAGGTCTAGAAAGCAGATTCTCATCCTTATTGTCCCCAAGTAGCCGATTTAATATGTCAACTGATGATTTCACTGAAGTCACGATTAGCGAACTGGCTACGGCTGTCGGAAAGATTCCAAATTCAGCCCCTGGTGGTGATAGAGTCACGGCAAACATGTTAAAAATTCTTTTCAATGAGGCCTGAGACGATTTATTAGCCATTCTGAATCATTCGTTAAAATGGTCGTGGATTCCTTCTAACTTGAAACTAGCTAAAATAATTCCAGTTCTTAAAGATAACGGAAAAGGATATACTCTTGACAATATTCGCCCGATTGCTCTAACTTCTAATCTAGTAAAACTAATAGAAAGGATTATCTATGCTCGTATGGCAAAATTTATAGATGGTAACGATCTTCTCAGCCCCCACCAAATTTACTTTAGACCCGGCTGTTCC
Source organism: Hyalomma asiaticum (assembly GCA_013339685.2). Classification (NCBI taxonomy): domain Eukaryota; kingdom Metazoa; phylum Arthropoda; class Arachnida; order Ixodida; family Ixodidae; genus Hyalomma; species Hyalomma asiaticum. Next base: position 313,920,858 of record CM023481.1, read on the forward strand.
ATCTGGCATGCTCATGTGGACTTAGAAAGCCGAATAAAATTAGCGCGCTACCGTAGACAAATAGCTGCTCTGGTAACATTAGATATATCAAAAGCCTATGATAGTGTCGAGTATAACATATTATTACACCAACCAAAGAGTTACAGACAGACAGACAGACAGACAGACAGACAGACAGACAGACAGACAGACAGACAGACAGACAGACAGACAATGAACTTTAATGATCGAGTTACAATTTCCCGAATTATCTGGTGAGCTGGTTTCATAAGTTTTTAAACGACCGAGAATTTTATTGTTCCTTGAAAGGTCATTCTTCTCCCTGTCATCGACAGTCACGCGGGGTTCCTCAAGTGGCTGTGACTTCCCCTCTCCTGTTTAATGTGCTACTTAGTTCCATCCCCAGCCATGAAGGTATATACACTTACGTATATGCAGATGACATCGCGTTCTTTGCATCAGACTATGACTTACATTCTTTGTATAATCGCTTGCAAGCTTATATGTGCGCAATAGAAGACTCGTTAAAAGCAATTCACAATTGTCCCTCAATGTTGCCAACAGCTCTATCATAGTATTCTGTTAATATAACACTTGCTTGCAACCTTCAGAATATTCCACAGCTGGACAGGCTGGAGACCAGCCTTTGAAAAGGCTGGTCTCCAGCCGAAACGTCAGAATAAATCCTAAATAATATGTTTGTCACTGTGACTTTCTGTTCGTATATTTATCCCGATAGCCAGGAAGAACTATTGTGATATATATATATATATATATATATATATATATATATATATATATATATATATATATATATATATATATATATATATATATATATATATATATATTGATGCCGCTGTACTGGGCAAAGTTCCGCAACGGCGCAAAGTTCACGCTAATTAGCGCGGTCGCGTGGTGTGAAGCTCGTGTCAGGAGAAAAAAACATAACATAGCTCGCAGTTCTGCTGCGCCGTTATCTCTGCCGCTCGACCGTCACGTACTCTAGGACCGTTCCACGGTCGCATCGCCAACAAACGAGATATAGGGCGAGATTAAAGGAGTACTGACGCCAATTTTCGAAGCTGAGTTTACTCCAACATACAACTCTCCTATATGCGTAGACAGCACCGAGCAAATGTTAAGCTCAGGAAATGCTGATAAGATATTTTAATTTGACGTCAAAGTCAATTTTCACTTGGCGTGCCTACTGACATGGACACTAGTGTGACGTCAGGCTACAGTACAAATTTTGATGACTTCATGCAGCAGTATGGCAAGTTGTGATGACGTCAGGTACAAAAACATACAAAATGGCCGCTCGCGCGTAACTCGCGGTCGTGTACTTTCGCCGTTCAGTCGCCGTAGTTAAGAGTGCCCGTGAAGCGAGCAAGCGAGGTCGAATTACCCTCTATCGTCATGTGTGCCCGCGTATAATCAGAAGGCAAGGTCGCTATGGTGCCGGCATTTTGTTCTTGAAATGCCGCGGAGGTCTCGGAGGCCACCTTAGCTTATCGTAGGCTCCGGAGCCACGCCGACACCCACCGTGCGCGGCGTACGTTGCATCTTGCACTGTGCTGAAGAATTTGCTGTCGTCGCAGAGTCGCTATACAAAATTTTGTAAATCGTTGACCCCACACTTGCTACAGGCGCTGCGCGCGAGAGATCACTGGTCGAAAACGTCACGATTTTTTGCGGAGCACGTCACGAGAGGCTCATTACTATCCACATACTGTGTCGTGACGTCAGGCTACAGTAGGAACCGAAACCAGCTTTTAAAGGCATGCTGTAAATAAATTTTCACGCCACGCTCACGCTTACCAGTACTAGAGTGTACTAGAACTTTTGAGTGGCGCGGCCGTTTCAGCGTGGAAAGATGCGGTGGCGCTGGCGTCGACCAATCTTCCCGGGCGGATGGCTGGCAGGCGTTCCGCGTACGCGTTGGTACCTCTCCGTCGCGCCCAGGATGATCTTTTTCATTCCTCGTTATACCTCCCCTTTTCAAAAATTTTAATGCAAATAAATATTATTTGACATTATTGTTATTGAAGTTGCCGCCGACTGTATTGCAGTCTGAAGTAGCGTAGCACATCGTACCGCATAACGAGCGCGTTTCCCCCCCCCCCCCCTTTTTTTTTTTTACAGTGTACACTTACACGAGAAACCAGCTAGCCGGTACACATCGGAAGCCTCCCTCATCCCCCCTCCCCCCCGAAAAAAAAAGGAATGTGTTGCACATAAGTCGAAGAACTCCTCGCCCGTTCCACGTATATAAAACACCAATGTTGAAATCAAATAAAGGGCGCGTTGCTTGTGGTTGCGTTCACTCACAACAAAAGCTGGCTTTATTGACATTGTCACTGTCTGAAGAACAGCAGAGTTTTTCCAAAGCTCCCTTTCATCATTTTAATATGGGAATGCGTTTATTGTTGTAGGACCCACAAAAATGCACATACGTAATACTGCAGAAAAACGCCTTCAGTGAAACACAGCAGTGCAAGATTTCGAGAGTTTAAATAAGCAACAGCACGGCAAAGCAAAGTCGTATTAACAATTGATAACGTGAAAATACAAGGTTCGCATACTTATACAAACAATACATTTGCAATTAAAATTATAAAAAGGCATAAAATTATAGAGCCAGGATACACCATATAACATAAAACAAAACAGAATGCAGAGCTGAGGTTGTCTTCCTAAAATGCATTTAAATAAAAAAGATATTATTATCGTTGCAAAATCGTTTAAACCGACTCTAAAGCGGAACAATGAATCGGCTTAGTTCGAGTAATTATGCTCTGAGAACCCTAAAGCTGCTAAATTAACCATCACAGGTTTATTAATACAAAAAGATACAAGATCAAATTTTATTTTCAGATTTCGCGTCAGAATTTGCACGTTTTCTTGCTTACAAACCTCTTCTCGGAAAAATCATCTCTCTTCTTGGTGCCCCTTTAAAAAATTAAGAGTGCAATAACATATGCACGAAAACTGACATCTTTTTTATGCCAATGCAGCAATTTATAGCCTAAGTTTCAGCTGCTGCTGTGCGCTTCTTCGTTTCTCATCCCGCCACTTGTTAAGACCCTTTATATATGAAATGCATACGCCTGACCACGTAAAAGCTGGTCAACTTAGCAGTTAATGACTTGCAACCAGCACCCCAAATGCTTCTCCTGTTGATCACTGCCAGGACATCCAAGATGCTATCTTTGTGTAAGTCACTCTTACTAAAGCAACCAGTGAAAATGTCTTCAAGTTCACTAATAAAGACAAAAAGTTTCGGAGAAGGGTACAGAAGACCACCGAAATCACAAGGTTTCATGTCTTTCGGGGCCTTAAAAAGGGATAACTTGCGACTTTGTTGCACACACGAATATCCAGTTGTGCAACCTGGCGCGTAACAATGGTTTAAACGTTGTTTTATTGCCATTTCGCGACCAAAACAGAGATGCCGACTACAGAGGCTACCATGCCGCCGAGCAAACCTGGGTAGATTGGGCGATGGCAGCGCCGCCGCTACTTTCGCCGCAAGTTATGCAAGGGGCAAGCAAGGGAAGAGCGCCGCGGTCGCGCCACTCAAAAGCTTCTAGTACACTCTACCAGTACGTTTTCTGGGCTCCGGAGGGCTTGGCCTTTCATTTCATGCAAAAAAACGCCAACTGAAAATTTTCGTGGCAGTAAGTGGAAGCATCTCCCTCCCTCTCCAGTTTATCTCGCCCTCTCTCTCGTTTGTTGGCGATGCGGTCACCGGCTTTGCGCAGCGGAGAGGGTGCTGTCACTGTGAAACGGCGCCCTTATGCCATCATGCCACCACGTCTCATTAGAACGCCTGTCCAAGAGCTCCAACAGAATGCTACTCGCGCTGATGCAAGGCGCGCGCTTAACTTCTCGCCTAATCATTGCAACACTGTCATTGAAAGCACACTCCAGCCCGCACCCGCAGCAAATGCTCACAAATGTGCCTCAGGCTGCTCGTCCACAGTTACATGCAATGTGATCTGCATCGCGGTCATACGAAGTAGACAGCGAGCCAAGGCCGCTGCTTGTGCACCACCTTTACGCAGGCTATCTCTCCCCGTACCATAAGGTGAACGCTTTCTGCAATACAAACGCAATACTGACCATACAGCCGCAGCGTGGAACGTAAATAACCTTTCACGGCCTGCCCACGGGCGCAGTTTCTCATCAGTACCACTCTTCTGCGAGCGGCATGTCGTGGTTTTTCATTCCCTTCGTGTGAGTCTGGTCACGCCTAAGCACACCTGCGTTCTTACTTAATAAACCCACGTTCACTACAATTCAGATTCACCCTCAAGCTGCCAGTCTTAATATCGTATGTTTTATCGTACATTGCTATCGTATTCATTGCTTTGCCCTTCTGGCGCAACTAACATTTTTTTTGCTCAAGTGGGCACTTACGATAGGACTCGAAAAAATTAAGATTATGACCAGAAATAAATTCTCTTGATTAGTCTAATAAAAATGTAAATAATTATGTGCTATAATTAAGCGTTCTTGCGTGTCTGCTACCTCAACGTAATATGGACACGGTTGGAGGAGCAGTCCCGTTTCTTGTCTGTTTGACGAAACGATTGTTCTTTTCACAACTTGAAGTCGACCACAAGTCTCTCTGCAAGGTGTTATTCGGCGTCGATGAAGCAGCGCGCAGGTTGGATGTAAGTAACTACTTCGATATGCTGACAGAAAATATTTACACAGGCAGATCTACACCTGCCGCAGAACGCTGCTGACACACACAGAGTAAACAGTGCGTTGCACTTCTACTTTCACTAAGTGCCTAGCCACTGTTACGACCGGGCTTACTGCTGAGAACGGCGCACCAGGCTTGTTCCGTTTGGCGTGCAAAACGAGCCCGACGAGGAAGGTCGCCGGCTCGTTTGGCCTGAGCTCCGCGTCCTCGCAGATTAAAAACATCTGCGTTCTGCCGAGGTGCCGCGGCGGTGCCGAGAAAGACGTCAGTTCCCGAGCCGAAGGTGTGGTCCTTATTGACAACAGCCCACATGTACGTTTGGCCATTTGGCCGAAGAGGCGACCCCGCACGGCACATCTGGAAGTGGTTCGCCTGGCGTGGCAACCTTATCGGACCACACAAACTTTTCCACGGTGGAATGTCTCCGCACGTACGTGCACGTGTGATGACGGTGATGCTGGGTGCGTGAGGGCTGCGGTATCGTCCCCCGGGACCTTCTGTGACTACAGCCATGGGCGGGTCAAGGACGTTTTGCACACTTCCCATCCTCTCCCTCCTTCCTCGCCCAGGACCCAATGGGAGAAGAGCCCGGGAAACAAAAAGCGCGGGAGCCCTCGGAAAAGGACGCGCTGGAGAAAACCCTCTGGCTAGTGGAGCCTCGCGGAAGCCAGCTCGCGGTAAATATGTAAAATAAACATCTTTTTAAGTGCTCTGTGCCCCGTATCCGAGTCGCCCTGAGACCCGGTTCGTGCGGGTCGTTTTCGCCGCTCGCCACCACACTACCCGCTGGCCGGCTCTTGTAGCAGGCCAGTCTTAACACCACCGAGCGGCTACGCCTCAGGCTGTCGTTACATCACACGGAGCCTTTCTGATCTGTCGGCTTCGCGATTACAGCCTGGACTGCCCTGACACTATCGGGCAGGCCAATATATAACAAACCAAACAAAAGGTGGTGGCCGCGTTTTGCCCCCCCCCTCCCTCCCTTCACACACACACACACACACACACACACACACACACACACACACACATGTTGCCAATCAGGATGGGAATATCGGAAGGCCACACCCTACTGGGCTGGGTCTGTGTCGAAAAAGAACCTCTCAGGCCTTATCTCTAACCTACGACGGCTAACGCGATCGGCAAAAGAAAGCCTTTTCTCAGTTACTCTGCAGTCATTCATGAAGAAAGTACCCCAGAAATTCAGGCGCTCGCTGTCAAAAGATAAACGAGGCATTTCAGAGATAAAAGTCGCGGGAGAAAGTATTGTTGACTCGACTATCATTGCCAACAAATTCAATGCTTTCTTCCAGTCTGTATTCACGCGGACAGCTTCGCTTGCTCAGTTACGGTCATACGACTGCGATTGCCTTGTGCCAGAAGTAGGAATAAGTGAAGACGGTGCTCTTTGTCTTTTGCGCAACCTAGATGTAGAGAAATCACCTCGTCCTGACGGGGTATCAAATAATTTCTTGAACAGATATGCTGAGTGGGTGGTAACATATTTACATCACATTTACACTATATCGTTACACACTGCGGTTATTCCTGATAATTGGTGCTTAGCAAAAGTAATTCCTGTGCATAAATCAGGCTCCGCTCTTGAAATTAACGAATACAGGCCCATTTCATTAACCAGTACTTGCTGTAAATTATTTGAGCATATTATTTTTAAGGCCATTACTTACTTAGAAAATAACAAGTTACTTTATGCCCAACAGCATTGCTTTAGGTCTGGAGACGGCCGCGGCGCCGACACAACAATAGGCGGCTAGTTATAAGTACGGTAAAAGTTGCTGAAGATCGCCAGGAAAGGCTTCACGTCTAAAAGAGTGTCGCGTGTCGACTGCTGAGTCCTTGCATGCACCTCAACGCATTCATGGGGCAAGCTGCACCGTGTCCAGCAACGCCCCTGATTCCGTTGTGGCTTGGTAATAATTTAGACGTTTGCCAATACACGTTACTTTAATGAATCCATAACAATAGCAAAAAATAAATCGTCATAAATGCAAAGTAAAGGTCTCCGACAGAGAAACAACGAGGGTGTACCTCTCTTGAATGTCCTCAGCGATTTCCATTGCCCTTCCCTACAATGAGCGGATGGAACGTCGCTGAGACTCCCAGCACCTGCCGCCAAGGTTCGGTCCACGCCTCAAGTTCGGAGTTTCGCAAATGAACCCGCTGCATGATGAGGCGTGCACGTCCTGAAGACTGCTTGGTGGCAGCGAAGACCACGGCTCGGCTGACGATCAGTCTAGTTGTATCGCAGCGGCCTAACATCCGAGCGACACTAGGCACTTCCAACAGTATGCCGAAAAACACGAGCCGAAAGCAGCTCAACGTTCGTGCTGTCGCACGACTCGGCCAAGTACAGGGAGCGCCTGGTCTGGGCGTGTACGTAGCGCGTGGCCACTTCGATGCTGCAGAGGTACACTGCCTCCCTGGGACGAAGCGGTCAAACGTCCGAAGCCTATCGTCGAAGCAGGTGTCCAGGCTACAGCTGAGGAGACCGAACGTGACGACAAAGGTGGCCGGTCGGCGCTCCGTGATCCCAGTGTGATGCCCGACATGCTGGCGACGAACGCGTTGGACAGCAGCCACCGGCAAGGAAGCAGTAGCTTCAACTCGCAGTAGACGACGTAGGCTTTGCGTAAGCTCATTTGTTCCAAGGCTTCGTACAGTGCACAGCCGCCACGTCCAGAGCGCTTGCACTGCCACTGAAGACCCTGGTCGTCCAAGGTTCGCTTGCGCAACGCCGATGGGGGACAGTCAGGTTGGCATACCTTAAACTCCAGATCGTGCTTGGCAGGTAGACGGCATGTAGTCCACTTGCAAAAGGATGGCGCGTAATGCAGGAGCTCGCTGGGGTGCGTGACGAAAGGGACGAGCGGCGCAGAAGGGCCTCCCGAGGCGACAAAGGCAGTCGTCGAACGTGTTGCGTCTTGCGCCATCACGCGCTCTGCTTGACGAAATTGGTAGTCCCGTCGCTTGCCGACACCGTAGTGTCCTTGGGTAAGACCAGGAGTGAAAACGGGTGTCATCGTTCGCTGTCAGCAGGAGAGAAACTGCGGCGGAAATGCAGAAGACGGCAGCTGCTAAGGAAGACGTGTCAAGCTGGCGCTACTGGACAGTATTTGGAACGTCAGCAATTTCTAGCGTAGCCCGAGCCACCACGCGCGCTCGCTCGCACCAGCAAAGGCATTGCTACAGCTCGAGAGAGAAAGACGAAGGCATGCTATCACTGGATCTGGCTCCGACACGGTGTCTTTTTCTACCGTCGTCCGGACGCTTCGTGACAGCAAACGGGGCGGCCAGAGACTTTTCGCTAGCACCATTACTCAACTAGCTGAAAGAACTGATGAATTATAATTAGTACACTCAATACGAAAGCCCGGATCGACGCCATTTTTTTTATTTCTCCAAGGCATTTGATGTCGTCCCACACCAGGATTTAATAACAAAACTAATAGCAAATGGTATTGAACAAAAGCCGATACCATGGATTGAATGCTACTTATAATATAGATAACAGTGTGTTGCTATACATGGGTGTGTTTCAAAAGAATTAGAAGTGTCGGTGTTCCGCAGGGCTCAGTCCGCGGGCCTCTTCTTTTTTCTAGTGTATATTAACGATATTCATCTTTGCGCAGAATCACCGATCCAGATTAAACTACTTGCGGACGACTGTGTAGTATAGACAACCATAAATAATCAAGATGACCAGATTAAACTAAACGATACTTTACACTTAGTCGACGCATGGTGTGCAAGGTGGGGATTAAGAATAAATCCTTCTAAAACAAATTTCATTACATTTACTAATAAAAAGATGTCCCTTGACATTACTTACTCTTTAGGAAATGCTACTATATCACGAGAACTGATCATGTTAAACATTTGGGCGTCACACTTAACGAGTAACCTCAATCAACTGAAAACCACACGTTGAAAACGTCAGTTGGGGTGCACTGCAGAAATTGTCGTTCTTGAAGAGGAAGCTACGTAACAGCCCACCTAGAGTAAAAATAAACGCGTACAAAGCACTAGTGCGCCCAAAGTTGCAGTATGCAGGCGTTATTTGGAGCCCTTGGCAGAGATATTTGATTTAAAAAATAGAAAGAGTACAAAATTTAGCTTTGCTTCTCATTCATTCCGTTTACACCCGACATTCTAGAGTAACCGATTTAAGCAATAAGGCTAACCTACAGAAACTTGAGCAGCGTAGGATCTAGATTAATATTCATCTACCAACTTTATCGCGGTGACTTCAAATTAACACGGCAGCGTTACCTTCAAAATCCTTTAAAGTTTCAGCCAGGACGCATCACTGTAAATCTTTCAGACAACCAATTAGCCACATTAACGTCGACAAGTTCTCTCTTTCCTCGCGCAATATTTTGTTGGAATAAATTAGCTGAAGAAGCAGTGAATTCTGTATCGTTGTATTCATTTACACGTCATATTAGTAAGATTAATTTTCTTCATGTAAATGGCTGACATAAAAACATATCGTTTTGAGTGTAACTCTCTTGTATTAACAATATATGTACAGCACCGGTATGTTTCTATTTATGTATACCTGTGATTAATTTTTTTTCTTACATTTATGCCAAGCCATGCAATGTATTTGCCTTATTGTCTGTTGGTATTGTTTGTACACACTCCTGCATTGGCCCGGGGAAGGCTTGCAGTATCTGTAAATAAATAAATGAATAAATAAAAAATATAAGCAAAAGCAGCTGTTTTCTTCTTTCTCATTCCCATGCGGCTATTCCGATGTTAAGGACAGACGCCATGCGTGCAGAATTTATGGCAGGGACACTTCGTTCCACAATAACATCGCAGAGCAGCCAAACTGCCCGCGTCTCAAATCCGAGAGTCATTAGGGTTTAGTTTCCACGAGGCTTATCCGTTGCCGGAAAAGTTTGCAACACCGCTTTCTTCACTGCAACAAATTTTTGCGACAGAAATTGTATGAGGCATGTTCTCGTGTTCTAAAAATTTCCCATCAGAGTCGGCGACGATTTTTATTTAAAATTATTTGAAATCTTTCACTTTTCGCCGTTATACTGTAGCCGAGGAATTTTTTGCGATTTATTAACAAAATGAATACTTAGCCAAAGGCAGTTACTCCAAAATCACAGTTCGGCGATTTTTCAAAAACGCACGTTAGGTGAAGTAGATTCAACTCACCGTGTGCCAAGCGTACAAATAGTGTAGAATAAATGGGAAAAAAAATTGTAACATATCTGTAACGTGCGAAAGAGTTCTTTTTCACATGTAGTGAAATATATATATATATATATTTTTCCGGGAAATCCGTGCTAAACTTCGCAAAAAGAAGGTTGATTCCTTTCTGAGGAGACATTTGCCAAACTCATACAAAAATTTCTCTGCAAAAAAAAAGAAAGAAAGAAAATGGTTGGGACCTCTGCTGGTCTGTCCTTACCTGAACACACGCCCCCCAGCATCCACTTCGTGTCAATGGAGTGCCTCCAACCGTGGCCTCCGCGATCGGCTGCCGCGGCGCGGCATTGCTGCGCCGCCGCAGCCGAGAAGAAAACTGTTAGCTGGAAAGGAAAGAGAACGCCAAAAAGATTGTGGAACAAGGAAATCCGGGAAGCGATCGAAAAGCGACGTAAAGCATCAAGGGAGCACAGACAGGCAAAAAGGGAGAAGCGGCCGCAAGTCGAAGTCACGGAAAGATGGGAAATATATATTTAGAGAAAAAATCTATTGTACAGAAATTGGTCGAGGCAAAAATTAAAGGTGAAAGCGAACGCTGGGTTTCAGAAATTCATGACAAAAAGAAGGGCGCGCCTAGGATATTTTGGAACCACATAAAAGCGCTAGGTAAAAAGTCTGCCACATTGCAACAGCATATTGTTGATGAAAGAGGAAATCAATTGGAAGGGCATGAAGCGTTGGGTTACATCCAGAAGGTAACAGCCGGTTCGTTTAAAAAGATCGTCCAAGAGATTCCCCCAGTGGATAAAACCATGAAGGCGAGCGAAACTAAGGAAGAGCTAGAACTTGAGAATTTCAACTGGAAAAAAGGCCGAAGGAAAAATTCTATGGGTTTAGATGGGGTCCCCGTTAGCCTGATTAATGAATTAGGACAGAACACTAAAGAAGCACTATTGAATGCCGTAGAAAAATGCTTACAGGAGAGGCAAATACCGGACAGTTGGCGAAAATGCAGAATGAACTTAATCTAGCTATAAAGGCAAGGGGGAAAAGAATAACATTCGCTCGTACAGACCGCTAACCATTACATCGGTACTATACAAGATGGCTATGCAAGCAGTAAAATTAAAAATAGAAGCCTGGGCAGAACGTAACAATATTTTGGGAGAACTTCAGAATGGATTTCGAGTAGACAGGCGTTTAGACGATAACCTATTTGTTCTTACACAGTGTATAGAAATATCTAAAATAGAAAGGAGGCCGTTGTATGTGGCTTTTCTAGACATCACTGGAGCGTATGACAATGTTAATCAGGAAATATTGTGGGAAAATATGGAAGGAATGGGCATAGGCGACGATTGTGTACAGCTTTTGAGGGAAATATATCGAGAAAATACAGTTTGCATAGAATGGGAAGGAATCAGTAGCAGAGAGAACGTTGATATTAGCAAGGGGCTGAGACAGGGATGTCCTTTGTCGCCGCTGTTATTCATGCTGTACATGGTTAGAATGGAAAAAGCGCTAGGAGATAGCAACATTGGTTTTAATCTGTCACACAAACAGGGCGGCGTGATGATTGAGCAGATGCTTCCGGGTTTATTTTATGCTGATGATATTGTCTTATTCGCGGACAGTCGAGATGATATACAACGGCTGGTGAATATATGCGGGAAGGAAGGCGAGGCTCTAGGACTAGGATTTAGTGTAACAAAATGCGGATTGATGGTATTCAATGACCCCAACTACCAGGCGGTATCCATACAGGGCCAAGAAATACCGAGAGTAAGCGAATGCAAGTACCTTGGCGTATGGGTAAATGAGGGTGATAGATACATGAAGGTATACGAAAAAGCCTTGGCAGCAAAGGGAAAGAGGAACGCAGCAATAATGAAGCACAGAGCGTTATGGGGACACAATAGGTACGAGGTGCTTAGGGGTCTGTGGAAAGGGATAATGGTACCGGGGCTTACATTTGGGAACTCAGTGGTGTGAATGAGGCCAGAGATACAATCAGGAATGGATGTGAATCAAAGGACTCTGGGACGCCTCGCGTTAGGTGCTCACGGGAAAACGACAAACGAGGATGTAAACGGTGATATGGGATGGGCGAGTTTTGAGGCAAGGGAAGCGCAGAGCAAAATAAGGTTTGAAGAGAGGCTAAGGAATATGAAAGAGAGTAGGTGGGCAGTGAAGGTGTTCCGCTATTTATATAGAAAGAGCGTTGACACGCAGTGGAGAAAGAGAACTAGGAGGCTCACCAGTAAATATACCGCTCTAAGAGAACTGACAACAAAGAGCGTAAAAGGAAAAGTCAGAGAGGCGGAGAAGATTTACTGGAGGGCAGCGATGGAAAAAAAAACGACTCTGAATAACTACCGAGAGGGCAAAAATGAAATAAAGAGGGAGGCATTTTATGATAATTCAGGAGGAAGCGCTTTATTGTTTGAAGCGAGATCGGGCTGCCTTAGAACGCGTAGTTATAAAGCGAAATTCAGTAAAGAAGAAGAAAAATGCACATGCTGTGAGGAAGATAGGGAAACGACTGAGCATTTTCTGATTGAATGCGGAAATATCCACCCAGGTGTACGTTTGGGCACCACCCTACAGGAAGCCTTGGGTTTTAGGGCGAACAACGGGAAGCTGAACATAGCCGCGATTAAAATAAGTAAGAGACGGTTAGAATACTGGTGGCAGAAAACTAGAGAGAACGGACAAAAATAATTATAGGGAAAAATATGGACTTTCTGCCATAAGGGGCAGGGAACTGGGCTATGAATTTCCGTTTTTTTCTATAGTACGATCGATTTGAGTGAAGTAAATTTAAAAGGCATGAGGAAAATTTAAAGAGAAAGAGAGAAAAAAAAAGTTCTTAAGTCTTCTTACGAGCCTGGTGGCCCACATGTCACCGCCCCGTTACAAAGGGGACGCTCATAGCATCCATGCATCCATCCGATCGCGGAGGCCACGCTCCAACGAAACAACTTCTGGCTGCGCCACAGTGCGTGTGGGCGCGTGAGACTCCTGGAACGCGGAAGGGGGGTGGCTTTGGTCTTCGACCCAGATACGCCAATGAAAGCCGCGTTCGTTTTACTCATATTACTTTAAATGAGCAAACTTTGTAGATGGGTTGATTTTCCGCTTTGTTTGCAATGCGAGGTCACTGCTGTACATATTCCCGCGTCCAACGATTCGTTACCATGCATGAAAACTACCAAGACGGCCGCTGATCTCTTTTTATTTTCTTTTTTCATATATCAGCCTACCAGCTTGCCTTTGGCCAAGAGCTCTTGTAGCATGAACCCCCTCAAGAGGTTCCCGCTGCAAAGGGAACGCACGTGAACGACTATCATTGCCAACAAATTCAATGCTTTCTTCCAGTCCGTATTCACGCGGACAGCTTCGCTTGCTCAGTTACGGCCATACGACTGCGATTGCCTTATGCCAGAAGTAGGAATAAGTGAAGACGGTGCTCTTTGCCTTTCGCGCAACCTATAGATGTACAGAAATCACCTGGTCCTGACGGGGTATCAAATATTTTCTTGAACAGATATGCTGACTGGGTCGTAAAATATTTACATCACATTTACACTATATCGTTACACACTGCGGTTACTCCTGATAATTGGTGCTTAGAAAAAGTAATTCCTGTGCATAAATCAGGCTCCGCTCTTGAAATTAACGAATACAAGCCCATTTCATTAACTAGTACTTGCTGTAAATTATTTGAGCACATTATTTTTAAGGCCATTATTACTTACTTAGAAAATAACAAGTTACTTTATGCCCAACAGCATTGCTTTAGGTCTGGAGACGGCCGCGGCGCCGACACAACAATAGGCGGCTAGTTATAAGTATACGGTAAAAGTTGCTGAAGATCGCCAGGAAAGGCTTCACGTCTAAAAGAGTGTCGCGTGTCGACTGCTGAGTGCTTGCATGCACTTCAACGCATTCATGGGGCAAGCTGCACCGTGCCCAGCAACGCCCCTGATTCCGTTGTGGCCTGGTAATAATTTAGACGTTTGCCAATACACGTTACTTTAATGAATCCATAACAATAGCAAAAAATAAATCGTCATAAATGTAAAGTAAAAGTCTCCGACAGAGAAACAACGAGGGTGTACCTCTCTTGAATGTTCTCAGCGATTTCCATTGCCCTTCCCTACAATGAGCGGATAGAACGTCGCTGAGACTCCCAGCACCTGCCGCCAAGGTTCGGTCCACGCCTCAAATTCGGTGTTGCGCACATGAACCCGCGGCATGATGAGGCGTGCACGTCCTGAAGACTGCTTGGTGGCAGCGAAAACCACGGCTCGGCTGACCATCAGTCTAGTTGTATCGCAGCGGCCTCACATCCGAGCTACACTAGGCACGTCCAACAGTATGCCGAAAAACATGAGACGAAAGCAGCTCAACGTTCGTGCTGTCGCACGACTCGGCCAAGTACAGGGAGCGCCTGGTCTGGGCGTGTAAGTAGCGCGTGGCCACTTCGATGCTGCAGAGGTACACTGCCTCCCTGGGACGAAGCGGTCAAACGTCCGAAGCCTATAGTCGAAGCAGGTGCCCAGGCTACAGCTAAGGAGACTGAACGTGGCGACAAAGGTGGCCGGTCGGCGCTCCGTGATCCCAGTGTGATGCCCGACATGCTGGCGACGAACGCGTTGGACAGCAGCCACCGGCAAGGAAGCAGTAGCTTCAACTCGCAGTAGACGACGTAGGCTTTGCGTAAGCTCATTTGTTCCAAGGCTTCGTACAGTGCACAGCCGCCACGTCCAGAGCGCTTGCACTGCCACTGAAGACCCTGGTCGTCCAAGGTTCGCTGGCGCAACGCCGATGGGGGACAGTCAGGTTGGCATACCTTAAACTCCAGATCGTGCTTGGCAGGTAGATGGCATGAAGTCCACTTGCAAAAGGATGGCGCGTAATGCAGGAGCTCGCTGGGGTGCGTGACGAAAGGGACGAGCGGCGTAGAAGGGCCTCCCGAGGCAACAACGGCAGTCGTCGAACGTGTTGCGTCTTGCGCCATCACGCGCTCTGCTTGACGAAATTGGTAGTCCCGTCGCTTGCCGACACCGTAGTGTCCTTGGGTAAGACCAGGAGTGAAAACGGGTGTCATCGTTCGCTGTCAGCAGGAGAGAAACTGCGGCGGAAATGCAGAAGACGGCAGCTGCTAAGGAAGACGTGTCAAGCTGGCGCTACTTGACAGTATTTGGAACGTCAGCAATTTCTAGCGTAGCGCGAGCCACCACGCGCGCTCGCTCGCACCAGCAAAGGTATTGCTACAGCTCGAGAGAGAAAGACGAAGGCATGCTATCAACTGGATCTGGCTCCGACAGGGTGTCTTGTTCTACCGTCGTCCGGACGCTTCGTGACAGCAAACGGGGCGGCCAGAGACTTTTCGCTAGCAGCATTACTCAACTAGCTGAAAGAACTGATGAATTATAATTAGTACACTCAATACGAAAGCCCGGATCGACGCCATTTTTTTTTATTTCTCCAAGGCATTTGATGTCGTCCAACACCAGGATTGAATAACAAAACTAATAGCAAATGGTATTGAACAAAAGGTGATACCATGGATTGAATGCTACTTAAAATATAGATAACAGTGTGTTGCTATACATGGGTGTGTTTCAAAAGAATTAGAAGTGTCGGTGTTCCGCAGGGCTCAGTCCGCGGGCCTCTTCTTTTTCTAGTGCATATTAAGCATATTCATCTTTGCGCAGAATCACCGATCCAGATTAAACTACTTGCGGACGACTCTGTAGTATAGACAACCATAAATAATCAAGATGACAAGATTAAACTAAACGATAATTTACACTTAGTCGACGCATGGTGTGCAAGGTGGGGATTAAGAATAAATCCTTCTAAAACAAATTTCATTACGTTTACTAATAAAAAGATGTCCCTTGACATTACTTACTCTCTAGGAAATGCTACTATCACGAGATCAGATCATGTTAAATATTTGGGCGTCACACTTAACGAGTAACCTCAATCAACTGAAAACCACACGTTGAAAACGTCAGTTGGGGTGCACTGCAGAAATTGTCGTTCTTGAAGAGGAAGCTACGTAACAGCCCACCTAGAGTAAAAATAAATGCGTACAAAGCACTAGTGCGCCCAAAGTTGCAGTATGCAGGCGTTATTTGGAGCCCTTGGCAGAGATATTTGATTTAAAAAATAGAAAGAGTACAAAATTTAGCTTTGCTTCTCATTCATTCCGTTTACACCCGACATTCTAGAGTAACCGATTTAAGCAATAAGGCTAACCTACAGAAACTTGAGCAGCGTAGGATCTAGATTAATATTCATCTACCAACTTTATCGCGGTGACTTCAAATTAACACGGCAGCGTTACCTTCAAAATCCTTTAATGTTTCAGCCAGGACGCATCACTGTAAATCTTTCAGACAACCAATTAGCCACATTAACGTCGACAAGTTCTCTCTTTCCTCGTGCAATATTTTGTTGGAATAAATTAGCTGAAGAAGCAGTGAATTCTGTATCGTTGTATGCATTTACACGTCATATTAGTAAGGTTAATTTTCTTCATGTAAATGGCTGACATAAAAACATATCGTTTTGAGTGTAACTCTCTTGTATTAACAATATATGTACAGCACCGGTATGTTTCTATTTATGTATATCTGTGATTAATTTCTTTTTCTTACATTTATGCCAAGCCATGCAATGTATTTGCCTTATTGCCTGTTTGTATTGTTTTTACACACTCCTGCATGGGCCCGGGGTAGGCTTGCAGTATCTGTAAATAAATAAATAAATAATAAATAAATAAATAAATAAATAAATAAATATAAGCAAAGAGAGCTGTTTTCTTCTTTCCCATTCCCACGCGGCTATTCCGATGTTAAGGACAGACGCCATACGTGCAGAATTTATGGCAGGGACACTTCGTTCCACAATAACATCGCAGAGCAGCCAAACTGCCCGCGTCTCAAATCCGAGAGTCATCAGGGTTTAGTTTCCGCGAGGCTTATCCGTTGCCGGAAAAGTTTACAACACCGCTTTCTTCACTGCAACAAATTTTTGCGACAGAAATTGTATGAGGCATGTTCTCGTGTTCTAAAAATTTCCCATCAAAGTCGGCGACGATTTTTATTTAAAATTCTTTGAAATCTTTCACTTTTCGCTGTTATACTGTAGCCGAGGAATTTTTTGCGGTTTATTAACAAAATGAATACTTAGCCAAAGGCAGTTACTCCAAAATCATAGTTCGGCGATTTTTCAAAAACGCACGTTAGGTGAAGTAGATTCAACTCACCGTGGGCCAAGCGTACAAATAGTGTAGAATAAATGGAAAAAAAAAATTGTAACATCTGTAACGTGCGAAAGAGTTCTTTTTCACATGTAGTGAAATACATATATATATATATATATTTTTCCGGGAAATCCGTGCTAAACTTCGCAAAAAGAAGGTTGATTCCTTTCTGAGGAGACATTTGCACAACCCATACAAAAATTTCTCTGCGAAAAAAAAAAAAGAAAGAAAATGGTTGGGACCTCTCCTGGTCTGTCCTTACCTGAACACACGCCCCCCAGCATCCACTTCGTGTCAATGGAGTGCCTCCAACGAAACAACTTCCTGGCTGCGCCACAATGTGTGTGGGCGCGTGAGACTCCTGGACGCGGAAGGGGGGTGGCTTTGGTCTTCAACCCGGATACGCCAATGAAAGCCGCATTCGTTTTACTCATATTACTTTAAATGGTCTTCAACCCGGATATGCCAATGAAAGCCGCATTCGTTTTACTCATATTACATTAAATGAGCAAACTTTGTAGATGGGTTGATTTTCCGCTTTGTTTGCAATGCGAGGTCACTGCTGTACATATTCCCGCGTCCTACGACTCTTTACGATGCATGAAAACTACAAGACGGCCGCTGATCTCTTTTTATTTTCTTTTTTCATATTTCAGCCTACCAGCTTGCCTTTGGCCAAGAGCTATTGTAGCATGAACCCCCTCAAGAGGTTCCCGATGCAAAGGGAACGCACGTGAGGACTGCATATCGTATGACACAGCCGCGCCCTCGCTGAAACTGCGGCGCGTGCTGGGAGACGTTTTTGAGACGAACGCGGCTCGCAACACACTCGCAAGCAGCGCATACAGGAACTTCATGTCGGGCTGGGTTGAGCCGACGACTACTATAAAGGTAATCGTCCGCTCATATGACGTTATATAGCGTGGACACCGACTTTTCGCATCTCCCCGGAGGGCAGCGAACTCGCCCACGCAGAAGAGCGTACAGAAATCACCAGGAAATCGCTCAACACTAGATTCAATCGCACAATACCTCCGGAGTTCACAAGGACGCAAGAGACAACACTATAGTAATACTGGCACTACTGCAATCCAATACGTTCCTGCACCTAATAATGCTACATTTCCGTGTAAACTCTGCGAACATGTACGAGCTCTCAGGAACACCGTAGAATGGAAGAAAAAAAAAAAAAAAAGGAAAGTCCAGGGCTGCCTTTTCTACTCCCAACGACCAGGGGCAGTAGGAGAACCGAGACTGCCTCTCGGACCAAACTGAGCCCACTGAGCAGGGTGGCGAGGGCGGTTTCAGCTAACGGCGCACGTGTTCCCGTGAAGAGGGAACGACTCCCATGGAGAACGATTCCGGAATTTTGTATGCTCAATAAAGGGTTTTCTCCCTCTATTTAGCGAATAACCAAGCGGGGCCAGGAAGTGGTCCTCCTAATTTGGAGGTGATGGGCGATCGTTGCTGCTAACCACAGCACACTCACCGTCGTCACGGGTGTTCTCCTGACACACGGAATCGCCGTGTTAACGGCAAAATCGGACTTTTCGCGGGGATCCTGAAAAATACCTGTTCCTATCTCTGTAATAGCCAATCTTAGCAGCTCGTGATGTGAAAGCGGCGGTTCTGTTGTCGGCCACAGCGCCGCCAAGCGCATCGCCTGGTGTAACTGCATTTATTGAATATACAAGAAAAGTGCAGGATAACGTGTCAGCCCGTATACCGTATAGAACCTTTATTCCACAGTGCATTTTCATGGGTTCACTTTCGTGCAATTTTACGTTTGAGAAAGTGACTATAGCAGTTCACAGATGCCTGTACTCGGGAAACGAGCGCCGGTCCTAATTTTATGAATCACGGTCGACTCAGGCAAGAAGATGATACGCCTAGTAACTTGTGGCTTTACACCGAAGCTGTAAACCTGCAGGGTTCGAGGAATATTCGTGTCGTCGTTGTAACCAAAAATAGCATCACGGAGCACAGCCAGCATAGCGCGGTGGGGAGCAGAGGCGCACGGCGTGGGGAGCTTGCGCATGCGGCGCGGCGCATGTGCACAAGCGGTGTTACATCATGGGAGTCGCGGGTGCATATGTATAGTAGTAGTTGTGTATAAGAAGAAATTATACATAAGTTGGGAGGAAAAGGAAAGCACTTACTGGAGACCGCAGTAACTGCCTGGCTCATCAGCTGACACCTGAACCGCGTGTTCCAATAAATGGAGAGGGGAGGGGAGGCGTATCGCGCTGCATAGCGGGATGCGTACAGTTGCTGCCGACGCCGACCGTCAAGGGCGTCCGCAGAATTTCTTGCAGAGGGGCGGCGTTGGCTGTTGGCGCCGGAAGGAGGGGAGGGGGTGGGGGGAGGCGGAGGGAAGGGGTATGTTCGCAACAAAAAGGCACTATTTGCGGAGCAAATTTATTTATTTATTTATTTATTTATTTATTTATTTATAAGTAAAATACACACATGAAAGGAACAACAGAAACAGCAAATTAATGCGTGGCTTAGAGCGATACATTTCAATTTTTATTTATTTACAAGATACCTGCGTTGCCTCGAAGGCGTTATCGCAGGGGAGACATCTTTGGTATTATGTACTACATGTTAACAAAAATATATTGGAGCTAATTAACGAACAATCAATTCAAATTAATAAAAAATGCAAGGAGGTACTATCACTTCGTGGAGAAGAGTGCTCAGTGTTTCTACATGCGCGTTCTAGACTCACCCGAATTGATGACCAGCACGCAACACAATATGTTCACAAACGCGCAACTACAGTCAATCAGTCTTCCTTGAACAGCAACTGCAGACGCCTCGGATTTTTCTGGGCGAATTGCGTGATGACACGGGTGATAAAGTCATTTCTGTGAATCTTTACACGCTTTCTGTGCACGCTCATCATACAAAGGCCGTCCAGCCTGTCGTTTGTCATCGTTGAGCGTAAGAAGGTTTTCACTCCTCTCATTGTACTGAAGGAGCGCTCGACCGTACAGGTAGTAACTGGCAAAGCCAATGGCTTTTGCAACATCGGGGAAGAATGCCTTGACCTGATGTAGAAGCTTGCAGCAAGTTATTTCTGATGGGTCCCTAGTTTTTTTGCACCGCATCTCGTACGAATAGATGGCCTCTTCCTTGGAAGTTGTCGATGCCGTACAAGCAATGGGGTTCTTCGGCGAGGGCAGCGAACTCAACACGGCTCAAGTGCTTCATTTTTGATGGATGCAGCTGGATAAGTTTGAAGCTCCTCTTATTGCTTTCAGAAAAGCGCCGAGCTAAAGAAGCAGTGAGAGAGTGCGAGTACGGCACATATATTGCCACATGGTAGTATTCCTCCGGCGACTGAATCCCGTAGTTGACTCGCTGGGCCTGACGAGAGACTTCTCTTGGTGCAGATATCACCACATTTAAGTGATTGGCTGCCTCCCTTGCTGCATTAATGATGTCGGAGAACTCCTCTACAGCCTTTGTCCGGTGACCGCGAAAAATATGTTGCAGCTCAGTGATGTGGTACGTCATGCATAGAATGGAAGCCCATGGATATATATTTAGTGTTTCCCTCGAACACTTTATGTATATTTGAGAAAAAACATCGCCTCCTTCCCTTTTCTCCGGCAAATCATACCGCAGACGCACTGCAGCCGTTTTAATGGCATTGTGGCTCTCTGGGTGTTTACACTGTATAAATTCGTTCGAAACGCTTGACAATCGTTTTCATAACCAGAAAATGAAGTAAAGCATAGACTCCTACGAATTACTCTTATTTAATTGACTTTTATATTTTGATAGGTAGCCATACACAAAATCTGGTTGCGGTTGCATTCTCGGACCAAAATAATTGTGTGGTCTTATCTTAATTCGTTGAAATAGATCGTATAATGACACTACTGGCCTCGGCTTTCAGTGCACTATACAAGCGTACAAGCTTTTTAAGGGGCGGA
This sequence comes from Hyalomma asiaticum, assembly GCA_013339685.2. Classification (NCBI taxonomy): domain Eukaryota; kingdom Metazoa; phylum Arthropoda; class Arachnida; order Ixodida; family Ixodidae; genus Hyalomma; species Hyalomma asiaticum. The sequence continues at coordinate 313,941,985 of CM023481.1, forward strand.
TTTATATAGACTTGGTTTGGGTGGCGGGGTGGTCGAAATTTCGTCATTTCGGCAAGGAGTGTCTACAACCAAATGCGACTCCACGGGAAGGTGTAACACTTAATTTCGTTACTAAGTGTGGTGGTCCGGACTTTTTCCTAAATGTAGCCGGCAATTTATGAGAAAGCGGAAGTTCTTGCGATAATGCTGCGTAGACCACATAGTTCAAGATAGAAAAACCTCAAGCGTTCCTAAAAGAATTGTTCGCTGCCTTCAGCCTGTCATTCTTTCCCTGCCGTGCCATCACCAGCAAGATTTTGTCATAGTGTGCAGAGTGCAAAGTTTGCTTGCAATCCTGAATGGCACTTCTACGGATATGAGGAACATGAGTGTGATAATCAACTTTTCAGCTCGAACGAGAAAAACTATTGTCCAAATTTCCAGGGGGGTGCTGTCTCTTGCTCCCCCCCCCATTCCGGACGCCCACGCCGTCCGTATTTCCCCGCGTTCGCGCCGAACGTGCCCGGTGTCCGTGACTATGGCAGCGCCTCGGCAGGCTGCTAACAAAGCATTCAGTTCATTCCAGGCTACGATGGGTAGACGACGGAAAGTAAAGACGCTAGAAAAAAAAAAAAGTGTGGGTAAGTGCATTTCGCTTTTCTCTGGTTCACTCGTATACATTTGTAGGTGCACGAAGTAGCGGCGCAAGCAAGTCGGAGGGGTGCATGTGAAATTCAAGCAACGTCGCAATGGGTAATCCGTTGTGGGTGTAGTTTACAGCTTTTCTGTCCAAGTTCCAACCACCTTCACAGCGTAGATTGGAGCCACATTTTTTTTTTTTTTTTGAACAGTAGATGTCCTTACGAAAATGCTATGATCGTATCGCCTGTCTTCGCAGAACTCTACGTCGAGGTACGTACTTGCCAAAGTTACAGCGATGACTACATAACCAAAAAAAAGTTAACTTTTCAATTGCCACATTGAGGGCGGGTTACGTTACCACTGTGAAACAAAGGCCCTTTATCTTAAACTTACTCCTAATCACTGTTCACAAATTTGATATTTCCATGATAATCTGGATCAGTAGCGCACCCAGGATCTCTCTCTGCCAGGGGGGGGGGGGGGGGGCGCCTTCAATTTTTCACGAAGTGGCCCTTCGTGAAAAATTCGGCATGCGATTACACAGTTGTTGCGTGTGTAAAAAAAATAAATAAATTGCTTAATAATAGTAACATGATGATGATGATGATTTTTATTATTTTTTCGGCGTTTTGCAGTGACATTAGCGCCACATTCTTCTAGGACATAGGAGCAGTTACGGAGTGGGAGGGGGGTTAGGTCGACCTCAGGGGGGGGGTTACAACCCCCGAACCCCCCCCCCCCCCTCCCCCCGTCGGTGCGCCACTGATCTGGATCTTCGACGCTGTGGGGCTAAATGGGGGTGTGCGAATATTCGGAAATTTCGAATACCAAATCGAATAGCGTTTGGCGGAATCGTAAAATCCGAATATTTTCCGAGTACTTTCTAATATTTCAAGAAATTAGTTAAACTGCGCCGAAGTTAACACAAAATTGGTGTAAAAAAGCCCGACAAATTTTCGACCGTTTCCGGAAAAGTTACTGCGCATGCAGGAGAAGTGTGCTTTCCAACTAAACCTCGACCACAGACCATTCACCACCCGTCCCTGCCTTTCCTTTCTTTAGCTTCTTATCCCCTCTTCGTACTTCTGAGAACTCGCTACGAGGCGGCACATTCCCCAGAAAATCTTTGGAAAGCTTTCTGCGGTGGTCGTCCACTTTGGCTGGAACGCGCAGATGTGAATGCGTGCAGATCAGAAAAGAGCAATCTAGGGACAAGACCTTACGGTTGGAAAACATCCTCACGGGGAAGCGAACCTACAGATTTCCGCAAATGGTCAGTTATAGGCATAAAACATGAGAGCTTATGCAGAACATTATAAGAACTTCGTTGTTAGGCGAGTTGGTGCATGTCAACAAACGGAAAAGGACTGCGCGGGAAAAAAACGACCACATAACCAGACAAAGACGAGTGTTTTCCCGCGAAGTTCCTTTCCGTTTGTTATACAGTACAGCAGGCTGCTTCGCGCGGGGAGCGTGACTTCACCCGCTGTTTTTCTAAAGGCACAGACAAATTTGCGTGATAGAGTCAGAATAAGATGTGCATGGCGCCTGTGCTCGCACATAACGCAGCGTGGAGCAGCTGCAAATTCAATAAATTCAAACACATTATGCATCAAAACAGAATTAAGGTTTTGCAAATGTTTCGCTGTCTCTGTCATGAGTATGGGAGTCACATTGTTAACCCAATGCAACCCCCTTGCCACAAATAAAATATCCGAAGCTTATAACTACCGCTTCTCTTCAAACCCCTCCGCCTAGCATACCCCTTGACATTTAGACAATCCCCAAATTTAATTCTTGGTGAAATCCCCATCTGCTACGCAACGATATCCGCACTTTCTGAGAAGTTTTGTGGACACGAATGGCCCGCTTCTTCACGCCAGATGCTGTAGTTGTGCGTTTCTTTACGAATATTTATACGAGCACATGAACATCGATGTACAGTAACTGTAACAAATATTCAATTTGTACCTGACATTACTCGATAAATATCAACGAAATGCGTGGGGCTAGCCACGGACTTTCATGACAAGAAGCATAGGTCAAAGCATAGGTCAGAAAAAGCATGACAGAAGAAGCATAGGTCAAGCCTAAAGGCTTGTCCTATGGCCTGAGGGCCGGGTTAAGGAAAAAAAAAAAAACTGTCGTAACAGAAACTTGTTGAAGATATGGCAGCCCGCCATTTTATTCTGTTCCAGAGTCATGCACCGAACGTGTGCACACGTGCGCGAATCTCACGTGCTACTGCAAACATGTTACCAGAAAATTTTATTCCACACCGCTTTAGTGGCGCCGTACATAATGCATTCGAATGAGCAAAGCATTTTGTAATACAGCGACCCTACTGGGCATGAACGTTTGAATGTGGTGGGGTCGTGTGCGGTGCCCCGGGGGCTAGAATAGTGACTCTACAGGGTACAAGCGAAGTCATGAAAGCCCTAGAAATAAAGTTTTTCCCTCCTCCTGTTGCCAAGTCACTCTGAGTTAGCTAAAAAGTACATAATCTAAATCACGCTCGGCTACAATGCGGCATAGCTTGTTGAGTGCATGTTCAGAAATAAACGGACTTTACGACTTTTGTGGATATGTGGAAGTGATGATGTAACAAACTCGCGCGCTTACACTACCGGCTTGAGCGCTGTCCTTCTCAAAAAAACTCTCACGCAACTAAAGTAAACCGAAGCTACATGTGTAAGCACAGTGGATAACTTCATCGTTCGGCCGAGCAGATATGACTCAGCGATTTCGTGTAACGATGTAAAACAGCTGTGCCCGATTCCTCGGGAAACGCGGAGCAACGATGTGTCCTGCATAGGCACCACTATTCCTCACGTGCGGAAAACTGGCTTCAAATGTGTGATTAGGGACATACAGGGCTCACGTGGGGATTTTTGCGTTGTCTAAGGACAAGCGCTGACGGCGGCTCCCTGGACGTCCATGTTAAGGCGGTATTGTGGTATTGTGTCGGTTGTGGGCATGTTGTGCACGCGGATGTCTTTTTACTGTTGTGCAATTAGCGTCGTCGCGAGTTTTACCTTTATATGTGTGTGTGTGAACAAACTTCAGTGTGAGTGCTCGGCCGGGAAGTGCTGCAAGGACACAAGAGGTTAGTGAAATGTGGTGACTCTTGAAAGAGAAAAGCCGCCGTTAAAAGGAAAGGTAAGTTATCCTAACAAAGCAGTGACACTACCGAAAAAATTGAGCTGTGCTTTTACAAATGAACACGTTGCACCATATTTTGTTGGAATGATATCACTGTATTTATTGTAGTTCGCAATGGACAACTGCTATTTTGTTGGCAGGTTGTCACACTTGCATGGCACGTTTGCAGTGACAGCAGCGATTGCAGGGCCCTGCCCAGGAACAAATAATTAATAAAGAAAAAAAAAAGGGCGGGGGGTGTTGCGCAGCTTACGCTTTTCTAGGTACGCATTTCATAAAAGACACGAATTGAAGTGTGAAGTCATGCGTTGAAAAGTGCATGTTTGAATTTGCCAAACAGAGGACGTTTTCTTTGTTGAGTGCGTCACGTGCTTTTCTTTTTTGCACTGTATTAGGGGCGACTCTTCACATCAAACCAAATCCTCGACCGGCCAGCGCAATACATGGGGTTACTTCGTAGGTCAGCACGGCTTCGTGGCCCGGCTTCGTGGCCCGGCTTGCGGATATATGTTCTAGGAGGCGACTTTATACGCGTGCTTCGAATCAAGTTCAGTTCATGACGCGCAAATTACTCGTCTTAACAAAACGAGGAGCAGCAGGCACGATAAGTGACATGTGAATATGACTCTGCGCTTTTACAGCCACGTGTGAGAGCTTGCGACTATGGCAGAGTGGTTGCGTGTGACAGGGAAATATAAACAGTCTTTGGTGAAGTGCGCAAAGCCGAGTCTCTGTATGCAACCAGGCAGTTGAGAGGACATGCACACGCTCATTTTATTTCATGTTCGCCAATGAGCTCAACACAACACAGCTGTGTGGGTATGTTTGATGTGCATATGCAATTAATGGTGAAGTTAACACTATAGCTTGGCAAGGAATGGTTCAAGACAAACACCTTTTACTTTCAACTAACACTGGTTACCATGGTTGGCTATACAACCTCCAGGTATGAGTTGCGATAGACCGTAAATGGTCCAAACTTACAGAAATTTATTCCAAGAAATTCGTTATTCTGCTTCACAAGTGAGAAGGTAGCAGTACATTGATATGTGCATTTTCAGTAATTATTAATAATTAGAGTCACCTGCTGTATTTATTTGCATAATTTGCGGCTCCATGCTTTTTGGCAAGGTTTACAAAAAGTTGCATATTTTGTGCTCTCTGTGGCGCCCGAGCAGCCCAGCGGTGCACGTGCACGGAAAGGCCATTTCCCTGTGTTGCAAAGAAACCCGTAATACACTGTTGATTTTGGTAGCCAAGGTTTCGGCATAAGGTGATTGTGGCTTAAATGGTTGTTCAGAACAGTGGGCTGCAATAATCACACAGCAGAATTGGAACTCACAGCGATGGCTTTTGCAGAAGAAAATGAGAACTGTGCTGCCACCAAGTACAGCATCAAGCATGACTGTCATTCACGGGAACGGCAGTTATGCTTGGCAGTTTTGGGAAGCTGTCGACGGTGGCCGTGAGAATGATTCGAAGTTTGCTGTCTCAGCTAGTGATTTCAAGTGTACACCCATGGACTGGCTTGGCGAGTTAAAGGGAAACTCCGGTGGTTTTTTCATCATATTTTGACATCGCTGTTTTCCAATGGTACCGATAGTCCTGTAGCAGCAAGGATGATTCAATTTGCTCCGAGACTCACGAATAATTTTACATAACAAAATGAACAATGTGCTCAAACCAAAACCAAAATGGGTATACGCTTCATGGAACGAATGCGATGTCACAGCCTTCCCACCATCAGAAATATGGAGCTGGTGCCAGAAAAATGAAACTGGTGGTGTTATCTGATCATGTATTGAGTTATGCAAGCTCTTCTGAACTTGACAGCAACGACTTTAGCGCTGAGATATCACTGTTTTCTGACAGCCTTCCTACTCGGGTAGGTAGCATTGAAAGTAATGATCTCAAACACGGGGTGACCTGTGTAGAAGTCCACAAAAAAATTTAAAATTAATTTTCATGAGAACTAAACGGTTTTCAGCTATCCGGCTTGGCATATATTACAGTACTGAGGAGAACATACATTGAAAATTTCGTTGAGATCAGTGAACACATAAAAATTGCCGGACTTGCCCTTTAATGTACATGTTCTGTTACAAACACATACTTCCATTTTTGCTCTACTGGAACATATTCGTAATGTATGGGCTGCTTCACATCTGTTTACACATTATTTCTGATGTGTTCATGAAATTTCCGTGTAATTTGTCCACCCCCTTCTTGAAAGCCCTAGCTTCACAATAAAAAGTGCTTAAATTATGTGAGTAATTACTGTAACTGTGGATGCCATCATGTTTTATTTTTGTGTAAAAATAATGCAATCTTAGCCTTGAAATATATAGGAACTTTTTTATCGGTCATCTCCATTTTGAGCTAACAAAAATTGCACTTCTGGTGCAACTCCCAAAGGATGGGGGCGGGGGGTGGAATGTTGGAACGACTCATTGAGCATGGTAGTATATTCAACAGAATAATCCTTTGTAGCGATATGCAGCAAAATGAACTTAAATGAATGCCGGTTCAAGCCAGTTAAAGCAACACGTAATGTGTGATGCACATTTAGAGTTTACGTGTACAACTGTACACATGGCCGCTGAAGGGGATACGCCAGTCAAAGGCGCTAACTTTGTTCACTTGCAGTAAAGCAGTTGTATATTTAAGGCAGTCAGCATTAGATGACATCATGACGTTTGCATGGTTGAACTCGCAGGAAAAGCAATGCTTCCATAAAAGAAAGGCAGTACATCGGTGCACCAATGAGCCGTTTTTCTCCATATAAAGGATTACAAAGAAAATCAACCTTCACTGCCCCTGTGGTGCCGCTGTCCAGTTATTTTTTTTGTCTAAAGCTGCATTTTACAGAATAAATGTTGCGCAAGAGGACTGAATAGTTGGGAGTACAAAGCTGCATTCAGTGACAGGGAAAAAAATTAAGTAAAAACAACCCGCAGTGCTTAATACACTTGCAAATTTCTATAGGCTGCATAATATGCCAAAAGGATCTGCTCGTGAGCTAGTTGTTCGTGTCTTGGAAATACACAGTGTGTGCAGCACAATAAAACTGGACAAACAAAGGAACACATGTTTGTCAGTTGGTTTTGTGTGAGTCTAATAAAAGCCCACTGTAGACTCTCATTAAATCAAATGTGAGGGGATCCCAGAATGTTTGAATTATCACATGTAAGGAGAAGCACGGCTGTATGCATCATACCAGGAAAAACAGAGATAGCCAGTTATCACGTGCATTGTTGCCACCTCAGCGTTTTTTCCTTTTTTTTTCTGCTAGTGGGTTTGAACGCTTTGACAAGTGCTGGCACGTGACTGGCTTCATTTCTGGCTGTTAAAAAATCATGAGCATGAATATTCAGCTAGAAGGATCCAAAGTAGCTGATATTTCTGGTAAAAATACGTAAAAAGTATGAATTAACAGAATTAATTGAGGACATGCCCTGAAAACTTGAGGAAAACAGCCTTGGTCCTGTGTTGTTTTTTTGTCCTGAAGTTTCGTGGGTGTGTTCTCATAATGAATGACTACCAACATGTTCAATTGGCATTTATTCTAGAATGAATTGAATGTAGTAGTTTACATAAATCAGCCTTTAAATACATTAAAAACATGGCAGGCCAATACAAATTTGCTTTAATTAGCTGAAACTTTGAATTATCACAGTTGGAATTATCGAGAGTCTACTGTATTTCCAGTGCGCAGTTTGACCATAGAACAGAATAAAGCCCTTCGAATGGGTAAATCATCCACTGTCAGAAAAAGGATAATGCTGATAATGAGTAGCCCATGCCAGAGGCCTTCTCAACGTTTACACAGACATTCTGTCAAACATGTATCTCAAAACTTGATAGAATGCAGTGTTCTAAAATTAATTAAATGCATGGTACTCACAAGCTTAAACACAATAATAAGCCCACATGGTGGTCATCACTTTCATTCACCACTGGTGATGCCTGGGTGATCATTTGGGTACAATGCAGTCGCAATGCAGGAACAAGGCTCTTGCTTTGATTTTATGCCATAACTAGCCAGGCCACTTTCTCCGGTGCTCAGTGATGGTGCATAAAAGCACTGGCCTCTAATGTGACCCAAGCATCGGGTTTCATTCACTGAGCTCTACAGATCTCTGCATTGCAGGCAGGCAGGCAATGACGTGTGCATTCAAAAAGCAAGAAAAGGGGGGGAGACAGTTGCATGACTTAAGTAATGACATCGGCTCTTTATTAGAGAAATTGAAATACAAATTCTTAAATGAGGTGACTTCTAGGTTCCTTGGCAGCACACAAGTTCCAATTAAGCAAGGCACCAACTTACCACTGCAGGGTTTCAAATAATTTATATACCTTGAACAGCATCCGATATGCACATTCTGAAACAGAAAAGCCGAAACCGATTCAGGCATGGTTTAACTAAAAACATTTTATGATGGATACTAAAAATAAAAATGTTTTAAAAAAATTCAGATTCATCAGCTGTGGTGGCTAACGAAAAACCATCAGTCAAGCAGTATAGTTCTAAAGAAGACAGCAAATCACTGTCACAAAGATAGCGTCAGTTCCAATGGTTTCTTAGTTATGACACAGGGTTTCACCTAAATGTGGGTGTGTACATGGGCACCCAATAACTCATGGTGGGGCCCAATATCTTCAGCCAGCATGACTCCCAACCCCCTCTAAACCTCACACCTGATACCTCCAGCACCCATAGTCCCTCAAGTTAACTCCTAGCTAGTTGAAACGCATCTCAAATGGAGCATTTCAAGTGTACAGGTTCTGTAGATAGCAAACTTGTGCTTATTCTCTGCAACATCAACTGCATCAGTCCATGCAACTTTTCCAACTTCTTGTCTTTCATAGTAATCTTTATACCGGAGATGAGGCACCAGGAAATAAATGGTGTACTCTCACTCAGGCTTTTGGAGCCATAAAATCAGACAGTCCGCTGTTGGTACACAGTCGTGTCTGCTCACCATGAAACTGACATAGCAAGGGTATATGATAGATTACTTTGGGCCCTTTTTGGTGGGTAAACTGATACATCTTTAAAGGGCCCCTCACCAAACCCCATTGCAAAGGCATTTTACCATCATCTCTCCTTGGGAGCATCTTACCAAAACATTTCAAGTTAGTCCATTACTGGAGGTCTTACAAGACACTGGACTGTAACTGCTCTGCCTTAAGATGAGAGCTACTGTCCACAGAGGGTCTTTCCGCCTTGGCCCCAGCTAGTGTTGACAAGAAGCATGTGCATGTTTTTTTTGCATTTTCCCATGTGCCATACCCAGAGTAGTGCATAGCATAGCATGTTAGTTAATGAACCTCTTTTACCAGTTTTTATTTTCTCTTTCTGCTTTGCATCACAGCGCTTTGCCAATGAATAGAAATATGTGCCAGGTTGAGCAGTGTTCCACGAGTGCATATGCCTTTTTGCTTCAAATCTCGACCATTTCTGCGCCACAAAGCCATCTCATACATTGTAGACACAACCACTAGACACGACCTATGTGCCCACACTTGTTCATTTTCAACGTTGAAATGTAGTGGGGAGCTCTTAATAGTTTTGGATGAGCACAGTGATTGCTGAAACTGTCCCCAAACTGTTTCACATGAGTGTAACTTGGCCGCTTTACAGGTATATTCTTCTGGACATTTTGAATGAGACACACTTGTTTGCAGGCTAGCTGCTTCAGAGGTGGCAGCGCTGAGCAGGTAATTTTTTATTTCCAAATGCCATTTCACATTTCTTTGGGGGACTACTCTCGTTTCAAAAAGTGGCATCTGGAGGAGGCGATGTATGTGCTGTCGTGGAGAGGAAGCCTTTAATTGTCATCAAGTCCTACAGATGCTAATGATTCAGACATTGAAGTTAAGTTCATTCCCAGAAGTGAAAATGATAACAATGACAAGGAAATTAGTGAATCCTCAAATGGGGGGGGGGTAAGACTTGTCAGGAGACACCAATGCAAGTGCATGTCAGTCCTAGCGAATCAACGCAAATCAAAATCCCATGAGGCCTTCTTGGCTTCCGTCTTTGGATGTCCCCTGCAAAACATCCAATCTACCATTGCCTGATGGCGTCAATGAGTGCATCAGCCAGTTTTGTTCCTTCATCTGTTTCTTATTTTTGATTACCTGCAGGTAGCTAGTGTCCTTCATCAGCACCAATAGTCAATCTTATTGCATTATTTGGACCTAATATGTGCTTGAACGTTGTTCTCAACATTGAAAACTTGCTTTTCAGAATGAAAATATTCACTATCAAATTTTTTTCAAATGAGCAGCTTTGGCATAATGAAATGTCAGATTAATAAAAAGGTTAAGGCATCAATTGCAGTATCCTTTGTTAATCTGCTACCACATGCTTGGCACCTAAAACACAGCCACTACAGTAAAAACAAAAGAAACAAACATAGTAGAAGAGGTGTAAAATGGGGCATGAAGCTATGAAAGTTTATGAAGGTATGAAATGAAGTTGTGAAGCAGCTAGCTTAATGTTGCTGCAGCTGAAAGGCATGTTAGCACTCAGCTAATGAATAAATTGCTTGTGTGCTATTTTACAGCCATGTTATAGTACCAGACAAATGCAGTGTACATGTGCCTTTAGAGTTGCTTGATGGCTAGACAACTCTAGACGAATGCAGTGTTCAGGGTCGTCCACTCATGGTGTGAACATGGCTCAGCGTGGCCGTGCATTGAAGCTAATCTAGCACACACACACACTCGGGCTTGGAGGCATCGTTTTGTTTGAAAAGCTCGGGCCACAAGGATACTCAGCATCGCAGCAAGGCAAGCACTCCAGTGCTTCTCAAGTGAAACGAAACCTCACTTCCAAGTCCGTGTGCACATGCGCTAGATTAGCTTCGATGCACGGCCATGCCATGAATGCTGGTGCTCCGAGGACCACAGCCTCGCTGAACTGTGTTCACATCAAGAGTGGACAACACTGTACATGTGCCTTTAGAGTTGCTTGATGACCATGTAATTCTAGCCCTCATCATCAGCAGCCTATTTTAAGTCCACTGCAGGATGAAGGCCTCTCTTAATGATTTCCAATCTACCCTATTCTGAGCGAGCTGGGCCCACTTGATGCCCGCAAACTTTTTAATTTGACCGCTCCATCTAACCTTTTGCCTGCCTCTGTTGCGTTTTCCCTCTCTTGGTATCCATTCCGTTGCTCTTACTGTCCATCTGTTGTCCGTCCTCCTCATGACATTTCCTGCCCAGGCCCACTTCTTTCTTTTAATTGATACAATAATATCAGCTACTAGTGTCTGTTCCCTGATCCATTCCACTCGTTTTTTTATTGCTTCGCGTTACACCTATAATTTTTCTTTCTATTCCACGTTGCCTGTTCCTTAATTCCATCTCTAATTCTTTCGATATCCTCCCAGTTTCTGCACCATACATCAGTACTGGGAGAATGCAGTGATTAAATACTTTTCGCTTTATTGACAGCGGCAAGTTTCCAGTCATGATTTCGAAACGCCTTCCGAATGCGCTCCAGCCCATCCTTGTTCTACGGAGAATTTCTTTTTCATGGGTAGGCGTCCCTGTTAGTAACTGCTCCAGCTATACGTATTCGTTCACACATTCTAAGGGTTCAATGCCAATTTTAAATTCCTGTTACTTTGGCTAGACTATTGAGCGTAATTTTCGTCTTTTGCCTATTCCTTTTTAGTCCATTTCTAGCCATAATATGGGCCCAAGTACACAGAGGTTGTTGAAAAAATAAAAAGGGAGATCTTGTCTATGAACATTTGCATAGCCATAGAGAGCAATAATTTGAGGACTCTGGCACCAATTAAAAATATTGCCTTGAATTTGGAAATCAACTGCACTGGTTGAAAAACACGCAAGCTTTGTGACACTTTATTCTGAAGCGCCTACTATTCAGGTTCGGATTTACAGACTGGAGATGGGCATGACGCAGAAAGTCACTCTAACCCACAATGTCAGTGAGTCTAAAAAACGGGTAGCTGCAAAAACACTAACAAGGCACCACACAAGAGTTGGCTATTCGGAGGAATTAGAGGACTGTAGAGGGAAGAAGAGATGGAATGGAGGGTTTACTTACACTTTTACAGGATAACAATAGCAAACATATATTCATATTAAGGCACACTTATAGTAAGCAGTACGAGAAAGTTTTCCAAATGTAGCAGACAGTTATATCACTAAAGCCTGACTCCTATGACATTCCAATGTCATAGCTAAATCAAATGAGCTAGGTACATTCTCCTGCACGCGTCTGTCATTTATGCAGAACAACAAGATTGAGAGGTGCACCGTTCCCTTAAAACTGAACCATGTTCACTGCCTTGAACCTCTGACTTGGCTTCGGCTTCCCATATATATTGCCCACACTGTGCAAGACGCCAACCTGTATGCCCACGGAACAGCCTCTGCAGTGTCGAACAGGCAACAATTGTGTGTTTTTGGCATGAGAAGTTTAGTTTCCTGTGGACGGGTGACTTTGGGGTGGGCTGCGTGAACCATGCAGACCACCACACAAGCTGTCTGCTATGCCAGCTTTCCTTGTGATAAAGCTGTTCACATGAAGTGGATCAGTGCTACCCAGCATGATGGCAGGATACCAAGCAAAACACTCCAAGCTAAAGCCTGCCCTTTGCCTCAATAAAGCAGCACAAAATGATATACTGGCTGCTGGCATTCTTGGTAACTGGCTGTTGTTGAGTTGGATTAAATTGTAATGGTGATTCCAATTTGCTACTAAATAGTACGTGTGAAGGGGAGCTGCCATTGCCCATCAGTTCTAAGGAGCTTGTGGAGGTGGCACTATCATCCAGGAAGATGGTATGAAAGGTGCAGCGTGGTCATATTACTGCTTGCGGTTTTTGCTGCTTTTGTTTTTTGCGCTGGTGGGACCAGCATGCCTTGCACACCTTCACACTTGTGCATCTCAGTACATCACACGAATAAATAATGTACTGCTTGGTTGGGTTTCTGTTTCGCACTTTTTTGCTTATTTCAAATTAAATGCAAATTCACTGGACAGTTTTATCGGGTCTATGGCACCAGCATCTCAGGAATGTAGAATCACTGTTTGCTTGACACAGTAAAAAAAATCTGCATAGTTTGTCTTTAAAGGGAGTGACAAGCAATTTTTCAGGTGGCTGATTTTTTTAAAATTTTTTATTGCAAAAGAAAGCCTACCAGTCAGAGAGTGTAAAGATGGAATGGCAACGGAGAAAATGACGTGAAATGTTTTTATCAGATTTCTTTTGCTGATGGAGTGTTACATGAAACATGTTGCAAACAGGAGCCAATAGCTGTCGAGAGTGCGCCTGGTTATGCAAGGAAGAGAGGGAGGGTGCGTTTTAATATGCTGACTCTGATTTTATGTGCAAGTTATGTGCAAGTTATGCTGACTCCCACATTCAGTATCAAGGCTTCAACATCAGGTGACACCACGTTGCGGTTTCTGTGATTTTCAAAATCATTTTAAAAATAAGGAAGGTCCTACTGAAACCACGAAAGGGTGCTCGATTCCATCACTCAAGTTCAGGGTTTTTCTAACTGCACAAAGCTCCTAGTTATCGGTCCCTTTAAATTAGCACAGTTCTACAGCATTATAGGAGAAGCTCTCAACCTCATGAAGACACTTCACCTGCTAGCATGCAAGACGTGTTCGTAGAAACACTGTCTTCCCTGGATCACTTGTCAGAGCATCAAGTGATATAACATAACCGTGCAATTGCACGGTCTATATATAGAACACTTTTGCTTCCAAACAGGGAACCTATGTGCAAGGCATCCATGCCAACTGTGGAAAGCAGGAAGCAAATACACTAGACACTATTCCATTGTTGGTAGGGAAAGACTATATATTTCCTGGGTGTCACATTCCAAAACCTTGTTATGATTATGAGAGATGTTATAGTGGAGGGCAGTGGAAATTTCAGCTTCTTTAACGTGCCCTGGCATCACGCAGTACACTGGCCTGAACATTTCGCCTCCATCGAAATGCAGCAGCCACAGCTGGTATTTGATCCCGTGATCTTCGGATCAACAGACGAGGGCTACAGCCACTAAATCACCCGTAAGGGGGTGATAGGGAAGGTCTAACTCTACAATAATGTTGTGGGCAAGTGCCACGAGTAATACTGAGATGCTTCCTCCTGCAGAAATGCGGAACTCGTCAGGATTCCAATGGCACTGTCACATGTCCTATGGCTAATGCTCACCATGGAATAAGAAATAATTTTGTGTTTCGTAGCACTTATGCTCTCCACATTTTGACTTAGTACATTGCCTGTGTGCAAGCTAAGGATTTTGCTATTCCGTCCAAACCTACTTTGAATACTAAGGTTCATGGGCATACCACAAATGTCCCATGATCAAGCATTCAGTTTGTGGAACGAATGCCATTTGAGTGCTCAAACACTGCTGCAGTGGTTCATGCAAAGAAGGGAAGGCTGTGCAGGGCTGCAAATTTACACAGAACTGTTAAGAAACAGGAGGGCCTCTGCAGGCCAAGAAACTGAAAAACCAGCAGCTGCTATTGTTAGTAACTTATGCAACAGGAAAAATAGTTGCACCATCAAAGCTTATTATAACAGGTAAGAATGAAATGGGTAATTGTGAACTGATGGTCTGGGTCCGAGCTACTTGGTAAATGAACAGGTGGAAAAGATAAAGTATGCCACGACAAGTAATGTTTACGTTGGCCAAACTGTTGAAGGAAGTAAATAGTAGAGAGGGAAAGGCAGGGATGTTAACCAGTGTAGAACAACCGGTATGCTACCCTGCACGAGGGGAAGGGGACGGGGGAGATTGAAAGGTGAAAGGAAAGAGGAAGAGAGAGAGAGAGAAAGGGAGCACATATGTACCAACGAATGCTTGCATGAATACATAAACAACTTTAAACTAAAGTAGGGTAGCAACATGGAAAATTGCAACATGGTAATTGCAAATTGCACTACACTGTGAAAATTGCAGTTCATTGATCTCGATCAGGCTGTCATTATCAGAACATACCGAGAGAGGACTACCCAAAAATTTTATAAGCTTCATGTATTGAACATCTCAGGCCAAGTTGTTTCAGCATGCCTTCTGTTTTGCTGTTGAATAAGGAGCCTGATTTTTTTCCAGAACAATATCTTTTTGTGGTTGCAGTTTACACCTTCTTTGATCTGCTTTCTTTGTTGTGCATATTTTATTCGCTCTATGTATGCGTTGAAGGTGCCTATTTAAATTTTTCTCCTTTTTGGTTTGTGGCTCCTGTGTTTCTGAAAGTTAAGGTTTTTGTCACCTTGTTAAAGGGGTCGTTAAACGTGTTCTGAACATTTTGTACCAAGTGCGTATTCGGGGTCCTGACCCTCCAATCAACAATATGCATTGTTCCGTTGCACAGTGTGCGTTGATTTAGAGCGATAAAAAACGCGGTTTTGGTTTCACTGCGCGCGTTCCCCTCAACTCTGCAGATGACGTCATCTTAGTAGCCGTCATACCTCCGAGATTGGCGTGCCCTCGGAGGCCATGGGAAAACAAACCGTGCTGCCGCTTTTCTTCCGAATGGTGGCACCGCACGGTTTCCAAGTATTTTCTTCCTTTCTAGCTTTCAAGTAAATCGATTCCTTTAGAGCAAACGCGAGTTCACTGCGCCTTTGAACTTAAAAGTATCTTAACTCAACGTCCCTGTCTCACACCTCTCCTGATCAGGATTTCTCTGCTTCTCTCATGTAGAAGTAGTGTGGCTGTGCAATCTTTGTATATGTTGTTTATGGTTTTCACGTATACGCCAGGTACCCCTTGTCGTCGTAGAGCTTCTAGAACTGCCTGTATTTCTATGGAGTCAAATGCTTTCTCGTAGTCGATAAACGCCATATAAAGAGGTTTGTTATATTCGGCGTAATTCTCAATTACTAGGTTGATAGCGTGGCTGTGGTCCATTGTCGAGTAACCTTTCCTAAAACCAGCTTGTTCTCTCGGTTGGTTAAAGTCGAGGGTTTCTCTTATCCTTGTAGAAATTACTTTTGTAAATAGCTTGTATATTACTGGGAGTAGGCTAATTGGTCTGTAATTCTTTAACTCCTTTATGTCACCTTTCTTGTGGATAAGGATTATATTAGCATTTTTCCAGCTGCGCGGTACACTACATGTCTTGACACATTTCGTGAAGAGTGATGCAAGTTTTTCAAGTAAAACATCTCCTCCGGCTTTGATCAAGTCGACTGTTATACCCTCTTCACCGGCTGCTTTACCGCGGGCCATGCCTTTGGCAGCTTTTTTGACTTCGTCAGCGGTTATACATGGAATTTCAGTATCTTCCTCTCATTCTATTTCTTTTAAGGTTGTATGGTCTGTCTGAGAGCTGTACAGTTCCGAGTAGAAATCTTCTGCTACCTTTACTATTTCGTTGAAATTATTGATAACGTTACCTTGTTTATCTTTTACCGCATGCATTTTGTTTTGTCCTAAGTGCAGTTTCTTTTTGACCGATTTAATGCTGGTGCCTTTCTCTACAGCTTTCTCAATTTCTCTCATGTCAAAGTTTCTTATATCTCTTTGCCTGGCTTTACTGATCAATTTTGATAGTTCTGCGAATTCTATCTTATCTTTTGGCGAAGTTACTTTCATTTGTTGGCGTTTTTTTGTTAAGTCCTTGGTAGATTGGGACAACTTACTTGTTGTTTGCTTAGTTGTTTTACCCCCGACTTCTATCGCTGTTTCAAGGATTGTTTTTGTTATGGTTTTGTTCATTTCCTCTACATCGTCACCGTTTTCGCCTAAGGCCTCGAACCTGTTGCTTAGGGCTACTTTAAATTCTTCGTTCTTCGCTCTGATTACCTCTAGATTGCATTTTTTTCTAGTAAATAATTTAGTTCTTGTCTTCTTTAGGTTAAGTACAATCTTTGCCCTTACTAATCTGTGATCGCTGCACTTTATCTTCCCCACTACTTCTGTGTCTTGAATTATACTTAGTTGTTCGCACATTATGAAGTCGATTTCATTCTTTGTTTCCCCGTTTGGGCTTTTCCACGTCCACTTCCTATTCTTGTGTTTCTTGAAAAACGTGATCATTATTCGGAGTCGGTTTCTTTCGGCAAATTGTACTAGCATTTCCCCATGGTTATTCCTATGGCCGACGCCGTAGTTGCCAATCGCCTGCTCTCCACTTTGTTTTGTCCCTCCTTTTGCGTTGAAATCCCCCATGACTACTGTGTATTGTGTCCGTACTTTCTTTATTGCTAATTCGATATCCTCGTAGAACTGCTCTACTTGTTCGTCGTCGTAGCTTGTTGTTGGCGCATATCCCTGGATTGTCTTAAGTTTATACCGCTTATTTAGTTTTATTACGACGCATGCAACCCTTTCGTTAATGCTGTAGAATTCATCTACGTTGCCCGCTATATCTTTGTGAATTGGGAATCCAACGCCATATTCCCTCTTTTCGGGTAATCCTCTATAGCAGAGGACATGCCCATTGTTTAAGACTATGTAAGCTTCACCTGTTCTCCTAACTTCGCTAAGGCCAATGACGTCCCAACTAACTCCCTCTAGTTCCTCGAGTAGTTCTGCTAGTCTAGCTTCGCTGGAGAGGGATCTTGCATTGAACGTTCCAATGTTTAGTTTCCAGTGGCGGCCTGTGCGGGTCCAGTGATTATTACTGCCCTCTGCTGCTTCACAGAGCTGACCGCCGCCGTGGACAGATGTTCTGCAGCTGCTGGAAACTGAGGGCGAGGGTTTAATTGTAGGCATCGTGTGGGAGGTGGTGGCCAAGTACTTCACCAGGGAGGCCAATTCCTGTTCTGGTGTAGGAGTGAGTCGTAAACGGCAGTTGAACGACTGAAAGCCTTTCAGGTACCCAACCGTCGCCAGGCCCCCCTACCGACGTAATCTCGAGGAGTATAAAAAAAAAGAAAAGAGGGGGGGGGGGGGGGCGTCGAACCTGCGACCCTTGGCGGTCTCGGTTGCAGCGGCTCCGCATCGTTAAACGTACGTTCTTTCAAAGCCTTTCATGCGCGATATCTTCTATCTGCGTTACTATTTTGTACGGTATTTGGTCTCAAAATGTCCGCGATCTTCTAGTTTTGCTGATCGCGACATCCAGAACGTCACGGTTTTTTAAATTGCTCTGCAAGCAAGGTCGGCGCGCGTGGAAAATCGTGTGTTAGTGGGGCGTTTCCCTTCTCCGTTCACGCTATGCAGGTATGCGGCCGCGTGCCTAGACGCATTTTTTTTTTCTTGCGATGTACGCGCATATGACAAAAAAAAAATTGTTGGTTTTAAGAAATCACGGTTGTATGATGTGTAATGAGTAATGCAATCCATAATTTCTTATGCCGGAGTGGATGTGTGAAGACGAAATGGAAATAGATAGATATCAGGCACACAGATACATACACACATATCTATATAACAGTAATACAATACAATATCCCCGATGCTATTCACTGCATGTTTAGTGGAAGTCTTTAAACGTCTAGACTGGGAAGAAAAGGGAATTCGAATAGACGGAGAAGATCTAAGCAATTTAAGATTTGCAGACGACATTGTGCTCTTTAGCAATGATGGAGACGAACTACAAAACATGATTGATGACCTAAACAGGGAAAGTATTAAAATTGGATTAAGAATGAATAGGCAAAAGACCAAAGTTATGCTCAATAGCCTAGCTAAGGAACAGGAATTTAAAATCAACAATGAACCCTTACAGTGTGTAAATGAATACGTATACCTGGGACAGTTAATAACAGGAACTCCTAAACATGAAAAAGAAATTCTCCGTAGAATAAGGTTGGGCTGGAGCGCATTCGGAAGGCATTACGAAATCATGACTGGAAACTTACCGCTCTCACTAAAATGAAAAGTATTCAATCACTGCATTCTCCCAGTACTAACGTACGGCGCAGAAACGTGGAGGATAACGAAAAAACTAGAGATAAAACTAAGGAGCACGCAACGTGCAATGGAAAGAAAAATGTTGGGGGTAACGCTAAGAGATAAAAAACGAGCGGAATGGATCAGAGGACAGACAGGGGTAGCCGATATTATTATATCAATTAAAAGAAAGAAGTGGACCTGGGCAGGACATGTCATGAGGAGAACAGATAACAGATGGACAGTAAGAGCGACGGAATGGATACCAAGAGAGGGAAAACGCAACAGAGGCAGGCAAAGGGTTAGATGGAGCGATGAAATTAAAAAGTTTGCGGGTGTAAAGTGGAACCAACTCGCTCAGGAGAGGGTGGAGTGGAAATCGATGGGAGAGGCCTTCGTCCTGCAGTGGACCTAAATAGGCTGATGATGATGATGATGATGATGATGAACTCAACGTCACCAAATAGTACCACGCCGGCCGGTAGTGTCGCATACTCGTTTCGGGAGCGCAAGAAAGCTGAGATTTAAAACGGGCATTGTTAAATGTGCACTGAATATTTCGCCGAAATATTTCGGAATCGGCTTGTCGAATGCGCATTGAAGCAGTGAAAATTACAAACCGGCATCTCCAAATTCTTTTCACGACCCCTTTAAATGCAAATGTGTTACCTTTGGTCAAAATATGTAAACAGTGAAAAAGTGTTTTCTACTTGAGCGTTGTCTAAACAGGTAATGGTGTAAGGTGGACTTCCTGACGTGCCTGAAGCTTCAATGCATATGCTATGGCCTATGCAGTGTGCAAGGAACTGCACATGTAGAATGGTTTCTTAATAAATTTCAATTGAAACTTGTGTCCTCTCTCTTGTCATTGTCATCTGAGTGCACTTTTTTATTCCAGTGGAGAACTAAAATACCACCCCCAGAACAACTTTTTCCAACTACACTCATATGCTTTCTTCTTGGTGAACTGCTTAGGGTCACAGGTCTTGGTGAACTGCTTAGGGTCACAGTATGTCCTCTGCATAAACTCCTGTGTCTTCAGGAAATGCTCAATGCCTTCTTTAGTTGTGTTCAGAGGTAGGTACATGTTACACGACAGAGAGAGTGCTTACAGATACTGCGATATGGAGAGGTCAGCACACATTATATTCATTTACTAATTCATGCTTTTGCTTGCACGATAAACACGCAGATGGGAAGGGAACCCATGCACAATATTAGCACAGGTACAGCTTTGCAATTTATCCAGTCTGTATGCGTACAGTGTGTGCACACCTTTGCACTAGAATAAAACAGATGCTTAACAAGCAAGCTTTGAAGCTTGCAGGTTTAGCAGTAACAGCAATGCCACTTAATGTGTTGTTGCCCACCTCTGCCCATGCCGTTTCGAATTGGTGGCTGATGGCAAGCTAGTGTGTGGACTTATCCAAGGATTTAATCTCTGAAAGGGCCCTACAATATGTTTTTAAAGCTCATCAGAAAAAGCTGCCAGCGGACCTTTCCACAAATTCCTGAGCGCCTCCTAAAGCGGGTGCAAAATAGTCAGGAATGCAGAACACAGGCCACCGCAGCTGACTGACTTGGTTGATTTCTGGGGTTTACATGCCAAAACTATGATGTGATAATGTGCCGTACTGGAGGGCTCCAGAAATTTTAACCACCTGGGGTTGTTTAATGTGCACTGACATCGCACAATACATAGGCCTCAACATTTCGCCTCCATCCAAATGCGGCCGGCATTATCACGGCCACATAATAGAATACAAATACTCCCAAAGAATGAATATATTGGTATTGAAGGCAAATTTTCTTGTCAAATTGTTTGCTTTAGTGGACATCCCTTTTTCAACTACTGTTAATTACTCTGCACTACACATCACTTTGTTGGGCAAATTGTAGACAATCACTGTTATTAGTGCACACATACATGCACACTGACACATCTCATCACTGCCCCCTGCATTTTCTCATGCTGTTCATGTGCGATCATGCCAGCTAAAAATCAGTGACCATCAAAGGGGCGCTGATAAAAAAATTTTCATCTGACATACAGGCAGGTCGCCGGGCTCGACTGAAGCGCTGAGGCACGGTATCTGATGTTTTTTGCTGCCATATGTAGCCGAGGGACTGTTAGTCATAACATGGTACTTCAACTGCTCCAGCATGCAACAGATAATTTACAGTCTCTTTATCGACCACTGGTTACATTTTTGGTTTGGAAGAGCAACAAAAACAACAAGCCACCAGGTGCAACTAGCGCCACCTAGCACTTGCAAAGCAGTAAACAAATTATACCATGTCAGCACAAAGGAGTGTGATGCACTTCCGCATGGCCTGCAATGCCTCCTAATAGTGTTTTGCCTGTTGCACATCCTGCATGTTGTCACTGTCGTCAGGTGGCAACAATTTTCTTGAAGTCAGGTATCACCGAGAGTCTACTAACACAAGCATGGCAAGAGGGCAACGGTGGCTCTGACATCATCACTGCTAGCCGCACTGCTTGGAGCGTGGCTGCTGTGGCAACGTTGCTGAAGTTGGGGATCCCCTTGGGTGTTATCGATGCAGCAAACTGCAGCATATAGCACTCAATTGCATAGAGAAACTTCAACATTTATTTGAATTACACTCCGAGCTGTATTCGCTGTTGAGATTTGGTAGATATGTGCATGTCCATGAAAATTGATCCGGCAGGCTATCTCAGCAGTGGAATTTTGGTACAGTGTTCCTTTAAAGGGGGGGTCGTGAAACGTTTTCTGAACATTTTGTACTAAGTGTGTATTCGGAATCCTGACCCTCCAATCAACAATATGCATTGTTCCATTGCACCGTGTGC
Organism: Hyalomma asiaticum; assembly: GCA_013339685.2. NCBI lineage: Eukaryota > Metazoa > Arthropoda > Arachnida > Ixodida > Ixodidae > Hyalomma > Hyalomma asiaticum. Next base: position 313,963,457 of record CM023481.1, read on the forward strand.
GTTGATTTAGAGCGATAAAAAACGCGGTTTCGGTTTCACTGCGCGCGTTCCCCTCAACTCTGCAGATGATGTCATCTTAGTAGCCACCAGACCTCTGAGATTGGCCCGCCCTCGGAGGCCATGGGAAAACAAACCATGCTGCAGCTTTGCTTCCGAATGGCGGCACCGCACGGTTTCTAAGTATTCACTTTCTTTCTAGCTTTCAATTAAATCGATTATTTTAGAGCAAACGCGAGTTCACTACGTTTTTGAACTTAAAAATATCTTAATGTAACGTCACCGAATAGTACCATGCCGGCCGGTAGTGTCGCATAGTCGTTTCGGTAGCGCAAAAACGCTGGGGTTTCAAATGGGTGTTATTAAATGTGCACTGAATATTTCACCGAAATATTTCGGAATCGGCTTGTCGAATGCGTATTGAAGCAGTGAAAATTACAACCGGGCATCTCCAAATTCTTTTCACAACCCCTTTAATCCATTCACTTTTGCGGCTTTGGTGCCTGTTCCTACAAGCTGTACCGCGCGTTTTTTGCCACCACGAACTGGCGTGTACGGCATCATATAGAAACCTGCGTAACTGAGGAAACCTGCGTAACTGAGGTTATTATGCTCAGATTTTAACACTTTTCGTTTTATTTTGTTTGGGAATGTCTCCTGGAAGCACTGCACTCAATTGTTTTGCGGATGTTGAAGGTCTTGAAGCAGACGGGCTTGTTATATAGATACACTGCTTTTACAATCACTGCAGCTCTCACCGTCACTCTCATCCCCGGTACTTCCTTGGTTTGACATATGTTCTGGATTTATCAGTATAGCGATCACTTTGGAAGACAATTTCGAGAATTTTCTCAGATGAGAGACAGTTCTTTTGCCAAGGCACACTTTAGGCGCAACGGTCCACTTCGCAATGGAAGCGGAGCCGGCAGCATTGATTTTCTTTTTCAGACAACAGAGTTCAAAAAGAGCGGACAACTATGTCCATCTGGTGTAAAAATGAAGAAACCATCCGACAAGAGTGTTGAGAAACGTGCATTCTACTGGGATCTTCTACAAACAATGCTTTAACTGGAGGCCGGCAAATTGCCAGCTTATTGCACTTTGGCCTTGGCGGAGGTGCCCGGCGGTTCGCCGGCTTTGGAAGCGAATGGGTTAACCAAGTACATTTGCATTTTGCTTGCACTGCTAAATGATAGTTGATAAACATTTACATCACAAGGCCTAGCTAAAATCAACATTTCACAGTTGAAGACTACGCTGCCTAGCACTCCTTTTTTTTTTGGTGAAACCTTATTAGAAACTAACATAACTGGCTTGGAAGGTATTGATTAATTTTCGTTTTAGTGGAAAATATATGGCCTTACAGGTATACGCCTCAAACTAGTGCCTCCTCTATAAAAAATAGTGCCAGCCAGATGAGCATGCTCCAACCGTTCGCCACCTTCTGCGACTGGGCTTTCCTACTCTTCCCCATAAGTTAGCTTTCACACCTGCTTTACAGCCATGGGAAAGAGTGCCCTATAAGTTGCTCCTCACAACGCAAGTCGGCGAAAGTGATTTTTTATGAAGTTGCATCATTATCTACAGGGCGACGCTTTGCACTCCTAATGGTTATCGTGATGGTTATAACACTGCAGCTGAGTGTCGAAGAGACTCGGCGTCTGCTGTTGCTGCACTCCCTTTCAAAGCATCATGGAGCTACTTGCAACTACCAATGGGAACGCGTCACCGTGATACAGAAGGTGACGCTGCCTTTACAATATGCCACACAAGTGCCGTGCGATGGAGGTGGGATTCATACGATATGCCGCCGTGTCGTTCAATTCGATGTGCTGTTGAATTCATGTTAGATGGCCATGGGTTTTTGTGGATGCAACAAGTGCTGCCCTGCTGATAGAGCAAAAGCTACTAAACAAGTATGAAGGAGGTGATCTGAAGACACGTGATGTAGGAGTGGGATGGAGTACCTATGGCATCTCCACGGGAACAGAACAGTGCTTGCTCAAACGCACATGTGATGGCCAGCAGTCGTACCCTTTCGGTAGCATCACATCGCATCAACTCGCTGAAGTATGAGGAATCGGCACCTACCATTGAGAAGCGAGCAATTGCACCAGCACTGACTCTTATAGAGAAGGCAACACCCAAGCATTAAAATAAACAATTATACATTCCTGCCAATGTGCCGACCTCGAAAATAGGGAGATTTGCAGAGTGAGGGGAAAGGAGGGAGGCAGTTGCAACAAAAGCTGTGGATACTGGAAGACCGAAAATAAGTACGGTCGTGACACGACGTCTTGCTTCTGAGCTCATCAGATTGCATCCCCTAGCATACCCACCAGAGTCTTGCAATAAGTAAAGCAATTTGAAGCATAACACACACTTCTAACCTGGCATCTACATTCAAACTTAGGCCAAGGCAGCTTTTCTGGGAAGTCATTACAGCATCCAGTGTGCTTGCCAGATACCTATCCATGTCAGCCCAGCATGCCTGCATTGTCATTGTTAGCTCATAAGAGGGAGATATGGTGAAGTGAGGTAGGGATGCTATTCTCTGCAGAATTAGTTGGGAGGGAGCCCGGATAAGTGGTGCATGAGTGAAGAGAAGAATGGAAAGGCGAAGCCACCTTACTGACACACGACTTACTCCTCTAAGAGCATGCCTTTCCATACTGGTTCTCAGTGCCTCACACCTGCCACCCCTGCGGTGATTACTTCTCTTACTCTCTTCCCTGCATTCCACTTGAGGCTATTTCTTCCTGCGTCACTCACTGCATTCGCCCGCTTAGCGCATTATCTCCTCAAGTCGATGAACAGGCCATCTGTGTTTATGTGTTAAAAAAAAAGGCAATTTTTTTGTTAACCGTTTTGCAGGGCTCCAGTAACATTGGAGATAGCTCACGATGATTGCCCATTAAGATTTTGTATGTTGGCAATCACACCAGTACTTGTAATTTTACTGTGCATGTGTAATTACGCACACGTGCAGGGCGAATGTGCTATGCTTGGTGAAAGCTGGTGGCCCCTTCCCACACTAGTACACTCTACTGCAAGACACTCTTGTATGGCAGCACAGTTAACCTAAACATGTGCCATTCTGTGATTCTGTGGTCCACTGATGTACTATTACACAATGTTCAAAGGGGCCCTGTAGCACATTTTGAACGTAACAAAACGGTGCAGATCAGTTGTAGAGGCTCCTGTGAACATGTGAGCCAAATATGATTGCACTGCATGTACCAGGGATTTGTGATTTGGTTTTAAACACAGCTGGAAAGTGCCCGCTCTTCTTTTTCATTGCTATTTAAGAGATATGTACACATTCTTTATTTGCTGAATTCAAAACGAACAAAGCATGGCAGATTATATTTCCGTGATCATAAAATAAGCCAATGCAATTTCTGCCTCAAGTAATGTAGTCTGTCTCCAGAGACGTCATTTACTGAAAGGAGGGCAGGCACTTTCAAGGCCTGCTTGAAACCAAATTGCAAATTCCCTGGTGTATGCAGTCCAATTATATTTGGCTCACATGTTACAGGAGCCTCCAAGACTGATCAGCACCATTTTCCAACTTTTTTCAAAAAGTGTTGCAGGGCCCCATTAATAAAGTTTTGAATGCACAACACTTCACCTACGTGACAGCACCGTTTGTGGCCAGTGGAGCCCAGAACAGTGGCCATGTGGCAAGTGTGCACAGCATTATAACATGGAAATGAAATCACTTGTCGATACATGTACTGAGAGTTCCTCATAGAGATTAAAGGTAACATACCAAACTGTAAATAACAAAGGCCACATACAAATGCAATGGAAACGTTACTTTGAATAAAGGGAGAAACCGAGGCCCTCCCTTAAGATCAGTGGGTAGACGCGACAGCGTGCAGCAAGCTGTTAGGGCATTGGGGTTCATCAAGGGTTGGAAATTGCCAGAACTGCTGTCCTTGGCGATTTTCATGCAGGAGTAGAGTTTCGGTTGCGTAATGCTGATATGTGACATGACAGCAACAGAGAGAGAACACATGCGCAATAGACAAGTGGTGGTTATTGTTCGGGGACAAGAAAGGCTTCAAATTTCAAAACCCTTTATATTAGAATGTAGCTTACAAATGGACTGTGAATATAGTATGTTGCTGTGGTGGTGGTTCTTGGGATCTCGGACAAAGACAGCCGAGTCAAGGAAAAGGAAAACATTCATAGACAAAACTACGAGACAACTACACAGACGTTCAGTGGCTAAACAACGCAACACAAGCAACACAGTCTGACCCCTAAGCTCACGAGAAGAACTGGCGCGTCGTGCCTGACATGACGTCAGAAGTTCGTCGGCACCACTCACAGTACCACGGTTCCTGGAGGCGGCGCACGCTGGCATCAGCAAAGGCACGATGAGCTGTGCGCGAGCACACGAGCAGATCCCGAGCTGCTCGCCCTGGAGCGCATCGGAACACGATGCACATCCGACGTGGTCCCAAGGCCACGCCCTCAGCAAACACTTGTGCCAGACGGCAACGCGGCACCGTGGTCACGCTCTCAGCAGGCAGTTGTGTCAGACTGAAACCTGCGCGGCACCGTGGCCATGCCCTCAGCAGGCGATTGTGCCTGACTGGAACCTGCGTGGCACTGTGGCCACGCTCTCAGCAAGCGGTAGATGGTTGGTCCCGGCCACACCACAGTTGCAGCTGCTCACCCGGGCCCGCTCGCTTGTCCACCACGGAACAGCCAGCAAGGCCCAGTCCAGAACTACCGTTCACCACAGGGGAATGCCCTGTACGTCCTGGCTGGTCTGATCGCACCAACTCGGTGTGTCTGCTCTCCTGTGTCGAACGTGCTGCTCTCGGTTGCTGACAACGGCTGATCTGCCGTCGGCGTTCCGTAGCCCACGCGCTTACCTTCGGCTCGCACAAGCATACGCTCTTGTCGTCTTCTTGGCTCCTTTCATTCGCCGAAACAGTGTCTTACTACATTTTCCACCAACTTAAGTACGTTGTGCACACCCAACACGCAAGTCCCGAATATAACACACCAGTTCAAAGACAATGCTAAGGTCCACAAATGCAATAACTACCGCATGATGAAAACATGACGAAAAGTGTGTGTACAATGGCATGAAGTTACTGCCCAGTAAAAGCCGCACTACTCAAATAGTCAGTACCACACTGTGTTGTGGAGCTGTCTGTAGGAACGACACAACAGAATGCAAGAAAGCATGAATAAGCATTAACAGCCTCATAGCTTTACATGAACGCATTATGCCACTGTCGGCATTCAACAGTAGCGCAAGAAGCACATGCAAAATCTCGAATATAACACATTGTACATGAGAGCACATCTCGTATCTAGATTGCGATCCACAAAGGAAAGTCCAATGAACAGTCCAGAAGTGAAAACCAGGAAAGCGTCCAGTTATTAGAGCGCATTCAAGTGATCTCATCTCAAATAAGGCGCACGACACTTTTCATGTGCTTAGCGACGCGCATATGTGACGTTTCGAGGTTTCTCCATCCATAGGCGTTGCGGCTGCTAGTCGGCATGAGATCGCTCGCGCAGAGTGACACGCGTTCGGAAGCTGCCTCCTGCTATATCGAGGCATAGCATACGTCGGTCAGCCGGTAACGCCCACAAGACATCAGCAGAATTACTTTCTAGCCTCATAAATGCCCCAGAATGCACACGAGTGCTCGTGCTGAGAAAGCCCTGTAGAAACATGAGGCACTGTTGGGAGTGTCATTCAACTGGCGCAGCTCAGGCAGCTTAGCACCTGGATGCTGACACTCTCTAAAGAGTGTTTGCAAAGTCGCCGCCTGCTCTTTACTTGGAACACTACACTGTTCCAGCTCCCGCTGCACAGATTTGGTGGTGCATTCTTGTACTCTGTTTGCCTTCCCATTAAGATCATCCTGCCAGCTCATGCCATCGTGTACTGCTGGCTCAACTTGGGACTCTATTGTCCCTTCCTTGATGAGCCCTTGCTCATTCCCTTCGGCTACTCTGAAACGGATCACAGCTGCGCTGTCATGAGTACTGAACCTCCCTCCATTTACGAGAGGGTTCTTGAAATTGTCATGGACCGTGCCTATGATTTGTGTAATCGCAGCCAGCGGCCGTCATATTCTAAACGTCCTCTAACCTCTTCAGGCGTGTTTGGCCTCCCAGAGGCTCTGCAAGAAAACTGATCCTGTATATAGAACTCCCATGTTCCTCAGTCTCGGACTTGCAATCTGCTTCATCAAGCAAGCTACAGTTAGTTCCTCGGCTGCCTCGGATGCCTCTCTCGATATTATCTTCTAGCTCAGAATGTAGCTCTATCAAAAGGCTGTGGCATGGTACTAGGCCGCTTTCAAAGAGCGACCTCGAGTCTTCCCTCAAACCAGTGCTCCCTATGGCACATGTGTCAAACGCCTGCTCATTGGTGTTCATACAAACCGTTTCAATACACTCCAGCCTCCCTACATGCATTTCTTCCACCTCTTCGAGTCGAAGCTTTAACCTAAGCGTTCTTAACTTTAATTCTTCTAGTACTTTTTCTTTCTTTCAAATTTCTTTCTTTCTCTTTCATCTGCCTTTCAAACTCCACCTGTTTCTTCTCTTCTTCTAGTTCCACAGCCTCTTGTGCAACAACCCACTCTCTAAGCACATCATTCTCTAAGCCCAGCTGTCGGCCAAGTGCGATGAACTTCTCCCTCTCCATGACTCAGGCTGTGTTCAAGTAATGGCTCCTGATTTTAATAAGCAGAAGGCTCGCCAATTGTGGTGGTTCTTGTTGGGCCCTCAGACACAGACAGCCGAGTCAAGGATAAGGAAAACATTCATAGATAAAACTAGGAGACAACTACACACATGTTCAGTGGCCCAACAACGCAACACAAGTAACACAGTCTGACCCCTAAGCTCACGAGAAGAACCAGTGTGTCCTGCCTGACGTGATGTCAGAAGTCCGTTGGCACCACTCACAGTACGGCGGTTCCTGGAGGCGGCGCAGGCTGGCATCAGCAAAGGCACGATTAGCTGTGTGCGAGCACACGAGCAGATCCCGAGCTGCTCACCCAGGAGCGTATCGGAACACGATCCACATCCAACGTGGTCCGAGGCCACGCCCTCAGCAAACACTTGTGCCAGACGGCAATGCGGCACCGTGGTCACACTCTCAGCAGGCGGTTGTGTCAGATTGAAACCCGCGCGGCACCGTGGCCACGCCCTCAGCAGGCGGTTGTGCCTGACTGGAACCTGTGTGGCACTGTGGCCACGCTCTCAGCAGGCGGTAGATGGTTGGTCCCGGCCACACCACAGTTGCAGCTGCTCACCCTGGCCCGCTCGCTCGTCCACCACGGAACAGCCAGCAGGGCCCAGTCCAGAACTACCATTCACCACAGGGGAACACCCTGTATGTCCCGGCTGGTCTGATCGCACCTGCTCGGTGCGTCTACCCTCCTGAGTCGAACATGCTGCTCTCGGTCACTGGCAACGAAGGTGAAGCCCATGCGCTTCACCTTCAGCTCGCACAAGCGCACGCTCTTCGTCGTCTTCTTGGCTCCTTTCATTCGCCGAAACAGTTGCTTACTACAGTTGCACTATCAGCAAAAAGTGCTTTGCATTGTAGAATTGCAGTTACTTGTCTCTGTAGTACCGACATACCAGAGTGTCTCCTGCTTAACCATATTAGAGTTGGGTGCAAGGTGAACTCTTCCTTTGCCTTGCCTGTTACCCTCTCAAGTGTGCATGTTTGCTGGCATTTATGATGACTCACAACTTGCCAAGTTGCAATCTTATTGCAGTATGCATATTGTGAAGAGCACTCCCATGTGAAAGGGGAACAGATGAGTGAATGGCTTCTGCTGTTCAGTGCCCAGTTTTGGCACTACTTGTGGGGGGGGGGGGGGGCAAATTAACCAGCCACTACAAACAGGCATGTGCCTGCTACGTCCCCCACCTGCCTGCCTCCTTCACTGATGATTGCTCTGGCCACTAGTAGATGGTGCCTAAAGCGGAGTTATTCTTCCTGCTGCCACTCCCTTGTGCTCTAAGTGCCTGCTGTAGAGCAAAAGGCACATGCACACTGATGTGTTTCCTTTCATAAAAGACCACACTGTATAGCTTCTCAATTGTTTGCAAGAATAAGATTTAACCAACTTTCTAACAAAGAATAACTATCTAACCCAAATTTCCTTCCCATTTTTTCCAAATTTTGGTTGCATAAGAGAAGTTCACAATGTTTAAGCAATGATAGCCCAAAATCACGTCACTTTCTTTGTGCTGGTTTTGAAAGGACTTTTGAAAGGACAGGTGCTGCAACGTTACTGGTGGATGCAACCTCTGGTCTGGGAAAGACAATCACATCAGTTGTTTTGTGCCCGCTGTATGACCCTTGGGCACTTGAAAACTTGTTAGGTTGAGTTGTGTCAATCTTTGACAACATGCATATTTAAAACCTTGTAGTAAATTATGTACTTAACACAGAGCACGGAAATTGGTCTGCTAATAATCAGAAAGACTTGGCCCACCGGCACAATGCATTTGTGTGAAATCACCAAAAGCATTTCAGGGTCCCTTTAAGTCAAATATGATAAATATGCCCTTGACTGATGAGCTGTGGTAATTTGAGCAGGAGCTTAGCAGAAAGATTCATTGTATCCATGTAGGATTTAATGTGTTTTAGCCTGCTTTTTCATTGTTATGTGTAGGTGAATTCTTCAAAGCAGCTGTGCCAGAAAGATGCAGTGATGAAAAGAATATGTGCTCTTATGGAATGGATTTCAGTGAGCATAATGACAGAAAATAAAAATAAAAACGTATGTAACAATGAAGACGGAAAAACTGAACACGTGGATGTTACCTCCTGCAGGATTCAGTCATTTGAAAAGAAGACTTGGTTTCCAGGAGGTAGTAGCGGATGATGAGTGTCCACGGCCATATGTCTGTGAAAGAGAAAAATTAAATTATTGAATGACTAAAGTAACGAAATTATCAAACTGAAAACACTCACATATGACAACATTTGTACTACAGTATATGCTTGCTTGCTGTGTTCAACAAAGTACGGGTGGTGTGCAATTATTTTCTATTCACCATTTCTCCTCCTGCTATTTCAGCCACACCGACACTGTGATGAACTTTGGTGTTCAATTTGGCAAGTCAAGTTCCTAGGAGCTGCGACAGTCAAGGATCAGCAGTGTGAGTGCGGCTGTTCAGCTGCTGAATTCTCAATATGTTGTGAAAGTGCCCATAACGACGTCTTTTTTTTTTTTTTTTTTTCGGGCGAGGTAGAAGTTCACTAAATTTTGTTTATGGAGGGTATGACTGAAACGCTGGAAACAGGACATTTCCATGTCATTGGCTTCCAGCAGTTCAATTCAATAATGTTAACTTGTGCGTTTTGAAGGAAACTTACTAGCGAAATTTGGTGCACTAGTCAAGCTTGTCTGCAGAGTGTAGCGGCGGGATTATGCAAACATTAAGGTACAGGCTGCTAAAAATAATAAACTTCGAACACATTTTCATAAAAGTTGAACGGTTGCCGCGGGAGTACCGACGGCACGGTCGTGTTAACGGTACTGCATGACAGTGCTCGTTGATCTTGCGTTTCCTGCCGCTTCATGGCTCATGTTTGGGTGAGCCGTCGAAGTTTTCTATCGACCGAGAGGCCTGCGCGGCATAAATGGGACGCTTTGGGGAGAGAAACCGTGCTTCGATTGCGTTGATAGCCACGGCGCAACGCCTCATATGGGTTCCCTAGGCTCTTCAAATGAAGCGGCAGCGGAACAGCGACTGCATATGTAAACTGCTTCGCTCTCATCTCAAGCATCGACATTGTCGTGGCGATCAAAAAAAGCTGGGCAAAACGGCGGAATACTTGATTTATCCACTTTGCATTCGACCCAGCACGAGTGCGCCTGTAGCACGGAAGTCCCTAGACAAACACTGCATTCGGAGAGCACTGTTTTCCTTCATGTCAGGGCCCTGGTAAAGTGAGCTACTCTTCTAGGAGGTCGTACTTCTAGCTCACTTTAGTCCTGTCATTACATTGTCAGCAAACGGCTGCGCCCCGAGATTCTTCGGCCTTTCACACCAAGAGCTGACTGAACCATGCACTTGCTGCGGAATCCGCGACAGATGAAAGTTGCGTTTCGAGACGGGAACCGAATTTCCTATCGCGGTCATGTGATTCCCGAGACGTCTACGTGCTCAAGACTAAATACAAATGTCAGGTGCACAAGGCCGAAGATATGCAATCACAGTTCGTTTGATGTTGGAACTTGAGATTGAAGTTGCCCCTAGAGCCGCACTTTGTGTCCACATCTGCTACCAAAAGTCCCTAGGACATATTCAGCCATGTCGAGCAGGGTATAGTGAAATTGAAGAAGCGTTCCATCACCTTTTTCGTCATCCAGGAGAGCACTGCAACGAACTTTGTGTCACCAGTTGAGTATTCACGCCCGCAAAGCTCTCCGCCATGACTTCAGCTGACGAGCATGCGTGTAACGTCAAGTGCACGCGCTCTTTCTTAGCAGACGACGCGTACACCGCACATTTTGTTTCGCACGCAACTGTTGGTTGGCTGATTAGAGTGACGTGAATTCTAACCGTTCTAGCTAGTAACGTTAGTGCTAACTTGACATAAATGGGCACGCGGGCACATATATGGGCAAACACGAAGCGTCGCTGAACTACACAGTACTACACAGCTTCTGTAATCGCACACCGAGGATTTCGAGCATATCAGTCTGCATACCCTGACTGTCATAATTTATTTGTCCCATGCTGATAAAACTACATAATGGTTTCATGGGTTTCAATAAATAACTAATTTATAGATATTGTTTGTTGTATTTATACTACACGTAATAAGACGTCAAAAAAAAAATGCGCCGATATTTTGAAAACTAGGCAACACTGTTCAAATGAAAACACAAAAGTCTAGACACATTGTGCTCCTTAAAATTATTTAACAATAACGGCCGTAATTGTCACTCAAAAAGAAGTTCTAGTTTAATTTTACCTCGATAAATTTAAGTATGTAAGAACAGTGCAAACTTCTAGGCTAAGTCGTTTTGTGGCGCCGTTTTCAAAAAACGTGCGCCCTGTCGCGAGTACATGTGCACACGTTTCTTATGTTGGATTTATTTTTGTAATTATTGCATTGTTCTAAACATGGTCGTGGAACATTATACCGCCTTGGTAGAGTGACGATGAGCTCTAGGTCACTCTTACGAAACTTCAACAGAGGCTGTCGGCGGCTTGTCGTCTGCAACGTTAACCTTAGCAGACGGTGAATGTCTGCACAGCACGGGTGAACGTGCGTGCTATGATTAAGCGACTGTCGCTGGCGCGTCTCGCTATTTCACCTACATGAATGCAAACAGTGTAGTCCGACCAGTGGCCGCGTGATTGTTTCTCTGTGTGTGCAAATATTTGACGGGCAGAAGTGTCGCTTTCCTGTCGCACGCATGATTTCGTGCTTGACCGTGAGCTATCGCAGTGCATTCTCAAACGAGCTAAAACAGTTTCCATAACGGTACGATGGCTAATAATGAAAATACTGTTGTAATGATGTATGGAAACAAGGCAATTAAGACATGAAAGTCTGGCAAACCTGTCTACAAACGATTTTGAAAGTCTGGCTACAATGTGCGTTAAGACTGGTTAGGATAGAGTGTACTAGAATATTTTGAGTGGCGCGACCGGAGCGGGCGCGCCGTGCAAACCGGTGTCCCCTCTCGCATGGAAAGCAGCGGTGGCGCTGGCGTGCCTAACCATTGGGCAGCGGGCGCGCGGCGGGCACGGCCAGCGTGGCCCGAGCTGTGGTGCTCATTCTAATTCTTTTTTTTTTCGCGTGTGCGTGCGTGCTGTGCCATGCACATTGCAATAAATATTGTATAAACATAGGTACGGCAGCACAGTCACGCTGGCCGGCGTTTTCACAGATACATCTAATAAAATAAAATAAAGATCCGTTCGGTGCGCCTTGCAAGCATCTGATGCACTCGCAGCTTCGTTGCACGAACCCCTCTCGTGGGGCGCGATGGAGGCGTTAATTTTATTGAAAATAAAGCAGTTTTTAATCAGAACTTCCTTATACATGATTGGCGTGCAGGAAAACGTCAGGCAGTGAATTACTTTGTGGGATATATTTAAAAAATCTGGTATAGGTGACGACGGCACATATTTTAGGATGGGGATAACATCGCAAAAACGCAGCCTGCACAAAATAAGAAGAAGAATAAGAAAAATAAACAAGGAAAACGTCGTAAGAGTGGAGGCACGGATGTCCGTCATTCCCGATGTTATACATAAAGATGTGGAGAGTACGGGAAGAGAGCTCGAAATGAGCAACATTAGTTTCAATCTGCTCTAGCAGGCCAATGTCGAAAACGGCAAGACCTTCTAGGTCTGTTTTATGCTGAGTACAGGGTCCCGTTTGGCTAATACTGAACTGTTACAAGTTACTGCCCGGAATTACCAACTTCCTTATTCTCATCCTGTAAAATTATTGAATACGTCTCACAATTATTTAGCTAGTTCGTTACCGATAGTTGTGTTCATATCGCAGCCATATCTTTCGTAAAGATTTCTTGAAAATGACCCAACTTAAATACCTCTGTAATTTCTGTTTTTGTATATTTTTGCTGCCATAATTGCTCTCGTTATGTCAGGCGGGGTTATGGGGGTTGTAACCCCCCATATGGTGCTAACTGTAACCCCCCTGAGACCGACCTAACCCCCTCCCACTCCGTAACTGCACCTGTGTCCTAGAAGAATGTGGCGCTAATGTCTCAGCAAAACGCCGAAAAAATAATAAAATCATCATCATTGATGTTATTATTTTTTGGCATTTCATTTTCTTTTTTTACACACGCAACAACTGTGTAATCGCATGCCCGGCCCTTCGTGAAAGATTGAACCCCCCCCCCCTGGCAGAGATCCTGGGTGCGCTACTGAACTGGTACATGTATAATACTAATTCATAGGGTCTCAACCCGTCTACCTACTTTCTTCTTAATAGATGACCTCCTACGTATCTATAGATGCGTTCGCATTGACAGCATTACAGTGATTGTTCTCGTGAGCTACTCGTTACTTCTGAGTACTTTGGACTAGCGTTCGGAATCCGCTGTTATTTTTAATACATATTAACGACATATTGATGGAAGTTATAACTTATTAGGGCACCATTTGAGATCGAATTATTAGCAGACTATTACGTAAAGAAGCTAGAGAGGAAGTTAAGAACCGCGCAGCGGGCGATGGAACGGAAAATGATAGGCGTTACACTAAGGGATAGGAAGACAGTCGAGTGGGTCAGAGAACAAACGGGGGTCGCCGACATAATGAACGATATTAAGAAGAAAAAATGGACATGGGCAGGCCACGTGATGAGAAGGCTAGATAACCGATGGACAGTTAGAACGACGGAATGGATACCAAGAGAGAGTAAGCGCAGCCGTGGGCGGCAGAGAGTAAGATGGGGGGACGAAATCAAGAAATTCGCAGGCATCAAATGGAATCAGCTCGCGGAGGACAGACAAGAATGGAGAGGATTGGGAGAGGCCTTCGTCCTGCAGTGGACATAAAATTGGCTGATGATGATGATGATGATGATGTCCATCTTAACGAAATCAACAACTATGAGGAATGGACACATTTCTCCCTGGTGCTCTCATTACGGCATGTAGCTGAATGGAGATAAACCAGTGTTTATAAGGACTACAACAACAACAACAAAAAAAAGGAACACGATACAAGCTCTTCTTTCCTTACGGTTTTCAATCGCAATCGCTCCCTGATATATTTGAATGCAAGTACTTCGTCGCATTACTCACTCTCTCATTTGGAAAGGTCACACTATTCTCACCAGAGCGTCATCAGTCCGTAACCTTGGTTCCATTAGGCAATAACTAAAAGAAACATTTGCAAAATTTAATTTGTCAGAATACATATCGTTTTTCAGACCAGGACCTGGACATGCATGCGCAGTTTGGACTCCTGCATAAATCGTAGAACAAAGACCGGAGAAGATTCAAAGCGCAACGCCGCTCGCTACTTATATTCTAAGTAGCAGCGGAACTGACCTTTCAGACCTAATTAAAGAGCACAATGTATGAAGATTTTGAGTGTGCCGTAAAACCCAGACTAATTAAGATGTCTTTCCCTGAGCTGTATACTTTACCACTGCGGTCGCAGCTGAGGAGACATCACCTTACTAAATCTTTTACCAAAACAAGTTCTTCGGAATATCTATTTTTCCCTCGCATCATCTCTGAATGGAATAGTTTATCTCTCACGACTTCGCACAGCACGGACCTAATTTTTCATAGAATACCTTAATTGATCCTTAAAGTTTCTTCACCACACTTGAACGTTAGTACCTAAACGTAACATTGTCACACTACACCCTTTTCATTCTAAGATTTCTGAGCTATATAGGAGTGAGTGTATGGTTTCTTCAGTTTACCTATATTTATGGGAAACGAAAGTAACAGTGTGAATAATTATGCTTGGTACAGCATGTTTATATCAGGTACGTCACACCGAAGGGGTGATGTTGACACGCAGCAAAACAATATCTCACTTTTCACAAGTAGGCGATAGGTAGAACCTTCTTTGTGTTTGAGTAAAAATGCCCATACCAAAAATGAGCACCGATATATAGCGTGCAGTAGAACTGCCGGCTGATTTAAAACTATATTTGATGATTGCAACGCTCGCACGCTCGCCGTGTTCATAGGTAATAACATTGCGGTTTGAGCAGAAACCTTGGAAGTAAACAGGCAAGCAATATGAAAAGACATCGATCGCCTAGTTAAAAGTTGATGAAGCTGCATGTGGCGCATCGCTGCTCAAGTGATCCATTCGCGCTTCATTATAAAACCAAAATAAACCTATCTACACCTGCCAGGCGCTCTCCCGGCGCAAATTAATTGCCATCAGGGTGGTAATGCAGTTCAGGTGTGATGAAACGGTTCGTTTTTACGTTCCTTTCATATAAACTCGCGCCACTCTTGCGAACATTTTTGTGAGCGCGCCGGCAAGCAGACGCCCGCGAGGCGGGCCGGCCGTGCCGGCCGGCCGGAGCAACCAATGTCTGACGACTGCAGCGCCGCCGCTGCGTTCCATGCGGAGAGGGCCCCTCTCCGGCCGGCGGTCGCGCCACTCAAAATATTCTAGTACACTCTAGTTAGGATACATGGATAGATGTATGCGCCTTCCCCGCCTTCTGCGTTCAGACGAAGAGAAGACGAGGCGTCTGTGCTGCCCCCTTAAGAAGTCTGCGAATGCGCAGCACGTTTGCATCCAGCCACCATGCTTGCCACGGCGGGCCGGAGATGTGGTATGCGGGTACCGTTGCCGGGTACGCAGGCAAGAAAGCACGTGCGCCTAGCTTTCCAGTCGGCCGTGGTTGCGTTCAAGACGGAAGGGCTAGGAAGCAGCAAAATCATGGAGGAAGGAAACACCGAGGAGAGGCACTCCCTAACGCATTCCATTGCAAAATAAAATCGTGCGCGCTGTCCGCTGTGTGCGTAGTCCGCGAGGTCTGGGCGCGTTGCGGGCTGAAAATGTTTGGCGCACTGTGTTGTACAACACTCCAGACTGGAAAGTTCCAGTACGTGCTCTGATCAAAATCACTGAGAACTAATGTTCGAACTGTGTTAGCAGTATTTATGCGTCCTTTATTTTATCTAGTCAAGAGGTCCATCAGTCGCTGGAAAGATGTCTGGGTGTTAGGACATTTATTATTATTATTATTATTATTATTATTATTATTATTATTATTATTATTATTATTATTATTGTTGTTGTTGTTGTTGTTGTTGTTGGATTTTTTGATTAGCTGAGTAGTCGGTTAGCTGTTTTCTGCGCGTTTAGATCTATTTACTCACCTGACAGCTCTCCCGATTTACCCTTTCGGCTCCATATTGCACGGGCACGGCCGTAAATCTCCTGATCCTGATGAACAAAGCGCCAACTTCTCCGCGAGCGCTTCTTTAGGTTAACTTCGCCGCTATACAAAGATGTCATGCGACGAAGCACACATAGGAAATGTGGGACGGAACCATTACAGGTTTCGCGTGGTTAACACATTTGTGCCCGCGCGCGTGTGTAGTTACACACGCGCTATATGATCGCTGACGTCAAAGAAATTTCGCTAACAAATTCAGAACTGTCTATTGCTACTGCGGCCTGAGAAGCAATATAAATGCAAACGTACGCACGCACGCAAGGTGCCATTTTTGCGCCTTCCCTGGCGGGCGAATATTTATTATTAAAGATATTTCGGGGGATTCATGAAAAAAATGAGCCCTGCACGTAACGCACTTCTGCACTTTGTAGCTTGCTTGTCAAGCTACTACAGCAAAGATATATACTAAAATCGTCAAGAATCGTCAAGTACGGCGAACAGAAAGTTTGAGTGGTATGGGCTGCGGAAAGCGGCGGGAACTCCGGAGACACTTCTCGGGCCTTACCTCATACATACTGAGGATGTTAAGTGGACGTCCGTAAAGGGATGTAAAGGTCAGAAAGGTGTATATAAAATGTCCCGCACAAATGCATGATGTCCAGGCACGGGGTATAAAACGGATGTTATTAGGCATGCGCTTTCGAATCACGTCTGTTTTAATTTTATTAAAACTGCAACTCCGTGTTAAGGGACGTCAAATAACAGCCTCAGCGAAAAAAAAAAAGGGGGGGGGGGGTGCAGTCATGCTGCTCTCTTTGCCCACATGAGGCAGAACTTCGCTTATAAAAACATAGCTTGAGGCATCGTACGAAGTTTGTTCCAGCGAACGCTTTCCACAATTACTAAAAACTGCATGATTTTGCGAGAAAATGTGCGAAATGTGTTAAGTAATATTGTCTCATGAGGTGTTGAATTAGCTACATTTGACAGTTATTGCTAATGGTGAGTTTGTAACCGCAGAAGCGACGATGCCATACCAGTGTTAAAGAAAAAAAAAGTATTTCTTGTACATCCTGATGCCCGCGGTTTCTTGCGCACGAAACCGAAACTATAGCCGCGAAAGGAGCGGTGAAAGTCACGCGCAAACGCAACTATGTCCGATGGGCGGCCAATTCAAAATGTGATGCTACGTGCGGCATGTCAGCACATGCGGCTGCATGGCTTGCGGTAACTAACAGACTCTACATAAACAATTAAAAAAGAAAAAAAGCAGCACCTGTGACGCTCACCTGTCCCGTGCGTGAGGGAAGTGTGGGGCAAAAAAGAAGGCTATCTTTTGAAGCAACAAGGTAGGCAATTCTGCCTACCGAACGAAGCTGTTCAACTATAAATAGCTAAATATTTTAGTTACTAGCTTTCATTCCGGTAAAAAAATGGAAAGAAATATGAACACATTAAAAACACTGACGGGTTCTTAAATGTTGCCCGTTTGTGCATGTATAGGGCCTCGCATTCATATTTCAGATATTTTCAAACAAGCCAATGGCCTCAACATTTTTGCGTGATAAACAAAGTGGAGTGTATTACGATTAAGAGATTTCAGAAAGAGACGAAGTGGACAAGGATAGGCGCCTGTCCTAGCCGAGTTGAGTCTCGTCTTTGGAACATCTGCAACTATCCCTAGACATGCACTTGCGTTGCTAGCGGGTACACTCATGTATACAGGACTTCTTTTTCTTTTTCTATTTAGATTGCACACATCTTTCTATAAAAATGCTATGACATTAAGGCGCCTTCAACTCTACACCTAGGCGGAAATAAATTGTCGCTGCCAAAGTTGCATTAGGTGGACAAAGAACAAAACTTTGAATTGTCAACTTGAGGGCAATTTTTTATACGGGAAGGTTGTTGGACCTAACAAATATGGCCACGGCTGTGCTAGAGCAGCGGTGAGCGCGCGCACTGTAAGAAGTGCACGCGCGACGCTCCTTTAGCCCAGCCGCCGCGGGATGTGACACACCCATTATTTTTTCTTATAAATCGGAAAATCGAACGTAATTAGAGATAGTCGTCACTGAATTTCAATCGCGATATCGGTCCAAGGGTTGTATTCAGGGATTATCGCCATAGTATAGTGTCGCCTTGCGTGACATAGAACCTCGAGTGTCGAATGACGAAGCGACTTCTTGCTCGCCTCTCCTCAAGCAGCCAATCAGCGCGCACCAAAGAAAACACCTTAGCAATATCGCCAAAGGTGATAGTTCTCAGAATATACGGCCTCAGAACACGGGACGCGCAGAAAGTGTGGCCGGTCTGTTGCGTCAGACCGGAGCTTTCCGTGACGAATGTGACAAAGTTTGAATAGGATCTGGTGAGGAGAAAGGGCTAATCGGTCTCAGATACACAAAGGGACCGCTTATTCTTTGCTTGTGATCCTAAAATACAATAGCCGCAAAGCACGCTTTCCCATGTCGCGACGAAGTGGCTGCCGCCGAGTGAAAGAAAAGTTGCGAATTGCGGTTCTCTTGGTCGCAGCGCGAAAGAAATATAAGCTCCGCGCGCAACAACAATAAGGCTCGTGCAAGCGAGATGACTTGGCCTTTTCGCGTATACGCGACGAGTCTTCAAAGCTCGTCAGCGAAAGCTACGGTCTGACGTACAACAGAGAGGCCGCACTTATTGCGCGTCCATAGGCTTCCAGAAGTGGACCGGTGCACATGGCCTCGCGCAGCTCTGTCCAGTCACGCGAGGGCAAGCGGACCTCCAGTGCGCTTAGTTTCGATATTACCATTGAAATTTGAAGATGAATATTTGAAATTACGGTTGATTTTTCGGATTTATAAAAATATGGGTATGATATAAATTGTTACGCCCCTACAACTTTACCATTTAAACAACTGTCCTCAGGTTGATAGTTAAGGAGTTCGCAAGTCTTTGATAATTAGTCGTTTCAGTCTAACTTTAGCAGCGGCAAAGTATATTTCCACGTCGAGGCAGAGTTCATGTGCGAAGGCAATAGGTACCTTACTTTCACAGCGTTTTTTTATGAAAAATCTGTAGCGTCTAAAAGAAAACCGAATTGTCATGCTGAAGCAGATTTTCATCGCGATGTCTTGCATTGTTCACTGTCATGAAACGCATTTTATAGGAAGCTGCAAGGCTAATGCTACCTCCTCTAGTTTTTTTTCTGAGCTTGCTCCTGCGAGCGTGTACATACATATGCAACTTCCACTAGATCTGCAATGGTGTCTTCATGGCCGCGAACCGCGGCTGGCACCAATTTTCTCAGCTTTCACAACATGTTTGGATCACATGAGCAAAGATATTTTTTGTGCGTTTGACATTTGATCGGAAATGACGCTCAATAGGCTGTTTGCTTTAGCTGCAGTACTCTTAAAGATGTCTGTCAACTGCTATATAAAACACTTAATAAACTTCAGTCATGAAAGCTTTACAGTTATGTCATCGACTCTTCATTTCATTTTGCATTTGCTCGCTCTGCGTTCTGGAATAATCCATGCCTCCTCCTCTTACCATGCATTTTGGTTCAATTTTCTTTTTCTTGGCAAGGGTTTATCGAGAGATGATCTTCATCCGTTTTGGCAAATTTTGTAAAACCCTCCAAATAATATCTTGTGAACAAGCAAGAAGAAAATTCGCGTGCATGTGGGGCTGGGTGAAATTTACGCGCTTTACCCCTCTGTCGTTCGGAATAAGTTTTCTCTACAAAGCTTCGTCTTTCTTGTTGTGACGGTATTGCTCCTTGATATTGTGTCAGTACTACACTGTTCGGAAGCACACAGCCATGCTAGCAACGCGTTCCGCGTATACATCATCAAAATGAATGGAAATCAAACACCAACCGCGCAGATTTACGCGGACAGCCGCTGTTCTGAGCTTTTTGAGTGTCGCCCTATCTTGCGTGGGGGCACTCCGCTGCCGCGCCGCTCTAGTTGCGTGTGGGCAACTTAAGCGGAGTACCAACTCTGCTCGAGTATGTAAAAGGCTAGTCGAAAGGTTCGTAGGACATAGGCGGTGTGGTCTAGGACAATAGTCACACCGCCATATAGCGAATTTAGGTATAATGAATTATTGTAGATAACGAAGTATTCACTCTTGCCATTAGTGTCAAGTTTGTAAGTTTAAACGCATTTGCGGATATAATGAACCTATAGACCCTTTTCATAAACTGCAAAGCTAGCTTTCCTGCAATGCAGCTTGCCGTACTAATGGCGACGGCCGTCTTTATTTAAATGCTGTCAAAATTCAAATTGCACGTGCTGCAGCCCGGTTTTTTTTTTGAATGTTTGTATCAGAAGGGCTGCGCCGACATTTTACATGCCCTATGACAAGCAAATTGCGCTTGCACACGCTGTTTGCCGGATTGCCAATTGTTTGCCGGACAAGCTGCATTGCAGGGAAGCTAGCTTTATAGTTTATGAAAAGGTCCTATTGGGGTGTCATATGCCACTTCGTGATAACGAGGTCCTACTACATTATCTTCGAAATCGAGCGCAGTCGCGCTCTTCACAACGCTTGGGGCGAGTTGCACCTGGCGTCGTCTGCGCTGGTCATCTGTGTGTACACGTGCGTATAAGGTGGCGCCCTTTAGGGAATTATACGGAGTGACACTCTTTCTGCATGCGCAGCACCTCCCGTTCGCGTTATGAAATTAGAAAACATGAATAACATAAACACTTAGAAAGAGAACATGGTAATGATGGATAAAAAATCAGAGCATAGGTCGATTTTATTAGAGACAATTAATCATCAGGATAATTAGGTAAATTTACTTTCCGTTCACCTGTGACCCAAGGAAACGTGAAGTAATTAAGAAAATCATTAAGAAACTAAAATTTACAAAAAAAAAGGACGCAACAGGAAACAGGAGTGACATCCGGTAGACAAAAGAGTCATAGCGTAAGTATTTTATATCATAGATCCCCTTAGCCGTCAGGATACGGAACATAAGTTAATGAAAACTTCAAGAACCGTCACAACATTAAAAGAATATTAAAAATATGAAATTTACGGAAGACATATGTTAAAGGCGATCTCCGGCGATTTTGTTACCAAATCGAAGTAATGGCGATATGTTCCCGAGGCGCTCCTGATAACGCAGAAATGCTCAGTAAATGCGAAAATAATTTTTAGTAAGCAAAAAAGCGCGAAACAGAAACCGAAATTCAACTGAGCAGTGCGGTCCTCGCGTGACGTAGAATGAGTGAATCCGCCTTTTGCGCGGTACAACGGTGCGCGCGTCTTGGTAAGGTCGCGAAGTACTTCGAAATGGACATGGCCTTCGAAATTCGAGCGCGCCGGCATATCTCGAAGGCCATAATATAGCACGGATGGGCTAGACGAGCGGCGCGCGCGCCGCTCCTCTATCCGGGCCGCAGGGTGTAGAACCCATTGCGCTTCCGTTACTTTACCTACAATGACGTCAGCACACAGTGTGGCCAATAACTGTGGGAAGCCAGGTGGGCGGTTTGAGGAAATCTGTAAAAAAAAAAAAAAAAAAAGCGCACCTCCCAGTCCTGTAATTTTGCATAAATAACGGAAGTGTGCCAAGGGAAGCACATAGCGAATTTGAGATGCATTGACCTAGAAAAATGGCCGAACCGGCCTTTTAGAGTTGTACATGATACGATACCAGGGCATAAGTAGTTGAACCACTGCAGGATAATAGAAATTATTGAAACTTGAAGAGCCCTTCTCCTTTATGGAAAATGGAGGCAAGCGAAGCTTGCCGTGTGCGTGCCTTTTTCTTTCTCGCTTGCTGTCCATTTCATTCTCTTTCTTTCGCTTAGCAGATGATAAAGGATAGTCATCTGTATTAGTCACCGTGAGAATGTTGCACGAGTGTCCCTATATACAGCGGGTAGGTAATCTGTGTGCTACCAATGTCCCTACTTGCAGTCAAACGTGCTGCCTATCTAAATTATGCTTTTTCTTTCTTCGAAGAAAACGTAATTTTACTGCTTAACATCTGTCCGTCAATGCATAGTTTATTGGTGCTTTTCATGCCGCGTATTTGCGCTGTGTATAGGTTTGTCCTCTCCTTCCTCCCTACCGTTTCCACCACCAATTCTCCATGCGTCTTTTACTGGTTTCTATAGCTGGCATGTTTGCCTTTCCCCTGCGGTCTTCGGGGCTGATTATTGCTTTATGACTATATGCGTCCTACGGAAACAACCTACAGTATAAGGCGCTTTCCTTTGAATGGTCGAAAGATGTTTGCCTTCTTATTCCGCCTTTACCTTTTCGGCACTTGCTCAATGCTGACTTCCTCTTCCGATCGCTTCTTCCTGCAACTTTTCTCACTGTTCACGAATATTTATTGTAATAAAATTTTATTTCAAGGTATATAGAAACGATCCGTCAATTTCGAGGTGCCTCCGCAGTGCAGGTTGGTAGCAGAGTCCTCTTCCTGTAAAGAAAAAAAAAATAGTGAAGCATTAGCGGCGTCGTGGTAACAATTCGCCTGTAAGACGAAGTGCTAAAGCGACAAAACATCACACTCACAACAGCAATATCTGCGCGTCACTGCGTACAAAAGGTCAGTTGAAGAAAAGTTTTGCAATCTTTTTGAATGTCTTCAGAGTCGCCTGAAATTTTTCCTTTCTGCTTTTTCTTTTTTGGTCACAACCAACGCACTTTGCACCTTTCTCAGTCAGGCGTAAAGTCAAATCAAACTCACAGTTTCAAGCTCCGAGGTCTTCCTTATCTAAGAATCTATTTACTTTCAATGTAATATTCATTGATGAGGTTTTACGTGTCAAAACCACGATATTATGATGCACGCCAGGGGGAAGGGGGCTCCCAATGAATTTTTACCACCCAATGAATTTTACCACCTGAATGTAAGTACACTTTCTTTTCCCCCCGTTTCGCTCCAAAGAAATGCGGCCGCCGTGGCCTTCAGTCGAACCCGCGGCCTTCAACTTAGCATGGCAGCACGCTAGCAGCTATAGTACCACGACAGGGTTCCTACTTTTCAGGCTGTGCGATTGTGTAAATATAGCGTTTTAAGACACGTCGAGCGAGGTCTGGGTTAGGTGAAGCATCGTCCACCATCTTCAACAAAGTACACGTAAGTAGTCTCTGCAGCGTTTACGTGCATCGTCGTAGCAGAAGCCGGGTGTTTCTTCCTTGAGCGCGAACTGCCGTAAAGCCCCTCCCACGCTCACATAACCGCCAGCCAGTGTACATCCGCGTGGCTGCAGATAGTTGGCACTTCGAACTTTACATGTAAGCAAACTAAAGCGATAGATGCAAAAACGAAACTTATAAGTAAAAAAAAATTATGCTTTCACTTGCTGATCAGTGTGGAACGTGGACATTGCAAATGTTTACTCAACCGACGCCAAAACGACGCACGACGCCATTTTGTAAAGGCCAAATGACGTCGAAGTTGTTTGCTTGTGTGATTTGCTTGCGTACGTCCGCCTTTGTTGCCAACTGCTGTTTTTTTTTTTTTTTTTGTCTTAAAGGAGTACTGACACCAATTTTCGAAGCTGAGTTTACTCCACCACACAACTCTCCCATATGCGTAGACAGCACTGAGCAAATGTTAAGCTCAGGAAATGCTGATAAGATATTTTAATTTGACGTCAAAGTCAATTTTCACATGGCGTGCCTACTGACATCGACACTAGTGTGACGTCAGGCTACAGTACA